>CM031239.1:611897387-612497387 GCA_018340775.1 Taxus wallichiana var. yunnanensis | reverse complement strand
AATATAGTTCAACATCAATGGATGAAGCACATTGAGATTCACATGCACTTCATATGGGAGATGATACATGAAAACATCATCGACATATAATATGTTTAGACAGTGATCGGAGTTATAGATATATTCACCAAGCCCTTCACTGAGGTGAAGTTTCTTCACTTGCGGTCTCTTCTTGGGGTGAAGTCTGTTGCATCCACCCATCTTCTTCAGGATATATAGTCCTTCTTCTCCTCTTCTTCTTTCTAAAAATATGTTGTTTGTATATGGGCACCTTATCAGGCCTTTAGTTATTTGGGCCCCATTGACACATCTTTCTTAGTTTTCTAGGGGAGTCTTCTTTTCTATTCTGGATTACCATTACCTCTTCCTGGCTTCGATGAAGGGGGTGTTGGTGTGTGTGACATGCCTAGTCATCATCCACATCACCTGGTGAGTCATCTCACCTTGCGAGAGTCATAGGTCTTAGGAATTCAAATGACAAGTGTTAGATTTTGTCATATAATCTATCATTGTCATTTTCGTTAGTGCGTCATAGGAGTTACATTCCTTATTTGGAATTGTAACTCCTCCTTTAGTGGCGTCATATGTTAGTCACGTCATATGCGTCAGTGGCATCATTGATATTCTTTCCTTATTTAGGCATGGGGGTTACACAACACCCCTATTTGTATTTCATTTTTTTGATCTATGAGTATGAGAAGACCTATTTTCTTACTTACATTTTCATTCCATTGTTTCAAATCTTGCTTATTGCATTGGAGCTTGACGTTACCATCAGAGTGCAACTACATTGTGGTGCATTGTTTTCGACATCGGTTCTCATTTTTCCCTCTTTCAATGCACAATTGTACAAGTGACATATCAATGGCACTTATTGTCACATAGTAAGCAAACTAGGCAATGTTGTGATTCATTCTACGTGCCGGTACGCTACCTTGTTTCTGCAGATGATGGTTTTTGTAATCATCCCGGATGGCTATGTGGTCATGCTATGTGTTGTGAAATACCTTCTAGTTAGAGAAGATGAACTTTCTTTATGGGATGCATAACTGGCATCTATACCTTCATGGATATTATTATTATTGTTTTAATTTTGCATGTTGGATGAGTTAAAGTTGCAAAAACATGGTTGAACTTATACACAACTTCTATACTTTAGTCATTATAAGTAAATAATGATATTAAGTAAGGTACTAAACTATATATTGAACTTGGTTTCTTTCACGACTGTTATATTAAGTTTGATCAAATCTTACATTGTGTAGCATGGGATAAATGTTTGATTAATCACCAGTGAGCTTGGCTATGAAGATGATGTGATCATCACCTTCGACCTATCCGAATGTCCTCCATGCAAACTTTGTTATGATAAACTTCTATAAGTTTATATACTTAATTGAATAACATTTTAAGTTATATAGAGGCATTCAATTATTAAAATAACCATGAGGCTATGAGATAATGTTTAGATTAATATTACTTATATTTCGATAATGAAATCAAATATTTCTAGGTATCGTTATTAATCTATATAGGTAGGCCATGCAAGAGACTTAAGGGTCTATAAGTCGAATGACTACATTGAAGACCCACCAAGTATAAATTAATGCAATGGATGATTTTGCTACTGTAGGCATAGTTAATCACAAACCTTGGTTTTGATAAAGTGTTTTCCATACAAATAGATAGTTATATGCCTATCCATGCAATTAGTTAAATTTGGAAAAAGAATATAACGTTTTCTAAAAATCACGCCATTTGTAGAGGAAAAATATTATACCAGTGGTGGAAGTCTGGTTGGATATTAAATAGCATTGAATATATATTAAATGCTCTTAAATGAGCTTGGGAAATGGGAAGCTTCCTGAAGAAGATACCAGAATTACTGGAAATCCATCTTTCTTTTTGTTCTTGCATGTTAACTATGAACTCTTCTTTTTCTTTCAAAAGCTCCATTTTTGGAATGAAATTCGCATGCAATTTTTGAAAGATAGCTCATTGGAAATTTTGGGAGATTAAAAGGAGCTTAATAATTTTTTATAAAAGAGGGATACATTAGATAGATGGGTTTTTATTTTTGGAACTTTGTATTGTTTGGCCTTGAGCAAGAAGCTTTAGTAATCACGTCTTGGTGCTGAAGAATAGTTGTTGGGACTATGAGGTGGAAGGATTTTGGTTTGATCAGGCATGGATCACTCTCTCCCCCTCTTAATATCTTATTCGATATAATAATGGAATAGATAATATTCTATAACATTATCTTTGGTTGAATATGTGTTTGAGGAAGATTAATAGTGGTTACTATATGATTCTTGCAAAAAAATGATGAATGGTTGTGTTTAAGCTTTCAAGGAATCTGTTGTAATAATCGATAGTTTGGATTTTGATGTACTTGCATGATTATTACTATAAAAATTGTGTTGTTATACCATTGAGAAGTGTAAAATAATTTATCAAGTTCTATCATTATCTATTTTTATTATTACTTCATTAAGTCTGGGTATTACCAGACCCGGAATATTATAAGATTAAGGAAAATAGCTTAAGTTCATGCTCCATAATTTGTGGTATCTTGGGGTTTATGTTGGCTTCACACTATAGCTAAAATTGTGTTTAGTTTTGGATTTATTTTCTTTTGAGGGTTTGATGATAAAAATAATGCTAGAAATATTGATAGCTAATTTGAAGTCACCGAGTTGAAATCTTGAAGATTCAATCACTTAGTCCTTGGTCTTCAACATGGACATAGACCTATAGACATTTTGATTTATGAATTTATTTGTGTCACTATAACAATCTATCTACGATAATAATGAGGTTTTGGGGATTGTTATGGCATAGTGGAAACAAAATAATATGAATTTGTAGGCCTAAAACTTTACCCTCAATGGCTTTAAAAAGGATGCACTGTAATTTTTAGTACTATGGAGTTAATACTTGCTTCTTAGTATAACTAAATCCATGTTTAGTTTTGGGTTAATTTCCTTCTGGAACTTGGGGTTGTTTTCATGTTAGAGAACCCAACGTCAATCCTATATAAAAACCCACAAGGGGGATTTCTTGATTTGATCATTTCTAATCGATTAGTTTCATCCAGTTAGTCTGGATACATTAATAATAGATACCACATAGATGTTATATTGTTCTATCTAGTAATACAATTTGCATGATTGAGTGTGAGTGATTGACTTGTGAACTCTAAACTCTGTATATGATGTTAGCTATATTTATCGGTCAACGTAATTTAAATAAGGAGACATCCTGGCAATGAAAATAAACCAGTAATAAGTTATTCCCTTGAGTTGTCGATTAGTATCAACATTAAATGGAAGGAGTTTTGATTAAGCAAGAAGGTTGCAGGTAATTTTGAAAGCTCTCAATTCAGTTAAAGGTAATTAGAAATTACCTAATTAACTTCTAAACTTGGAATTGGTTAGCTTAATGTCTTATGTTGAGTTTAGTGGTTTCTATATCTGGGAAAAATTAAGGATTCCCTAGTAAGATATATTTGACTAGGATTAAAGAACAATAATAATCTATTCTTGTAAGAGTATATCAGTTGTACCTAAAAGGAAGTGAATATATTTGCTTAAAATAATTATCGACCTATTCTAGTAATAGATTCCTGATGGGAAGTAAGGAGGAAGAACATTTTTAGAGTTGTTGTTCGAATATCTTTTCTAGCAAATTTCTGCTACTTGTATCGAGTAGGTCGCTGAAATCAGTCCCTATGGACACTAGGAAGAATACCTTAAGGATATAAGGATATAATAGTATAATTATATGTTTTAGAAGTTTTTGCTTGAGGATCAATTCCATTAAGACCAAAGTGTCTACCAAGTATGCCATATCCCTTTATTGGAAAATGAGATCACGAGATAATTAGATCTCATCAATTTCATTTCAATTGATTTGGAAAATATTAGTTCCAGTTCAAGGGATAGATAACTTCTATTACTTCATTATCTTTTGACATCTCCAGTCTCATCGGGGCTGAAAGTCATTATACTATTTTCTGTATTTTATAAGCTAGTGATTACTTTCCACTGTTTTTGTTTCAGACTAGTGAAACTATTAACAACAATTGATTTAGACTTATAATTTATTATGTTATTGCAAGTGGAATGAATGCTATGAAAGCTTAAAATCCTATGATGTTAAATGTTATATTACTCGTGGAATTGCTTTTATTAAGGCATTTAAAATTATGATAGTGAATAGTTTTCAGATGGATGAAAAGAAATTATTCTAAACATATGATGATTGATTCTTTGCATTATTGTTTTGTTACTTTGATCTTAATGTTGTAGCATATCATTTAATCAAATATTATATTGCATAAGTTATTAAGCGGGGAAAAGGGCTATTCATGCCAGTCATGTTGGACTGACCATGTGCAATTTTGTACATCAACTTTTCAGTGTAGGAAAAAGGAACTTTGTGGCAAATGAAGTCTGGATGAGGCATTTTGTATTTTCCTTAGAATGTATGAGTGATTGATAGTATTGAAACTGTAATTTTTAGTCAATACTTATTGAGAATATGATGACTATTGAGCTTAAAATATTTTGACTCACTTATGAGCTTCTTCTTGATCATTTGTTTTAAAAGAAATAAGACAATTGATGATGTGTAGAAAATATTTTTGTTTAAACCAGAGGTATTAAGCCTATTTCAATTTATGTTCAAGTTTGATTAGATACTTGACCTCTTAATCTTATTCTTTAATTGCTGAGATGCAATTCGAAGATCTTTACAGATCAACTATTCAAATAAATATAAGATATGATATATGATTTCCATTTAGGTGCATGAGTCATTTTGTATTATGTTTTGCAATAAATTTAATACCTTGGAAATATTATTGGTTATGATAACCACTATCAATAAGTTGCAAAATATGTAGTTTTTATGGACTATTTACTAAGTAGAAATGTTGAGAAAACATTCTATTATGTTACACATTAACATATGTTACTCATTAATAATGAGGTAAATAAAGAAATATCTCAGATTATTTCAAGTACTATTGAAAGTAGGTGGGAATCGCAGTGTAGGTATGAATGCTTGCAACATTGCTACGTATCATTGGAATATAACTGAGTGCTATTTGCTTAAATCATGTTTGGAATATCTAGTGATGTGACCTCACCAATTGGCATAACTAAGAAGAATTGAATATGTATTTGTAGCATGTATGGCTACCCTGCTACACTCTAACCTCAACTACTATGAACTCAATTAATAAGAATAGAGGTAATTATTAATGAGATAAAAGGTAAATAGCAATAGTTTTGGCAGATAGATAAAAGGATAATATTCTTAAGTAATGGATCATAGATAATGCCTTGAAAGGTCATGTAGTATAATCCAACTTAAATGAATTAAGATCTTAAAGTTAAACCATTATCAATAATGGTGGAGACCCACTCTCATTTGAATTAAGATGTGATGCCATGTAAGAGAACAATAATGGATCAAGTAGAATGAATGGCATTCGGGAAAGATAAATTGCAAATGAAGTAAAAAGGACTTCATGGATAATATGATCCATGTTGAGAAAAAAATAGTTTAAGAATTTATATCTAAAGTGGTATAGTAAACCATACTCGGTTGTCTACTATTCTCATGGCAGCATTCTAATTCTTTAAGGTCGAGTTGTGATATCTGGAAGACAATCTAGGTCTGATGAGTATTCAAGTGAAAGAGGATTCGAATCGAATAATCAAGTACTAAGGTACGTTGATACCTCTATGAAGGTTTAGGAACCACACTTATGTAAGGATAAGTTTAATACAACCATAAATAAATTGGTGGGTGTAGACTTACTTCCAATTAAAGGAAGAGGGTATTGGTCCTATAGTTGACTTACAATGTCATACAACTACGGTCACCAAAGAAGTTGACATGAAGGTGTAACAAGATTGGCTTCACCATTCAGAATCACAGAATGTGATAATTTTCTCTAGGAGGTGATAATGTATTCAAAAGGGATTGTCCCATAATGCGTCAGTATGAGCATACCATCATGATATCCATTTACAATGGAGGTAAAAAGGGAACACACTTTACTAAGTTGGAAAGAACATAGTATCTTAATCCTAACCCTAGTCAACTCTACTATTCTATATAAAGAGGATTAGTAAATGATCAGTATTAAAGGAAGAAAAGACCTTATGAGAAAGGTTATGGTAGGAGTGGATAAAAGGGCTAGTAGCCCATCCAACCTCTCATAGCATATACTCTTGATATATCTACTTGGTCGGACATAGTAAAACAAATGAATGATCTTGATTAAGCTGCCACTAGAGAAAGGGGAGTGTTTAAGATTAAAATGTGTATTGGCATCAATAGTCTATGACTCTATAGTACTTTATAAAAAGTATGAGTCATACTTTAAAATGTAGTTTTATGTAGGTGTATATCCCTAAGATGAAATAAAGGAAACATGGGCTTAATTGATTAAGCAGGGATAGATTTTAATCTGTAATGTTGGTCCTAGACCAGAATATTATCATTCTCTATTTACGGGTTACTTGAGCATGAAACCTAGTAAGGAAATCAAGTGAAATCAAGATTGAGGTCCTAGGATCAACTTAGATCAGATATTAGGTATGACCCATTTGTGGAGAGGGTGTCGTAAAACCTAGACTATTCTTAAATGATTATTATTACCTTGAAAACATTAGATACCATGTCCCAAGCTAGTTTCTTGGTGGGCTAACTCACTGGAATTGCTAAATAGTAGTATCCCTATAATGATAGATTTCATTATTAGGATACTGTTGTTTAGCAACTATATCGAGTTGTCTTATCAAGAGGTTAGAGTGTGCATGGTGTTTCTTAAGTGCAAACCTTGATAGAGTTACAAAAACAATTTGGACCTCCTAGGTACGCACCCTTATATAAACTTATGATGGATACGGGAAGGGAAGTGGTCAAGTAACAAGGTGAATTGTTATGAAGACACTTACTTTCCCATAGGCATCATAGGATGACATAGAGGTATACCTTCGTGTAGGTTAAACTAGATTTGTGCCTTATTCAAGACTTGTAGCTATTTACAACATTAACATTTGTGAATCCATATAACTGAATAAGTGATTAAGGTGAAACGACAATTTCCTAATGATGTGTGTGTCATCATGGAATGGAGCATGGCATACATGACTCATAAACTTTGTGCAAAGTGGTGTAAGCGGCTGATTACACTATTGAGATTTCACCATTATCTAAGTTGTGAGATGCTTGTGGTTTTCATAGGTGGAATCCAGGTACACACTTAGGGGTTTTCACTTATATACCATATCTTATTAAAGGAGAACCAAAGGGATACATTTTATGTATGGCTTGTATAGAGCATTGAGGGAGAACAAGTAAGTTCAGTATTCTCTCATACAGTTGCACATGGTTCATGACAATTATCGGAAATGTATTGCTTTAAGGTTTATGTAGACTTAAATATATGGGTATTTAAATCAGCGCATAAAGCTAGTTATTATAAAGAAAATCTAGATATGAGGTGACAAAAAGAGAGGATGTTACACTAGTTAGGGTATAATTTTTGGTTGTTTAGGTCAATGGGTAGGAGGTTGTTTGAATATGTTCTTGGGCGGGATATAAAACTCAGAGACTAACATCGGTTGGGTATAACCAACGAGGGTTTATGTAGAATTGACGACAGTTATGGGTAACCGACGTCGGTAAGGTCGGGGTGTACAAAACTCAAAGAGATCTGATTGCAAGGTTTGATAGAGATGGTAGGGTGGATAAGGAGGTTTATAGAAGTCTCAGGTGTATTCAAGGATGAAAAATAGGTGAGGATGGGTGATTTGGTGGTGTGGGTAAGGAAATGGTTGGGTTACAGGTTGGTAAGGGATAGAAGAATGAGCATGCAAAGTGTAGATTAATAACAGGAGTAACAAAAGCTACTAACTAAAATAACAATGTTGGTTAAGGATATACTTACTATGATGCAGACTAGATGGCTAAATGGTAATGGTAGTTGATCAAAAGGATGGTATTTGGTACCATAATGTGAATCCCGGAATGCTTCCATGAGTGCAATGCTTCGGTTTTGTCCTGAGTCTTTGGATGTGAATGTCTAGATGTGTGAAAGGATGTTAGTTCCACTTACATGTAGCTCGATCTCTCTCCTCTAGTCCAAAATGTGCCAACCTCTCAAACAAGGTTACTAAGGTGAATAAATGGTAACTAACGACGGTTCCATCTTGATCGACATCGGTTTAGGTCTGATTGATGTTAGTTAAGGCAAGATTCCTTAGGTTTACTAAAATTGACAGATCTCACCTCTTTTAGCTCAAGTTTGTTCCTTTCTTCCCGGATGTATAATGGACTTTACATTTTTATGAGCATAAATGTTGTTAGAGGGATAGTAGGAATTTATTTTTAGGGTTAAACTAAGTCTTAGTTAGTTATGGAAACATGCCAAGAATAGGTTTAAGGTGAGGTGGCTAGGTGAGGTGGAAATTAGATTAATTAGAATAATTAAGTAATGTATATTGTGAGGGTGGGTATTAATTTAATTAAGTTAATTAAACTAATATTAATGTGCGGTGAAAGGGGCCATGGTTAGGTAAATATCTTTGAGTTGGTTATTTCGACGGGAGGCCAAGGGAGTGTGACCCAATTTTGGTGTTTACAAAATCCTCAACAGACCTCTTCTTCTCCATGCAATGTCAACCACCTCAACTATTCCACTACTTATACTTCCACAGAGTCTAAAATAGCTCAAGAATGCAAAAATAACAACTATATCCAAAATAGAACTGCTGGTTCGAAGAACCAAAAACTTTATGCAAAGCAACAACTCGAAATGAACTGAAGATCAAAATAACATTACCAAAACCCGCCATGCATTTTCCCTAGGCATTTTCTTCACCAAAAATGAAATCAATTAATGCGAAGGACAACTAGTTCCCTCCTATTTCTTCATGCCACTTTGTCATCCATTTTTACGATGCCTTGATTTAAATTTTTCATGAAATTTCCATTTAGTGGTGATGCTAACTAGGAATCCACTAAACTCCTAATGCCTCTGGAAAAATTGGCAGTTGGTAGCAATTAAAACCAAGATCAATTTCATTTAATGCCTTGAAAACCGATGCCACCACCAACCATGACAATAGCCAATTAGTCCATAGATACCCCTTGGGCTAGAAATAGTTTAGGTTAGATTTTTATTAGGTTAGAAATCAACCTTAGTTCCTAGGTAAATCGTATTTACCTTAGGTTTTATTTTATTTGAATAATCATAGCACTCCCTAACTTAGGTTAGATATACCTTTAGATTATGGTTGTAGTGCCCACTTCCCTTTGACACCTTTTGATACTAATTTTGATCTGTTGATTTCATTATGGACATTATTATAGTTATGATTTAGTATGATGTTACACATTTGATCATGTATTATTGTTGATTTTGATTAAGTTATGATGCATGATGATTATTAGAGACATTTCATATGTGGATGATGATATGCTATTTGACATGGATATATTATGAATGTTGTTTGGGCATTCTATTTTTGGATATTGAGAGTAGACCTAGAAAGTTAACATTATATGATGATGATATAGTGGTTGATATACATTGTAAGTGATTTTGTTAAATTGCTTTTATGTTGTTGTGATTCACAGATTTAGATGATTTTCTGATTATATTTATATCATGTTGGATGTTCTGATATGGCCACAAGGCCGAAGGAGGTATTTGTGTTTTTGTAGGTTAAAATATCACAACAAACATCGGGGGATTGGAGACCAACCACATTGGAATACTAGATGAATTCAACAAGGTCACCATGGCAACATGTTTTGTGTATGTGTGTTGTTGTTAGGGATTCCCATGGGGGGGATCACATTTAAATGTGACCATGGGTTTTGTGTATTTTATTATGTGGTTCCTTTTTATTATTGTTTGTATGTATTTTATTAGTGATGTGTCCCTTTTTTTTATTTAATTAAATTGTGGTAGATTAATGTGAGAAAACATATGGTTAAAAGTTAATAAATCAAATTAGGATATGGGAAAGTAATTATAGAATTTGTTGGCCTTTGTATTAAATATGTAAGGGATGTGTAAGTATGTGTAAGAGTTGTGTAAGTCATATTTTGGAGTATGAAACACTCCACCTCCTTGGAAATTCGAATTTGTCCTTGGGGCTGTTTTTGGAGGCTTGTGGGACAAGTAAAACTTGTCCCATACCTCTTAATTTAATTTACCAACCATACCTATGGTTAGAGGGTTGATTTTAGACCCTTTTAATGTTTTTTTATTAATCAAGTTACATGTTTTTATTGCACTCATCTTACAGTTTATTTAATTGAGTCCTTTGGGGTGTGGGTTGTTTTGAGTATGTAAGTAAATTGTCATATTTTCACCCACCTCTTTATTGTGCTTTGGAGAATGAAATTTGAATTTTTTGTTGGAATTGAGGATGTGTGAAGTGGCATCCTACATGGATCCACCTCATCCTCTTCCTTTCCCTCTTCTATAAAATTCAAACTCATTGCCTTGTTTTGGGTTGTTGAAACTTTGGAATGCTTCCTTGGGGTGAATTTTCTTGTGCTTGGAGCTCTTGCTTTTGGAAGGAGATTGGAAAACTTTTCATGCTTGTTGGTTGCTGTTTTGGGACTGTATTTTGGCATTGAAGCTTGTTGTTTGGAAACAAAAGCTATCATGGAGAGGTAAGAGCTTGGCTCTTGGAAATACTCTTCTTTTCCTTCCTTTTCTTGAATATGTAAATGTTGGTATGTTTGTTATTGTTGTGGGCTATGGGTAGACTACCTAGGAATGGTGTAGGAGAAGGCTATGGGGAATCCATGTGGGGGGCATAAGGAATGCCATTGGCATCAGATTATTGAGGAGGGAGTTTGGGTTTGGGATCCACCATGGAAAAGAAATAGCTTGCATTTCTTACTTTGTGGGGGGCATAAGGAGGGATTGTGGGGAGAATAAGGATATGTGTGGTGAATTTTATTGGTGGTTTGTTACAGGTCGATGCCCAATTCCCATTAGGAGGCATAAGCAGCTTCCCCGTAGCTCTTACTCATTTGGATTGCAATGAAGAATCCTGAGTTGTTTGTTGTCTTTCAATGTAGTTGTAAATTGTTGTTTTGTTTGGACTTTCTTATTTTGAAATGTGCATGTTGAAAGAATGTTGTGTGTTGTGGAAGCTTGTTGTTGCCATGGGTTGATATACATTTCTTATTGCATTGTGGTTAGGGCTTGGGGCCAATGATGAAGGATGAATTCTCCTTTCATTGGATGTCTTGGTTGGGTGGAGAGCATTGCCTTTCCCCCACTTTTGTTGTGATCAAATTGGAAGAAAAGGAAACTTGCATGTTGTTGTTTTGGAGCAGAAGAAAATATAGTTTTGACAGTCCCTTGTGAAATATATTTTATTGTAACCTTTCCCACTTTGAAGTGGATGAAATTGTAATGTATTTTGTGAAGAGAAGATGTTTGTAATTGGTTATGAAATTTGTAAAGTGAAATGTAAAAGAGCTATGCTCTGTTTTCAGTTCTGTTATTAAAAAAATATATGTATTCGATATATATATATATATATATATATATATATATATATATATATATATATATATATATATATATATATATATATATATATATATATATATACATATATATATATATATATATATATATATATATATATATGAAAGGAGTTGTAAAAGATTCATTGAATTAATAGAAGTTGCCTTACCTTGTTCAGAATGGCATTGTTATAATTATATTCTATATTGGAAATCTCTGTTTGGAAAAATTGAAATGAGGAAATATGTATGAAGGAATTATATTATTTTGTCTCTTTTGGAAATGTGTAAAATTGAAATCAGAATTGCATTTTGGGTTTAGAATAGTTTGATTTAAATCATTTAAATGTATTAGACTAGATGAGAAATGAAATTTCATATATGGAAGATGAAATTGTTAAATAGATCCCTCAAGATTTGATCTCTGTTTTAAATTTTAAAAACTGGCAAATAATTTAATTAAAATGCACAGTTCAGGCCTGCACACAATAATCAACATGGAAACATTAAAATTTAGCATGATATAATATCAATGAACTCATTTTGACTAAAAAAACTTAAGGAAAACATTTAAAACATTGCAAAATTGGGCCCAAACCGTTCACAGTTATTTTGCAGTCCTTTGTTTCTGTCAATTGTTGGAAAAATTCAAAGTGGAATCAATCAAGCAGAATCACCTTCCAAAAAAAATCTAAATCCTCCTTAGAACAATCCTCCATGTTTTTTTAGCATGTTGAGTGAAGGAGAAGATTGAATTGAACCAAATTTATAAGTTAAAATTTACCATTTTTCTTTTTAAAATCTTGCAGGCTATTTTCATAAAATTTACCCCTTAAACTTTATCAAAATCTAAAATTTATGTTTCATGTGCAAAGAGGGCATCATGAGATTTCTATAAAGTCCTTATTTTCCCAAAAACCGAGCTTTCTATCAAAATTTATGGCCTTCTGAAGTTTTCTTCACTGACATTAAAATTTTGGGGAAAATTTTCCTTGGTGGGCCCGCGGCTCGAAATTTTCCCTTAGGACTTAATATATTTTTTTGGGAAAATCTTTAACATTTTCCCCACCACCCCACTGGCCACTACCAATCAAAGGCTGTCACATGTCCTCACGAGGCAACAACGGAGGTGTGACATCATTTTCTTCCTTGGACCTTTTTTAAAAAATTGGAAAATTTTACCATTTTCCTCCGCCTCCGGTCGCAATCGGGCATCCTTGGCATCTCGCCATGTGGCAGCATGGGGTGACAACAGAGGGGGTAGAATGCTTGAAACCTTATTCTTTTAAAAAAAAAAATTGGAATTTTTTTTTCTTTTCTTCCACCTCTGCACTACCACCCTTTCCTTGGGGAATTCTCTTATGCAAACCCACGCGTCAAACTTTTCCTTTTCCCCTCCCTCAAGAAAATCTCCTAAAATCTCTGTCACCCCGCCCTTCCCTCATTTCCTCCCGGTTGGCTTGAATCTCGACACTGTCCCTAAGCGGAACAAAGAGGCATGGGCACAATTTGGAATTTTCTCCCCACACGGGAAAAATTGTAAACTTATCCGCGACCCGCTAACCCAAAAAAATGGATTTTCTCCCCCACTCGACACGTGTCCCTTTTGGGCAATTTTTATCCCCAGGCTCACGGCCCATAACTAGATTTCTACAAGGATTTAGGAGGACTTCTTTATATCATTGGAAAGGTGAGGAAATTTCCTATCCAATGGAAATGATTTAGGGAAATTTTGAATGTGTTAAGTGTGAGAAAAATAAAGTTTAAACTCTGATCATGTTAGAGAGTAAATAAGGTGTTAATTTACCCCCTCAACCTAACTGAAACTTCTAACCCTAAATTTTGGACCTTGTGACCTCTAATAATTGTTAATAAGAGAAAAGTATGTTCTAGTAAACTAGAATTGTTTGGGAACTGTTAGTGACAATTGTTGTCTCGTAACCTGGTTGTAGACACTCTTAACCGAGTTCTGGGAGTGGGTAAGTAAGACTTTACTCTGATGATTTTAAATATGTTTTCCTTTCCCCACTGTAATTAAACCTTGCTCTTGATTTAGATCTTGTGGAATTAAATACCTTGGGTATTTAATTGTTTTGGTCCCTTAACCCTAAAATTTTAATCAGAGAATATTTAGCTAAAATGTCATTATAGTCAGTGATTAAATTAATCCCTAAGGAGTTTTGAGCTAGGTGTAGACTTATTACACTTGTTGCTTTATATTGTGGAATTAGTAATTATCCTATAGGGAAAAGTTATCAGTTGAATTTAATTGTCCTTGAGACTTTGGTCATTAACACTTCAAAAAAAACTATTCCATAACTTTCTAACTAAACCTAGGTTGTTCATGGGTCTCAAATGGGTTGTTTTAGCAGGAATCACAATGCTCACCTTAGTATTTTAGTAATAGGTCCAAGGTCCTTATACACTATTCATTGTTTTAACATTAACAAGAAGACCCAGGCCTATCACTTAAAGCCTATTACAGAACAAGGATCCATGAAAAAGCATCCCTCATATTTATACACGAAACAAGGTTTAGACCAAATTCACCTTTCCATTTTTGAATGCTAAGTCAACAAGATGAAAAAGTAGGAAGAACTGAAGCATACCTTGGATCAATGGAATTGATCCAAGGTTTTGTTGTCAATGCAAGATAAGTATGACAACAACAATACAAGTTCATAACCTTTTTAAAAGTGAATTTAAGTTGTTCATAGAGATGAATGACCTCATTTAAAAGTAAGCAAAAATTACAACAAAATGAACCTTTTCAACAAATAATGAATTATCCATTGCAAACATGATTACCAAAAGTCATAAGACTACACCTTCCTAAGACATATCACATGTCAACATTTTCAATGTCAGGAGTGGAAGTCATCACAAGAATAACCATGTCAAATATGTTACATAAACTACACACCCTAACTTGCTTTCAATGCCTCTTCTTCGCTCAAACCCTTCACTAATGGGTACACAAGCCTCTTTTCGTGCAATAATCTACTCTACACATCTAGTTTCAAACTCTCTACACCTCAATATGACTCACTCGACTAGATCAAACTTATCTCACTCAAATAATTATGATTGCAAAGGTAAAAATGAACCCATATCATGTCCTTATATAGTTTTTGAAAAATTTGGAGCATTTATTACTCCTTAACCTACCAAAAATCCTCTCATTAATTGACCATTTTCATAATATCTGCGCATTACATATTTGTGCCCCCTGATATCAAAACTCTATATTTGATAATGAATCTAAGCAACAATAATTTTATATCAACACATGAAAATAGAGAAAACACATAAACAAATAAAATATGGAGAATAATGGAGCAATTTCTATTGAATATTGGAGGGAATTTTATACAATTGCTTGCTCCTATAATCATGGAGTCAATTCTCATCATCTTATCCTCATATCTCTCCTCTAATCCCTAGTCTTACTCCCACATATCTCTCCTATAATCACTCACCACTATTCTCTCACATATCCCACCAATATCTCCACACACAATTATCTACGTGAGTTGTTCTCACAACTCACTATTACAATAATCTATATGAGTTGTTTATTACAACTCATTTACATTTATTTATACTCTCACACTATATTATTAATATGAGTTATATTAACTCAATATTAATAATTTACAAATTAACTAATATCACTCAAACTTACTAATGTAATATAAGAATATTACATTTAACTATTACAAACAATAATGTGAGCACTAATCCAACGAATATTCCTAACAGCCCAAACTATAACCTTCTAGCGCACCTTCCTACCTTCTAGCTATAGGCTTCTCTTAAGCACGCTTCCATGTGCGAGTACCTCTCCACCGCACCTTCCCTAGTAGTCTCCAAGGTGCTACTTACCTCGTATTATATTTTTCCCTCATTTATCTCCATATATGATCATCTTTTAAAGTAATCCCTTTCTAACAACTCCTCTACAAACTTGAATAACACCCGTATAAGTTTGTTCCTTTAGGTGTACCTAGTTGTAAATAGCCACCCCACACTAATGGTATGTACAGTCCTCTACACATAAAATTTCTTCAAAAGGTAATTAGCTTCAAGCATGCAAACATGCTTATTACACAAAACACCAACTAAATTGAAAAATCATAGCAAAAAAGGAAATACATTAGGTAAATACAAAAATGAAAACCTAGTCTAAATGGAAACATTGCCTTATTATAAACACCAAGAAGACTTATTTATAGTAGGGCTTCACCTACTCCTATTAAAGTAACTGTTAGTGCAAATTCACGGCACCCCAAAATGACCTTGGATCTCTTTGTAGACAAATGGTCAATTTGGTTGGAATGCACAACATGGAGTTTTCCTAAGTGTGGGACCCTGTGAATCGGGAAAACTCTCCAGATTGAGGTGGTTCCTACTATTGGTACCCAAAATTTTCTCCTTTTGATCCGAGTAGCATCAGAGATATGGCATGAAGCTTTAAGTCAAATAGATCATGATGTGTGTTGTTTTGTAGCTGGGAGGTGATCTAATTGGCACTTAGATTTGTGGAGATATGGATAGCACTTTGAATGGATTTGATCTGACCCTCACTATTTTAGGTTGTGTCTTTCAACCAAGGTAAGAGAACCTATATTGTAACCCCCAAATGGTGAAGGAGATGAAAATATCCCTCAATTTATGCAAATAGTATGAAAAGGCCTTGGGAAAATATGATCAACACTCCAAATTTGACTTTCACAAGTTGTCACTCCTAGATCATGGAGATATTTTCAATGCAAGGCAAGGGTTACTGGAGACATTGTATAATCCCGATTTTCCTTACGTATTTTTGTAGATGGATTAGATCCTTTTGTTGACACATAATGCAATGCAGGGTAGTATGGGTAGGATTAGTTTGCTTGAATGAAGTTTTGGTGGGGTGTTGACAAGACAAACTAGGATATATCTCGATCTTTGATAACCTCTACAATACTTGAACAACTATCGGATAAAATGCTTCAAATAATCGGGATATTATTTCAACTTGAGAAGAGGCATAAATGGAAGCTCAAAGTTGAACTCTTCGCACAATATTTGAGAATTCACCAAAAAAATTTGAAGTAAAGAACTCAATTAAACACAAAAATCCTTGATCAAAGCACGCCTAAGGTACCCCTAAAGGCTTACAAGCAATCTTTGCGAGTCAAGGAAGGTAAAGTAATTTTAAATCTATTTATCTCTTTATCGGATGAAGGCTCTTTCGAACATGAGATTGCAAATGCCACTAAACTATCAACAAGAAATGGAGATTCTGTGTGATTTCTAAAGACTTTAAATGTAATATTGTAACAAGAACAATGAAAACTATTTACAGGCATTTAAAAATGATAATGAGACATCATATTGCCCAAAAAAATAGATTAACTCAAGCACTTGTTAGATTCATCAGCGGGGGGAGAGTTTCATGAAAATATCGGAGCTGTGTGATGGCTATACACTTGTAACCAACTCACATACATGAAGATCCAACACAAAATAAATTATTTTGGTTCTTTGGTGGGTTTCTCAAAAAAATGAGCTTTCTCTCAGAATTTGCTCGTGATTTTCAACTTCTCCCAACCTCTTACAATTTCTCCAAAATGCATTATATACCTCATGCCACATTGGAGCCTTCTTTCCCAAGAAAATAATATGCCATGGGATCAAGTTTGTTACAAAACAATCCTCATGATTCAATGAAAATGACATCAAATAGAAAAACATTCGCAGGCTGCCAGGTGTGCCCAAAAAGATTAAATCATTACAAATATATGGATCATTATCCACCTTGGAGGCATGTTTTTCATCATTTGAGGCATAAAAACACCCTTTACTCATCATTTTCACCTTTTTACCTTTTCAAATTACCTCTACAATTGGAAAAGTTACTTGAGGATGAGGATCGAGGAGAGGTAGGTGCTAGGGATTTGGATCGAACAAGCCTCGAGAGCCTGTGGTGGCAATGGAGTTGAGCGGTGGGAGAGGGTGAAGGTGCTTAGTGAGGTGGTTTAGCTAGATACTCTCATCTTGTCCCTTGCTGAGCATTGCATGGAAGGGCTAGTGTTGTGCTCTGGTCCGCTCAAGGAGTGTTTTGGCTAAAGTTCTGTTGGAAGAAGCCATTTGGTTTACTAGGTTCCTCATTAGCCGGGACCTAAAGGCTTTCTTGGTGATTATTAGTTGTGACGATGGCCCCATTTCTTTTGCTCCTTTTCCAATTGAAGTTCTAGTGTCTACATTCGTCAAGCTTTATTCTTGCTTCCATTGTCTATCGGTTGGGTTGCTTGTTGAGTCCTAGCCCGATAATGTTTCACAGGTTTCTGGGGTTCCAATGGAGGAGATGGCTCCTGCTATGGTGTTAGGTTCATTTCAAACCCCAGCTCCAATACCTGCCCTGATCCTTCTGGTTTCTGTTCCCGTTGAGGGTCACAAGGAGCTGATCGGTTTTGGGGAAACGTTTTTGTTAGAAGGTCCTTCTCTCGTGCTGGTGTGGCTGAAGTGGAGGTTTTCCTCCCCATTCTTTGAATCGGTCCTTGCTGGTTTGTTTTGGTGGTTGAGGATGTCCGTGGGATAGTCTTGGTTTCATTTTGGATAGGGGTGGTCCTGAATCCATTGGTCTTCCTGTTAAGGGACCGCTTGTCTTGGTTTCCAAAGCGGTGATTTAGGAAGAAATGGATGTTATTCGAGGAGCTATTTTAGTATGTATGCATCTTTTTCCAGTGTTTGGGAGTTGGTTGTTTCGTCAGATTTGGGTAGCTGGGGTTTTTTAGCTATGTGTCATTTGGTCATGCTGGGAGAGCGTTGGTCGATCTCCTCTCCAGATCATGTCTTTTTCTGCGGTGGCTCGATATCAATCGGTGGTCTTCTTCTTGGTGGTCGCAGGTGGTTTGTGTTTTTTTGGTCTGGGTTGTGGAGGTCTTCGGTGGTTTATTGTGCGGCTTGTTCCTCTTGTTGTGCATTAGACGCTACCCCATTCAGCTTGTGTGAGGATTTTGGCAGTGGCTGGTGTTTAGCTAGTGGCTGGGTTTTGCTAAGGCTATTGTTGTCTCTGTAACCGTGGTCATGTGTTGGTGGTGTATTGACTTCACCGATTTTTGGCCGGTGGGTGGTTTTGTGGGTTGGGCTGTGTGCCCAGCCTTGTTTTGTGCCTTGTATCATTTTTCATTTGCCTTACTATGTCCTTTATCGATGCTTGGGTGTTCGTTATTTTCGTGATTTTGTTTGTTACGGTTGTTCGGGTCTTTGTGTGGTTTGGTCCTTTTGGACGCTCGATTTATATTGGATGGGGTCCCACCAATCCTCTGGTTCTAAGCTCTAGTTAAAAGTGTTTAAATATCAAAAAAATTACCTCTACAACTTTTGATTTTTTCATTTCACATTTTTAGACGGACTAGGGAAAAAAATATTTCAAAACCACCTCGAGATCAAAAAATTAAGCCATGAAAGTGATGCCAATGATTCGGAAGGCCAAGCGACATGAAATCACTAAAAATTTGATGAATTTTGATGCAAAAATTGTGATTCCAAGCTTCCTGGAGCTCTCATGGTAGTCAAAACAAATGGATGCACAGAAACCATCAATCTTATCCATCTTTTAACCTTGGCCATCCACGTGGAAGATGTGGACTTAGAAATAATCTTGAGTTACCTTTTAAATTTGTTTTTTGATAAGGCCGGACATGTGGCAAAAATGATTGGATCGGGCCCGATTTTAAAACATTTACTACACAACCTTTTGAAAATTTCAAAAAATGGGAAAATTTTGACCATTTTTCCTACCCCTCTGCCTTTGAATTTTGGAGCTGACACATGGCACATGGTGGGTCCCATTGGGATCGCGCTTCAATTCTGTGCATTTTGACCTTTTTTGGAAAATTGGAAAATTTTCACTTTTTGCCCCACGAGCCCGCACCTTCGATTTCTCCCTTGCCACGTGTCTCCTTGTGATTCGTCACGGTCCAATTTCACCCCGTGGTTGAATTGATAACATACATCGAGATTTCCCAAGTCCCAGGGCTGAAAAAGAGCGAGATGCGAGAGAATGCGAGAAGTTGCAGAAAATAAGCCTGGACGAGAAAAAATTGTGAAAATCGGCTAAGTCCTTGTCCTAGAAATATTTGGGACATTCGGGACACCAAGGCGCGGTTCGGCTGAAATGCCTCCAGGCGGCCCACGAAGCACTGGGACAAGTGGAACAAGTGTACGCGGAGGGCGCTTGAGCCGGGCCGGTTCGGGGCCAAGGAGAAGAAAAATGGCTAGCTCGGATTTGGCAGGACATTTGGGCTTTGATGACATTTTGAACGCCGAATCGGTCGGCGAAATGGAGAACTTTCGTACTAAACATTTGGGACAAATGGACGCGAAGGACGCGAACCAGCCGGTTCGGCCGAAACAGGAAACTGCAGCACAAGGACAAGTGGGACAAAGGGGGCGCGGGGCGCGCGGATGGCGAAGGGCGAAAGCCAATCAGATCACGCCACGTGTCACCGGCAGAAAAGGGACGAGGAAGCCCATTTCGGGTGGATCGGAAGATTTTGTCCCATGAAGCACTGGGACATTTGGGACAAAAGGACGCGGTGGACGTGAAAATCCGGCAGGCCCATGGACAAATCACAGCATGACACGTGTCGCCAAGGAAAAAGGTCCAAAAAGTCAAAGGGGCGAGTTTTCGAGCACTGATCCAAACCAATAAGATAGTGCCACGTGTCCAAGTTTAAGGGCCCCACAAGAAGCCCCACGAAAAGGTGGAGAGAGGGAATTGCTCAGTGAACCAGAGCCTACCACGTGTCGTCCAGATGGTAGAGTGCGGGAAAAGAAATTTAAAAATCCGTTTTCACTGTTTTGTGCCCTAAATCTTCAGATCGTCATATCTTTCGATCCAGAGCTCGGATTTGCACGTTCTTTATATCAACGGAAAGCTGTTGAAATTATCTACATGATTCTAGGGTCAATCTTGCATTTTGATGTAGTTTGGGGGAGAAAATTAAGAAAACGTCTCTGACGCGTGTAATGCTTCAACTACTAACTTCAATGCAGCAGACAGCTCGCCGCTCCTGTTAGACAGCCCGCCGTTTTGCCAGGATCCACCGCTTGGATCATAATGAGATGATTTTAAATGCTACCAAGAAGTGGTTGGGGTAGATTCTAGATTTCCTCTCTCTTCCCCCTCATTTCTTCATATATATTGTAAAGAGGAGCCCTTTTTAGAGGTCGGACATTCTTGTTTTGCATCCTCCCTTCTTCCCTGCTTGCAAGAGAATTTGTGGAGCTTTTCAAACCTCCCATATGGATTGTAATGCCAGTTTTTGCCTCTTGGCCACTTTCTGCAATGTACTGTATCGACTCTTGAGCAATATATATATATATATATATATATATATATATATATGTTTGTGATTGATTCTCAACCCTCTCATGTATTCATTGCTGTTATTTTGATCTCTTATTGCAGTTTGGTTACCTGTGCATAGTGTTTGTATTGCATCTATGTGGTCTGTGTTAGATTTGCAAAATGAGTGTCTAACATTCCTTGGTGCATCACCTTTGTAGTTTAGGTTTTATTCTATGCATTTTCTCACCCTGTCTCCTTGACAAGTTAGATTAGGTTTTAGTAAACCCTCTGCATTTTTGTGTGCATCTGAACAGAGGAATAGGAACCAACCTTCTCTGGAGAATCCTTTCTCATCTTTACAAGTCCCACACTTGGAGAAAGGATTCCATGTTGTGCAATCACTGCTGGATGCACGAACATCAACCTAGAAGCTGATCGCATCCGGGGGTCTTTGTGAGTGCAACAATAGTTTTGGCATGCCGGTGGGACTAGAGGTCTCATTTTTATTGCAGCAAAGTTGATATGCATCTGCTGTAGTTTTCTTGCTTATAAGAGCTATTATTTGCATATCTGGTGACTCGAGGGAAGAATCAGCTGGTTTCAGAGTGCAGGCTGAAAACTCATGAGAAGAATCACCACAAGGTCAAAAGTGGAGAAGAAGAAGTACCGTTTGAATACTGCAGCTATCTCAAGAAGAAGGCAAAGAGGAAGAAGGATTCAAAGGTCTCCATCTCCACCAAACAGAACTCTCTCAACTCCTCCCACAGACAGGCCTTTCATTGATATCTGAGCTTTAAGACCCGATTAGAATGGCTCGAGAACAATCCCTCGTCAACTTCACGGGCAGCAGCCCACTTGCTCTCAATGCACAACATCCAGTTCTATTGCAGCCTTGAAGAACATTCCCTACTTCTTTGGAGAAAATCAGACTACTCCAGGTGATCATGTTAAAGATATTGCTAACCTTTGTGCAATCCATGAAATCGATGAAATGCAAGTAGCTGTCAAATTACTGGCATCTTCATTCAAGGGTAAAGCATTACAATGGTTTAGGAGCCTTGGGGCTGGTTCTATCACAAACTGGAATCAGTTGTGCATTGCACTTCATGAGCAATTTGGAGAGAAGGGAGACAACTTGTCTCTTTTGGAGCAGCTGACAACTATCAAGAGAGCCCCCAACGAGCAGCTGACTGATTTCAACTTCAGATTTCAAAGGTCTTGGGATAGGATTCCAGTGGCAGTCAGGCCAACAGCAGGAGGTGCTTTTCTATATTACCTTAAAGCTTTGAATTCTGATATTTCTATGTTAATTCAATCCATGGGAGGCACAACAATCCCTATGGCTTATAGCATTGCCATTAGAGCCAAAAACTGTCTTATTCAAGCTGGTAAACTGGCTCCTAGGCCTCCCATGCCCTTGTATCCAAACTTAGAAAATCCAAGCACTAGTCAAGCACCCACTTTGGCTCCTGTTCCCACCCCTAGAAACCAGAGTTCAAATGAAGCTTCCACTTCATCTCCAAGTGCCCCAAATGAGCTTCAAGAGGTCATGAAACAGTTGCAAAACCTAGGCAATGAGCTGGTTACTCTCAAGAGGCAGCAAGCCCAAGGTTTCAGACCTTCCTATCAACCCCAAGCTCAGCCTAATAGGCAGCCATACCAACCACAAAGACCACCTAATCCAGCTGCAAATATGAATCAAAATCAAAGCCAAGTAAGGCCTCCTGCCAATAGACCATTCCAGCCCTATAATCCAAATGCCATATCTGCCTCTAAGGCATTAGTGCCAACATAGAATAACATTGCCAGGAATATGATTGGTGCTTTCCATGCAGCGAGCCTCATAACCAATCCATGTGCTTGATGGTGCTCTCAATCAAGCACTAATGGTGACAACTACGGTGTGGAGGCGAGGGCGATCGAGAAACATCCAACAACAGAAACATTCCAACAGCAATCAGCCCCAAATGACACTACATTGGTGAGTAGCAAGCGAGAAGATTTTGTGGCATGAATCGAGCGATCTCTCGAGGTGTTGCAGCCAACACAAGGTCAAAAAGAGGAGAAATTTGGGTGAAGAACAGACCATTAATCCCAGCCAATCCACAACCTTCCATGGCTCCACAAATGATTGGCAAGCGAGTCGATTTCAAATGCACAAGGCAGCCAGAAAGAATAGCCCCTAGGCCAACTCAAATGCATTTATTTGCTGCCCACGTGCGAGGAGTAAGCGTGCAAACCAAAGGACAGAGAGATTCTTCATCACCATTCAGTATCATTGATCAGATGAAGAAGACAAACGTTAACATATCAATGTGGGAATCCCTATCTATCCCAGGCCAAAGAGATCTGCTGCAAGCTGCCATGAAGGATTGGACAATTTGAATCAGCGGGTTCAGATGCAAGACAAAGTGCTTACAAATGCTGCCCAGCCTGAAGGAAGTCATGGAGGACAACAAGGTAAAATGTTGAAGCCCCCTCCTTTCTATGTTTCATTAATCATTGGGGATAAACTAGTACACAATTGCATGATTGATTCCGGGGCAAGTAGCTCCGTGATGCCCAAGCAAATAGCTGATCAGCTGGGTCTCGAATATGAAGTGATATCTAAAGGAGTAGTGCAATTGGATGGGACAGCAATAGCAACAGTTGGAGTGATTAAAAACTTGAGTCTTACCTTGCATGCATGTCCAAATGTTGTTGTCTTACAAGATGTATCAATCATAGACCTTCCACCACTCTTTGCCCTTTGCTTGTCGAGGACTTCACTGACCAAGATTGGAGGGTATTTGTCTGATTGGTCTCACATGCTGTTTAGAACAAGGTATGGAACTAAGGCTACAATTAGGTCCGAACCCATTGCAAACTTCCATATTGAGCCTTACACCCCAAGTCAGCTTAATGCCAATTGCTCAGCATTTGATCAAGAAGATCACCCTAGTACTGATGAGGCTGACACCAAGGTTGGAAGTATCCGGACCTAACTCTTGATGAATGGGCAAACAAGATACATGCTTTTGATCCCTATCAAGAAGTAGAAGAATCGAGTAAGAGTCTATTGTATACATGAAGAAAATCAACATGTTCCTAGCATCACCAAGCCAAGCCATAATGATGACAACGAGGTATGGCAGCTGTTTTTTGACGGATCAAGGAGTAGGCAAGGTGCAGGAGGTGGAGCCATGCTTGTTTCACCTCAAGGAATAAAGTACTATTCAGCTTTTAGATTTCAATTTGCATGCTCAATAACAACTGCTGAATATGAAGCCTTGGTGCGAGGGATGCATTGGGCAATCAAGAGAAAAAAAAAATCTGCAAGTCTTTGGGGATAGTGAATTGATTGTAAATCAGGTCAAGGGACGGCATGCTGCCAAGAATGATCTACTCAGGTGCTACAAGAACAGGGTGTGGGACCTCATGGAAGATTTTGAAGGTTTTGGCATCGAATCCATTCCCAGGAAAGAGAATCAAGCTGCTGACAGGCTTGCAGCAGTAGGGGCAGCCTTTGACATTACGAAAAGCATTCAACAAGACAAGGTACAGCCAAACATCCACGTGATTGTGAGGCCTTCAGTGCCGGATAACAATGTCAGTTGGCAAGTGTTTGAGAATGACCAGCAAATCGTCAATTTCCTACAAGAAGAAGCTGAGTTCTCTGCCAGGAATCAAGACAAGTTACATCAGCAGTATGGTGACCAAGTGGTGCAGTTGAGAACTAACAAATTACCAAAAGGCCTCATAACCTTGGAGTCAATCTTCAACCCGAATGATCAGTTCCGGAAGGAGAAGGCAAACATTCAAGTAAAGGTGAGGATTGAGCCTATTTTAGTGGAAGAAGGAAAAACATTGCAGATTGGCAAAGTAAGTACCTCACAAGAGAAATCTGATTTTGTTCGACTTTGCAAGAATTTCAGGATGTCTTCGCTTGGAGCTATGAAGACTTGAGAGGATTCAATCGAATTTGGCACAACATACCATAGAATTGGATCAGATGCTAAGCCCATCGAGGCGAGCGAGACCAGTCAACCCTCACATTGAGCCTCGATGAAGAAAGAGCTAAATAAGCTAATAGAGGCAAGCATTATATTCCCGATCAAGCACTCAAGTTGGGTTGCTAACTTGGTTCGGTCGGGAAGAAGAGCGGAGAAATCAGGTTGTGTGTGGACTTAGAGACCTCAATAGGGCATCTCTCAAGGATCATTATCCACTCCCTTCCATGGAGCAAATATTGCAAGTAGTATCCGGTTCGAGAGAGATTCTCTCTCTAGATGGCTACTCGGGGTATAATCGAGGTGATGGTAAAGAAGAGGACCAATTCAAGATAGCCTTCACAACTAAATGGGGCACGTATGCTTACTGAAGATGCCATTTGGGCTGTCAATGCTGGTGCTACCTTCAAAGGGCAATGGACATGGCATTCAAAGGCTTGATCAACAAGATAGTGTTGATATATCTAGATGATATCACTGTCTTCTCAAAGAATGCAGCAGACCATCTCTTTCACCTCAGGCAAGTGTTTCAGAGGTGTAGAAAGTTCGGAGTATCATTGAATCCCAAAAAATGCATATTCCTGGCTCACGAGGGTAAACTTCTAGGCCATATTGTCTCGAAAGAGGGACTGGCAATTGATCCAGAGAGAGTTGAAGCCATAAGAGCACTGCCATTGCCAAGTCACAAGAAGGCTCTTCAAAGTTTCTTGGGAAGGATCAATTTTGTCGCAGGTTTATCCCAGATTTTGCAGCCCTTGTCAAGCCCATCACCAAAATGTTAAAAAAGAGCATGGCTTTTAAGTGGACAGCAGAAGGCAAGGAGAATTTTGAGGCAATCAAAGAAGCTATATCTCAGGCACCAACTCTCATCAACCCAGACTTCTCCAAGGATTTCATCCTCTACGCATTTGGAGGTGATGACACTATTTCTGCCATTCTAGTACAGCAGAACAAAGATAATGATGAGCAGCCGATTGCCTTCTTCAGCCAGAGCCTAGATGACTATGAGGTGAGGTACTCTTTTATTGAAAAGCATGTACTTGCAGTAATCAGAAGCTTGAAGAAATTCAAGCATTTAGTCTCAAACAACAAAGTCCGATTGCTTTGGTCTCACATCTTTGGAGTTAAGGACTTCCTCCTCAACAAGGATTTGAATGAGAAAAGGGCAGGTTGGATCACCCGTGTCATGGAGTATGACATTGATATCAAGATCACCAAGCTGGTAAGAGGAAATTTGTGTGAGCAGCTGGTTTTGGGAAGTAAAAGGAAGTATGCAACGAAGAAGAGGTTGTTTTGCAGTCAGGACACAATATGAGCCAAGTGGCAATCAAGAAGAAGACAATGCTTTCCCCACTCCCTGCTGGACCCAAGGTATTATGCACTTCCTAAGCACGAGGCCTATGCCCCCGAGAGAAATGAACAAGACCCAAAGGAGACACTTCAGGTTAGGGCTGTCCGTATGCCATTGTTGATGGAGTTTTGTTCAAGAAAGATGTGAATGGAGTCTTCTTTGAGATGCATTAGCACGAGATCAGATTCAAAGGGTGTTGGAAGAGTTTCATGGTGGACCAGTGGTGGCCATTTTGCACCAAGAGTGACAGACTCTAAAAATCATGAAGGCTGGTTATTATTGGCCTAAAATTTTGGTGATTGCTATGCATGGATCAAGAGGTGTAAGAATTGTGCATTCTTCATAGGAAAAGAAAGAAGTTTGCTGCCCTTCCATTGCATCAATCTCGGTTGACCAGCCATTCATGCAATGGGGTTTGGACTTCATTGGAGTCATTAATCCCAATTCAAGCCAAGGGCATAAATGGATTTTGACAGCCACAGACTACTTCACCAAATGGACAGAAGCAGTAGCACTCAAAGAGGCAAATGAGTCTAGCATCCTAGACTTTTATGAGGGAATAACAACCAGATTTGGTGTACCTACCACAATAATCTACGATAATGCATTGGCATTCATTGGATCTAAGGTGACTGAGTGGGCTGTCAAGAACGGTATTTACTTGAGCACTTCATCGAACTATTACCCTCAGGGTAATGGCCAGGCCGAGTCTACAAACAAGAACTTGTTGAAGATCATTAGGAGAACTCTTGATGAGAATCAGAGGTCTTGGCACACCAAGCTGAAATCAGCCTTATGGGCTGATAGGATCACTCCCAAAAGATCCACAGGCAACTCTCCATTCAGGCTTGTCTATGGAAGAGAGGCAATCTTGCCCATGTCACTTGAGTTGCCAACATTGGAACTCATGAAGCAGCTGGAGTTACTTGAATTTGAGCCCATGGAGGTGAGGTATGCGAGTTGATGGAGCTGCGAGAGATCAGAAATCAGACATCCCAAGTGATGGAAAGGATCAAGCTTTGATCAAGAAGACCTTTGATAGAAGGCCAAAGATAGATCTTTTCAAGTTGGAGATCTAGTGTTGAAATGGGATGCGGACAGAGAAAAACCGGGAAGGCATTCAAAATTTGATGCTATTTGGAGTGGCCCATACATGGTCACAAAGTGCAAGAGCAGCAATGCTTTCCAATTGGCCTCATTGGACGGTGAAGAACTGCAGATTCCAGTAAATGGAATCTATCTCAAACATTGCTACTGAAAGTAAAAGGTTCACCCTTGTAAATATTAGCCTAGATTTCAATTCCTCTAAGTGCGTATGCACATTGTCTTGTTGTAGTTAGGTTTCAGTTTCCCTAAGTGCTTTGGCGCAGGTTTTGTTGCTCCTAGATTGAGTTTTACAGTTCAGCGGGCTCTCGTGGAGGGAGTTGCAGTATCAGGCTCATTTCAGGTCATTGCTTATGACTCCATGCCCAATGGATCGCAAAAAGGGCAACTGGTCTTTTCATCTAGCAGGCAGATGACCCCGCTGAGTCACCAAATTGTTATCCAATTTCACCCCAGGGTTGAATTGATAACATACATCAGGATTCCCAAGTCCCAGGCTGAAAAAGAATGAGCTCTGAGAGAATGCGAGAAGTTGCAGAAAATAAGCCTGGACGAGAAAAAATTGTGAAAATCGGCTAAGTCCTTGTCCTAGAAATATTTGGGACATTCGGGACACCAAGGCGCGGTTCGGTGAAATGCCTCGGGGCCCCAAAAGCGGGCTGGGCAAAGTTAAGGCGTGGCAATTTGGGACAAGTGGAACAAGTGTGCGCGGGGCGCGAAGCCGGCAGTTCGGCCGAAGGAGAAGAAAAATGGCTAACTGCTCGGGACATTTGGGCTTTGAGGACGCGAACCGCCGGATCGGCCGAAATGGAGAACTTTCATACTAAACATTTGGGACAAATGGACACGAAGGACGCGAACCGACCGGTTCGGCTGAAATAGGAAACTGCAGCACAAGGACAAGTGGGACAAAGGGACGCGCGGGACGTGGATAGCCGAAGGAGCGAAAGCCAATCAGATCACGCCACGTGTCACCGGCAGAAAAGGGACGAGGAAGCCCATTTCAGGTGGATCGGAAGATTTTGTCCCATGAAGCACTAGGACATTTGGGACAAAAGGACATGGTGGATGTGAAAATCGCGAGGCCCATGGACAAATCACAGCATGACACGTGTCGCGAGGAAAAAGGTCAAAAAGTCAAAGGGGCGAGTTTTCGAGCAGATCAAACCGATAAGATAGTGCCACGTGTCCAAGTTTAAGGGGCCCACAAGAAAATCCCACGAAAAGGTGGAGAGAGGGAATTGCTCAGTGAACCAGAGCCTGCCACGTGTCGTCCAGATGGCAGAGCGCGGGAAAAGAAATTTAAAAATCTGTTTTCACCTGTTTTGTGCCCTAAATCTTCAGATCATCATATCTTTCGATCCAGAGCTCGGATTTGCACGTTCTTTATATCAACGGAAAGATGTTGAAATTCTCTACATGATTCTAAGGTCAATCTTGCATTTTTATGCACTTTGGGGGGAGAAAATTAAGAAAACATCTCTGACGTGTGTAATGCTTCAACTACTAACTTCAATGCAGCAGACAACTCGCCGCTCCTGTTAGACAGCCCGCCGTTTTGCCAGGATCCACCGCTTGGATCATAATGAGATGATTTTAAATGCTACCAAGAAGTGGTTGGGGTAGATTCTGGATTTCCTCTCTCTTCCCCCTCATTTCTTCATATATATTGTAAAGAGGAGCCCTTTTTAGAGGTCGGACATTCTTGTTTTGCATCCTCCCTTCTTCCACCTTGCAAGAGAATTTGTGGAGCTTTTCAAACCTCCCATATGGATTGTAATGCCATTTTTTGCCTCTTGGCCACTGCAATGTATTGTATCGACTCTTGAGCAATATATATATGTTTGTGATTGATTCTCAACCCTCTCATGTATTCATTGCTGTTATTTTGATCTCTTATTGTAGTTTGGTTACCTGTGCATAGTGTTTGTATTGCATCTATGTGGTACGTGTTAGATTTGCAAAAGCGAGTGTCTAACATTCCTTGGTGCATCACCTCTGTAGTTTAGGTTTTATTCTATGCATTTTCTCACCCTGTCTCCTTGACAAGTTAGATTAGGTTTTAGTAAACCCTCTGCATTTTTGTGTGCATCTGAACAGAGGAATAGGAACCAGCCTTCTCTGGAGAATCCTTTCTCATCTTTACAGGGCCACATTCCATTTTTCCAAAAAGGCAAAAAACCTTAATGACCTCCGAAGGCCCGCGTTCCCACACAAACCAAAAACTTCTTCCTTGTTGGGGCCGCACTCCAAAATTTCACTTTAAACCACTTTTCCAAAAACACAAAATTTCATAAGTTTTCTCCGCCACCCACATCCCCTCTGACCAAAATACTTCCATGCGTCCTCCTCTGGTTGGGTGGGTTTTCAGGAAAAATTTTGACTTAAGAAATTTTGCAAAATAAAGCCAAATATTTCAAAGGAGATCTGACTCCCCACCTCTCCTCAACCAATAAGAACATGCCACATAGGCAACTTTGAAAAAGGTGGAGCCATGGAGCCAAATTTGCCACTTTTCCAAAAAATAAAAAAATGACAAGTCGAAACATTTCCCACTACACCTCGGCCAATGAAAACCCACCACATTTCCAATACCTTTTGAGGATGAATTTGATAGGAAAATGATGCCCGTTTGATCGTCAAAATGTAAAAAATTCCAGGATGCCCTAGAATTCAATTTTTTCACCAAGGATGGTAGATTTTTCAATTCTGAATCAACTGAAGCATGATTTCCAAACATTTTCGACCTTGGGATTGGATTTTCAATTGCACACAAGTATGATTTGATCAATTTCAATTTTTCCATGATCTGGCAAAGGGAAAAATGACATAGCCTGCAAAATTGGAAAAAGTAGGGCACAAAAAAGGGAAAATTTGGATTATTCCTTCAAATTAGGGAAAACAAGAGGTTTTGTGAGCATTTTTAAAGCATTTCAACCTGGAGGGGAAGAATTTTAGACAATTAAATCAAAGGATAAAAACTTTTGAGCAAATACAGATTTGAAAAATTAGGGCAACATGGTGTAAGCTCAAAAATGGCACCAACACCTACTCCTCTATTTAGGTGTATGCATGCAATTTTTACAAAGGTTCGATTCAAAATTCCTACTCTAAAACTACCAAGGAGACAAGGTTGAGAGAAAACATGGAAATGGAAAAAAACTAAGCAAAAATAGAATGGTGATACACCAAAGGAGTGTTGAACTTATTGTTTTGCAAAATAGACATAGATCATGGAGATTCAACACCAAAACATGCACAGATTACCAGAATGTAATGAAGGATTAGAAGATAATGATAAATGCATGAGAGGATTGAAAATTGATCATAGAACATACATTATCATTTCCAAGATTTGATACAATATGTTCCAATAATAAAGAGGAAAAAAATGAGTTACAATCTCCATGGGAGGTTTAAAATTCTACATATCTACCTACTAAGGAAGAAAAGAGAGCTTGCAAGGGCAAGAATGTCAACATTACAAAATAAGCCAAATCTAGCTTTTAACAATGAAGCGAGAATGAAAAAGGTTAAAAACGTGGGAAAATTGATTTTTTCACCCACCAACCGACAAGTATCCATTAAAATGGCAAGGGAACCCTCAAAAATCCATTTTTGATGTATTTTTCTATCTTTGGAGAAGAAAGAGTGCCATACTTAATTAATTTTTGGTGGTTGGATGTCTCATTATGCATTTTTTTCCCATGCCTAGGAATTTTATTCAATTTTATCCCATAAATATCCATCAAAAATCAAAATTGAGGTGTCCATCGTGTAGATAATTTCAATACCTTTCCAATGACATCAAAATCATGAAAAGCGAGTGCTAGTTCGAAAGATATGTCCCTCGAAGATTTAGGGAGAAACGGTAAAAAAAGAGTCAAAATTGTGGTCACGGGGTCAAACTTTAAAATTTTCCCTTTTGGAAAAAATTTCCCAAAATTCCCGTGGCCCCACTACTCGAGACATGTGGCATATTTTTAGCCCATGGGGATGTGGTTCAATTTTTCATTTTTTTGCTTTTGCGGTTTTGGCAAAAAACTGAAAATCCTTCCTTTCCCCGACTCCCACTGATGACGTGGACACGCAGTGCCTCCTGATTCAATGCAGGGGCCTTAACGAATTTTCTTCTTTCTCCTCCCAAGGGCTGGTTTATGACCTTGTGTATTTTAGAAAAAAGGGATAAGAGCCAAATTTCTCTCCATGCCTCTCGCTGCTTCGCATTGACACGTGGCACTTTCTAATTGGTTGTGGGCATGCCTAGGAAAATTCCCCTCAAAACTTCACCGAGCCATAACTCAAAAAATACAAGGAGTTAGGAGGACTTCCTTACCTTTATGGAAAGGGGAAGAAAAATTCCATCTGATGAAGCCATTTCTAGAATCATTTGAGTCCCTAAATCATGTCAAAAATTAATTTAAGTGCATAAAAGGAAAAGGAGGAGGAGTTAGCAAAAATTATCATGGGCTTATTTTGGATAATAATTTCTGGCAACTCGGAGGGTCATCTACCTACTAGATGAAAATAATAGCTACCTTGAAGCATCCATTAGGAATGGAGTCGTGAGTAGTAGCTTACAAACTGATCTAAACTTTGAAAACTGGTCCTGAACTACTTGGAAACCCACTAAAACTGGCCCGATCTTCTTGAATGCCAAGACAATGCATTATACAAGAGAAAAACCAGCACCACAAAAACTATGTACAAACATGAAAATCATACATGCTATAATTGGAACATGTAGAGTGTGCAAAAGCACTTCTTTTGCTGAAAGAAAACCTACCTACTATACTCTAACTGAGGCAAAGGTGAGCTAAACAAACCCTACAACTAGTTGTGAAAAATAACTTCCTTTGCTGAAAATTGGAAGCCATACAAATGATTTGGAGCTGATCATGGCTGTTAGTATGAGTGGAAAATTGAGAATAATCTAGTCCTCCACCCAAATCATCAAGGTGTTGACTGAAAAAAAATCAAATAGCTCTTTTAGTTACTTTGCATTTGGAATAAAGAGGTATTGCAGTTTATCCTTGGTGCTTTGATGCTCATCCTCATGCTTAGAAGTAAGCATGACTGGTTGTAGCTTCTCCCTTAGCTCCAATGAATCCAAGTATCTGATTGGGTAAGGTTTGATCCATTGAATGTGCCCATAACTCTGATTTTCTACTCCACAGATGGAGTCTTCTTGTAAACCTTCCTGGATGGATGATGTGGAAGAAGTGGTGAAACCCTCGTGCTCTTTTCCTTCCTTTTCCCATGAAGCACATGGAAGATTTAAATATTCCAATATTGGTTCCAAAAGGCTATCACAAAACACAGGCTATTGTTTTTCAATGTTCTCCTTTGTGGCAGTAGGCTCTTGATGTTGGAGAATGAATGGTGAAGAAGAAAATGTTGTAATTTCAGCTGGCTCCTCATCCAAACATTCTTCTAAGTCTGATAAGCAATCAAACTCTTCAATGTCCTGCTGCAACAAAGTCTCTTCCTCTTGCATGGTGACTTTCAAATCTGCATTTTCTTCACCATGTGTAACTTCATTTTCAAACATGAAACTTGGCAGCTTGAACTCATCCAAAAAATCAGATTTTTGGAGAGATGAAGTGGGAGAGAAACATGAAGTTTCTTGTGCATCTTGTTCATGATTCAATGCCTTTGGACCTATTTTATTCACCTCCATAATGGCTTCATCAATCAAATCAGCCCCTTCAAATGAAAGAAAAAAATTATTAATAATGCCCTTCTTTTGTTGTTGCAAAAAATGACTTGATCTCATCCACTTGCTCCTCAAAAATGGGATTTTGAGTTGGTTTTTATTCCTCCATAATGACTGATTTTGTAGTGCAAATTGGATCAGCATTATCTTTAGGCAAAGTTCTAACATGGAAACCCAACAAATCACCAACAAACTGCTAGTTCTTTTCCTTTTGTTCTTGTTATTTTTGCTACAGTAAACTCAACCTCAACCACCACTTGTTTCTTCAACTCCAACTTCCTCTTTTGGATTCACCATCAAGGGGATTTTTGTAATCCCAAATTTGAGAGCCCAACTCTTCAGATTGTCTGTCATTTCTTTTTTTTGGGCTCCTCTTCTTGTTGTTCTCCTTGACTGGTTTCATGGGTCTCTTTCCAACATGGACTTGACAATGCAAGAGGAGGGGTGGGTTGTGACTCAACTAGTTTTGCAATTATTTGTGGTGGTGGAGGAGGTAGAACTTCTTGTTTCTTTGGAGGGAATGGTTGTTTGGAAGGGAAAAGAGTAGAGAAATCGAGGTGGGATGGGAGACTAGGAGATGGAGAAATGGAATCAACTTTTGGGACAACAGATGGAGAGTTTAAATCTTGACACTGCTGAGATAAAATAGATTGGGAAAGAGGAAAATAAAAGGCATGAGATGGTGTGATTACCTGTTGACAATTTTTTTGAATAGTCCTCTCATACACCTCTATTCCCTAGTCCACTTTGCAAGAAATTACAATTGCAACAATGAAGTCAAGTTTCTATTGTGGACTATAATGCCTTGGAAAAGGTCTCACCCATGGACAAGGTGCTCAAACCGATTCCAAATGCTTTCATTTGTGCTTGAGCCATGGATTGCACCATGTTTGCCTTCATCTTTTGAATCTTGTCCAGCAAATCAGCTTCTTATTCTTGACTTCCGTCACAATCTGCATATCCTTGTGCTTGACATGCTTCATAGCCAAACTGACTTTGGCATTTCTTAGATGGGTATGCATATTGGTTTTGAATTTGATCAAAATACTGATCTGGAGGATTTGAAAAATATGTTGGAGGTGGGGAACATTACTATTGTTGAAATTGTAGATTCCATGGGGAAATGAAGTCATGATTGCACAACTTCATGGGATGAAAGAAGAATGAATGAAGAATGAAATAAAATGAATGGAAAGAAGGTCTACAACTTTAGAGATGGGTTATTGATCAGATGGAGTCACCAGATGTGTTTGCAAGTGCCTTCAAAGGGTAAAATCTTCATAGGAACACACCAACCTACAAAATATGAAGTGGAATACCTCTAAGGTCCCACCGGGCATGCCAAAACTGTTAGTGAAAATTCACAGCACCCCCAAAATGACCTTCAGATCTATTGTAGACAAATGGTCAATTTGGTGTGAATGCACAACATGGAGTTTTACTTAAGTGTGGGACCTTGCAAATTGGGAAAACTCTCCAGATTGAGGCTGGTTCCTACTCCTTTGTTTAGGTGTATGCATGCAATTTTTGCATAGGTTCGATTCAAAATTCCTACTCTAAAACTACCAAGGAGACAGGGTTGAGAGAAAAACATGGAAATGGAAACAAAACTAAGAAAAAAATGGAATGGTGATATACCAAAGGAGTACCAAAGTCCTTGTTTTGTAAAATAGACACATATCATGGAGATTCAACACTAGAACATGTACAAATTACTAGAATGCAATGAAGGATCAGAAGACAATGATAAATGCATGAGAGGATTGAAAATCGATCACAAAACATACATTATCATTTCCAAGATTTGATACAATATGTTACAATAGCAAAGAGGCAAAAAATGAGTTACAATCTCCATGGGAGGTCTGAAATTCTACAAATCTACCTGCTAAGGAAGAAAAGAGAGCTTGCAAGAGCAAGAATGTCCAACATTACAAAATGAGCCAAAACTGGCTTTTAACGATGAAGTAAAATGAAGAAAGGTGAAAAACACGGGAAAATTAATTTTTGCACCCACCAACTGACAACATCCATTAAAACAGATTGGGTACTCTCATAAATCCATTTTCGATGCATTTGGCCATTCTAGAGAAGAAATGAGTGTCATACTTCATTAATTTTTAGTGGTTGGATGTCTGTTATGCATTTTCTCTTGCCCAAGAATTTTCTTCAATTTTCTCCCACAAATATCCATCAAAATTAAAATTTAGGTGTCCATCATGTAGATAATTTCAATACCTTTCCAATGACACCAAAATTGTGAAAAAATGAGCTCTGGTTCAAAATATATGGCCCTCTGAAGATTTAGGGAAAAACATGGTAAAAATAGAGTCAAAATTGGGGTCGGTGGGGTCAAACTTTAAAAATTTCCTTTTGGAAAAATTTCTCAAAATCCCCATGGCCCCGCCACTCGAGACACATGGCATATTTTTATTCAGCCACGAGCTTCAAAACAACATCTTTCCCATTTTACCCATCCTGGGAAAAATTTCAAATATACCCTCGCCTGACCCAACCTCGCCCCGATGTGGCCACGTGGCACCATCCGATCAGCCCATGGGGATGTGGTTCATTTTTTCATTTTTGTGCTTTTTTGGTTTTGGTAAAAACTAAAAATTATTCCCTTCCCCCAAATCCCATTGACGACGTGGACATGTGGCGCCTCCTGATTCGATGCGGGGCCTTAACCAATTTTCTTCTTTCTCCTTCACGGGCCCATAGGCCGGTTTGTGACTTTGCACCTTTTAGCCAAAAGGATTAAGTTCTGAATTTATCTCTATGCCTCCACTCCACCTTGACATGTGGCACTTTCTAATTGGCTATGGGCCTGCCTAGGGAAAATTTCCCCTCCAAACTCCACCGAGCCATAACTCAAAAAATACAAGGAGTTAGGAGGACTTCTTTACCTTTCTGGAAAGGGGAAGAAAAATCCTATCTGATGAAGCCATTTCTAGAATATTTTGAGTCCCTAAAGCATGCCAAAAATTCATTTAAGTGCCAGAAAAGGAAAAGGAGGAGGAGTTAGCCAAAAATAAGCATGGGCTTATTTTGGATAACAAGAATCGGTAACCATATTCCATCTAGTGTCTCTAATTGAAAGACACTGATTCAAGTATATGAGTGATAATATACAGTCCCAACCAATGTACTTTAAGCTTGCCTAGATGGCGCAGAAACTTAGAGTCATAAAGAAGCACCATTTTTCCTATCTCAAGCTTTTTTCCCTAATGTGTCTGTCATACCATGCCTTCATCCGGCCTTTTCCTACTTGTGACTCTAATGGGATATGATATGCCTCTCATCCAACTATATTAATTTATAAATTATTTCTTCCAAAAATTTCTCATTAGCTAGACCTCTAGTGTGAACAATATGCAAAGAAGGTGACATGAATTCCATAGGAAGAACTACTTTGTGCCAAAAACAACTAAAAGGGTGCGGCTTTATGAACCTCTTGTATGTTGTTTTGTATGCATAAATCATGGTAGAAACTTTATCATCCCAATATTTTCTTCTAGTATCACAAAATGTTTTCAATGTCCTCGGCTCAAAATCTTGATGAAGGCCTTACAGTCACATTTTCCTAAGGATGATAGGGTGAAGTATTATGGTGTGCAATCATAAATTCATCCAATAGTATCCTAATCATTTCATTCAAAAAGTGTGTACCCCTATCACTTGTCAAGCTCAGTGGGCATCCATACCTTGTAAGAACATTTTTTTATAAGAACCTGACTGTTGTAGTTGTTGTACAATATTTGTTAGGTATTACTTCTACCCACCTTGTAAGATAATTAGTGTAAGTGATGATGTAGTGTGATCTAGTTCTATGCGTGGATGGCGAAATAGGACCCACAAATTCTATAGCCTATTTCTCAAATGGATATGCACTAGGAATAGGTATTAAAGGAATTTCATCTCTTTTCCCAAGTTTACCAACACATTGATAGTGATCACATGCCTTACAATATGCTTTATAATCCTTGTAGAGGGTCTCCCACCATAATTCAACAAGTAGAATCTTGCAAGCAAAGTGGAATCACCTACATAGTGCTCACCTAGAATACCACCATCAGCCTCTTCAATTATGTATTTACACTTGTTCTCTAGCACACATTGATGCAATACTTCATCTCTACCTAACTTGTATAGATCACCACTAATAAACATAAAAATGTTCCGCATGAATTTCAAGTTGTTTCTTCTCCAAGGATTTCATTCCTTCGGTGCCACACTTGTACGTAAAAAGATAACAATATCCTCCAATTCCAAATGTGCATGTTGTAACTTGTAAAGCGTGTATTTGGCATTGTATGTTCAATTATCTATGTGTCCTCCCTAATTGAATTCATGATAAATGGTCTAGGCGAATTACTTTTACTGGGTTTTACAAGAATTGTGAAATCAAATTCTTGGAATAAGAGCACCCATCAACATATGTGCCCTCGTAAAATGGACTTGTTTACCAAGTATTTCAATTTCATTTGATCGATGTGAAATATGAATGGTGTTGCTAAAAGGTATTTTTTGAATTTATGTAGTGTATAGATCATTAACAAGACTTCATGCTCAGTAGTTATATAATTATGCTCTGCAGGAGTCAACTTTCTACTAGCAATATAGATAGGATTATCTATAATACCTTTTCAGCTAAGCTAACACTATGCTAGAGGAATCCACATGTACATGAAATGGTTGGTCCCATGAGGGAAAACATAGAATAGGCATTGTAGTAAGTCTCTCTTCAATGTCTCAAATGCCTGCTCTTTACGATTATCCCTAATAAAATATCCCTTTTCCTTTTAATAACTCTTCCAAGGGTGTGGAAAAATTAGCATATCCTTTGATAAATTTTCTATAATACCTAGTGTGACCCAAGTATCCGTACACCTCACTCGATTGGTAGGCTCTTCCGTGCCTACAATAACTATAACCTTAGCTGGATCTAATAAAAAACCTTCCTTACAAATGATGTGCCCTAATAGAGTGCCAAAAGGTGTAGCAAACACACACTTCTTGATGTTCAAAGAGATGCTTAAGTATGTACATATTTCAAACATGAAGCACAAATTATCACAATGATCCTTAACCAGTCCATACACCATCCAATAATCCAAGTAAACTTGCAAGAAAATGTGAATAAAATCCTGGAATGCTTGAACAACTATTCGCAAAAATACAACAGGCATGTTTTTCAAACCAAAGGGCATCACAGTATATGCAAAATTTCCCCATTTAGTGGTGAAAGTTGTTTTTTCTTGATCCTCTGTGTAATCCAGACTTGATGATACCCAGAGAATCCATCTTGTAAAAGAATATATTTTGCACCCTACAACACCTTATAATATATCTTACGTGAAAGGTGTAGGAAAGGGGTCAATCAAACATGCAACATTCTGGTCTCGTAATCCACACAAATAATATATGATCATATTTCTTTATACCGATAACCATGGGGCTAACCCACTCGATTCTTCTAGAGGCTTGATGATGCCAAACTTCAACATCTTGTCAATTTCTTCTTTCACCTTTATGTGTAGGTTAGGGTTCATCTTGTAGGGTCTCTTCCTGATTGGGCATGCACCTTCCTTAAGATTTATATTCATATCTCCTAATGTTAAATTCATGGTAGCCCCTAGGAAATAAGTCCTAAAATCATGGAACAACTCCACTATTTTTGCCACTACATATTCGGACCAATAATTGCCAATTATTTCCTTTTTAGGTTCAAAATCTATACCAATATTCACTTTATTTTTCCTCATAAGTTCATGATAGGTGCATGCTTTGTTATATGCAATGTCCATAACCTTGTGCATACCGCTGAATGATCTATATCCATATTTTCTACTTCTTCATCATCCACTATGTAGACCATCTTTCCTTTTTCTTTCTCAAAGTAAAGCGCGCTCAAGTAGCATGGCATATGTCTCTGCTCCTTCATCAAAACACACTCCCCGAATGATTTCTTCTACCTTTGCACTGTCTCCCATAGTTAAACACTTTATAACCTTTAATTCCACTTCTACTAGAGGTTTAGTAGATAAGTAGCTAAAATTTTGAACCATACCCGCAATCAAATCCTTCCAATTTCTATTTTCTCTATATAGCTCTCGCATATACATTCCAAACACGTACGTAACCTTGTAAAGTGGAATAAAGTGTGTACAACCATAACAAAGGTGGTAAAGCTTCCGCCCTTCTATCCAAACCCTCTCACACTACTAAACATGGTGTTGAATAGGTTGATTACCATGATATGTGCAGATTTGAGTAGGTGCATTGCTTCTAAAAAGCGAGTTATAACGGCATTCTTGAATTCATTCCATTATACAATATTATCCTTTTGAACCACCCACCTAAAGGTAATCGCTATCCCGCGTAGGGTATATGCTAACATATTTCTTCTTTCTAACTTTTTATCCACTTTTCCTCTATGGCGTGTAGGAATACCATAGGGTATCCTTCCCTAGTGTACCGTGGTACGAGCTATTACCTATCATCATGACACAACAAGGTTTGATTTTCTTCACAAATGTGCTCCTTACTTCACGCCCAACCATCTCATAAGTACCATGAGCCCAATCATCACAAGAAATAATTGTATTATCATTAATAGATTGTGCATATTCACACTGAAGGATTCCTTCCTTCGATGGATCGAGTACTTATAGGTCTCAAATGACGATGCATGAATCCTATTTAGATCTTCCTCACTCAATGGATCAACATAGGGAAAAAAATTTCCCATTTATTAAAGGGATAATAACTCTTTCCTCCTTGTTCTCAAAATAGATATATCCCTTTTTGAACTGAAGATAAAAATTATTTGCGTAAAACCAGGGGAATCCAAGTAGAGATAGGAAAGCGTATGTCTGCAAGCGCTAAGACCTCAAAATACCCAATGATCTTGGCCCTTGTATTGTAATGGATGCATATTTTAAAAATATGATAGGATTGGCCTTAGCTAAATTAACCATAAGTAATACATTAGAAGATGGATGCTATGTAGGTCTCCCCATCTGTACCCATGCATCTAAAGTAAGCACATCTTTGTTGTCTTCTTATGTTCCATCTTTCGTGATTTCTCCTTTAAACATTTTATTTCCCCTTGAAGGTCTCTAAGTATTTCCATGGTCTCTTGATAAACCTCCTTTAAGTGCGCAGGTCCAGGTACCTTGCATGCAAAATGTACTCCTTAATGATGGTAGGCTTCTATGGTAACACATCTCTAGTATGCACAACTTCAATGTGTGTAGTGATCTTCACAGGAAATACCTCAGGTTCCGGTGCCAACTTTGGCATCCACTGATTTTCCATAGCGCGTTGTATCCTAACCATCCCTTCACTTTGTTCTCCTATTTATGTTGCTTGCTAAGATGCTCATATAGATCCAGGAATTCCTCATAGCTATGATTCTTCCCACAGAAAGAACATGTAATATTCGAGGACATTCACACCTATAGTGGTCGGGTGATCTCAGTATGTAAATCATGTTCCATGAGGGAATTCACTTCATCCACCACAACGGCCTCGACCTCCAAATCCACCACAGATCATCAACCTCTACCACGTCATCCTTCATAGCGCCCTCGTTTTGATCATAATGCACTTGATTTTGATTTTGATCCTGATGCTCACATTTACCCTTAGAGTTATCTGATACTCTTGTCAATCGCACACCAATATCTATAGCATCATGAATCTAACCAATCAACCTGTAGTCTTCTATATAATGAGTCGTGCACTAGTAAATCTTATAATAGTAGGATACATTCTTCCTTATCAAGCGTTCTAATAATGGGAAATGGCTGGTGTCATGGTTCATGTGATATTTCTCACAGTCTATCAATAATGAGTGTACTATTTTGTGAGGACAACTACCTTTGGTGTGCCCCTCCACTTCACAGTATGTACACAAAATCCCAATGTGTGTCTCATGTGCTGAATTCAGCGATAGTTTCTCCAACTAATTTTCCATGGATGTAATCCATGCTTCCAAGAATGGGTTGACTCTAGTGTCTATACTCCTAACTACCTCAGATCACAAATATGCTTCAAGTGCTTCACGCATATCAGTGTATGTCTTATGTGACAACGCCCTTCTAAAAGGTGTGATCAAACCTCCAATGAACCATTGTGCATGTTGGCTTGTGTGAATATCATAAGAAAACTTAGATAAAAGTGTTTTGAAATGGGCATCATGCTCTTGGAAACTTTCGGTGGTGCCTTGTTTAATATCTTTGATCCTACTTATACTCTTCTTCTCAAATTCAAGGATATAGAACTCTTAAGGAATACATTTTTGAACGATGTATAATTTATGCAAGTTTAATCAAGGTCAAACTTCATGTACCAACTATGTGTATATCCCCTGCAATGTAGTTACAAATTGACTTTCCTTGCACGCATAAGTGATGATTCCTTTTGTGCCCCACATTATCTCACACATGTGCACGTGTTCAACAACATCTTCTATGCCCCTATACTCCGGAAGAAGAAGAGACATCTCCATGTAACTATTTTGGGGTTGGTGCAGATCCTACCCACACGATCCAAAACCTCTGTGTTGCCTTTGCCTCTAGAACCACCAGAACTAGAGCCAACTACACCCCGATCCTCCACCTATATCTAGAAGTGGACCAGAAGATGTATTTACTTGTGTCCTAACATCAGTATTATAATGAAATCCTATAGTCTATATGGTGGTACTACTCCTTGAAGTGAGCCCCAAATTGCATCACTCAATTCTTTGCAGATGATGCACTTGAAAAGGTACTTCCAAACAACAATGAAGATGTTTTCCCTATTATTGATGCACTTGCTATGTGACTTACTTATGCTTCCCTACTACCCAAATTATCTTGCTGACTATTGGATGTACTAGGTAATGGAAAACCAAGTGCAAGGGCTAGGTTGCCAAGTAGATTCGAGATGCACACCTACGAGCCAAGTCATCTCTCTTGCTGGCACGCTCCTCTCGTGAGGCCAAGGAGGTTTCCCTTTCATGATTTTCCAAATGGGGGAGTCCTTGATGCTCGACTCCACACCTTATTTTTGATATCCAAATCATTCATGATACATATCTCTCCTCTTTGCCATCCACTCTGCAATGTCATGCTACTTCTCTATCTCCCTCTCGTGTGCCTCATTGTACTTAATCCTCCTTTCTTCTCTCTTCCTTTCTTCTGCTAGGTCCACCATCTTTCACCAAACCTGCTCCTACCCCCACGTGTGGTGGGGTTTAGCTAGCCATCAGCTTTTCCTCTAAATTTAGGGTTACCATCAAGATCTTAATTGCCAGTGGAATGCCTTGCAAGTAAGTTCCCTTAGGATACCGTAAAAATTGGAACTCAGCTACCTCTAGGAAAGAATAAGTGAAAATTGAGTATTCCAGGATATAGTTGTTCAAAAACCATGGAACCAAGTATCCACAATGCATGTCTAAATCAGATCAACATCGTACAAGGCCTAAAATTCGCCCTATGTCCAAAAAATTGTGCAATACCTCCAATTCCGTTTAGACACATAAGCAACCAACCACTCGTATAGTTCTATTGATAAAATAGTAAATAATCTCTCATACGATGACAGTGATATAGAATATTTTCCACCCATGTGTGTGCATAAAACTCAAATTTGGTGTTGAATCTTTGTGCGTACTCTTCTTTTAGATCTTTAATCCACCCCTCAACACTTGCTAGGGTCAACTGGTACATCTTCATCATGAACCATCCTAAAAAAACTTAAAAAGAGGTCCGAGTAATGGAACTAATGATGTAGCCTAGAATTTACCATGGACAACCCAAGTGCAGCGACACATAACCCACTTGACTGAGCTAAGCACACACTCGATGTAACACTCTGAACTATTGTTACTTCCTCCTGAGCATTCAAGTGTTGATATATGATTTCTTCTGTAAAAAGGATGTGTTCCTTTGATTGTGAAGTCATGCTTGATATGGATTGTATCTTCTTTGCTCTTGAAGATCTTTGACTGAGCCAGGATATGCTTGGACTCTTTTATTTCTTTCATTTTTACACCTGAGTTTAATCTGATTTCGGAATGAATTGTGGATTTACCCGTCTATATGACTCAGCCTTGGATCAGTGGCATTGATCCAAGAGATGTTTTAAGTTTATTTGGGATGAACAAAAATTATAGACCTTACGAAGGTTGCAAGGTCTGAATGTGTTGAATAAGCAATTCCGGAGTCTAACTCAGGCTGATCGTGTTAAATGAATTGGTTCCCGATATCGTAATATCAGGAAGGTCTAGACCTTGAGCCAGGTAATAAATTCTGATATATTTATTGCTAGCTTATTATCAATGCTGGATTGAATCCATTTCGGGAATGTATTTGTTGGTTCTTATACTGAATGATTCTATTTGTTAGACCTAGACTAGTTCTATTAAGGTTAATAACCTAAACCTAAACTATAACCTATGGGTTGGATTAGTGCTAATCTAACCTAGCCCTAAACTATAAGCTAAATGTTCTAAGGTTAGTGACCTAGCGCTAAGGAGGTTAGACTAAGTATCACCTTAAGGTCTAACCTATGTTTCTAACCTAACTAATGATCATGGATGAAAGGGACCTATGAAGGGGTGCGAGCCATGGGCGGTAGTTTCTATGGCATTAAATGAGATGGATAAGTATGAAGGACAAGGGATTTGGTGGAAGTTTCAAATGGCTAGTGAAATCCGACGTGGCAGAGTCGCCAAATCTGGAAATGGTCTTTGGTTTGTTTTTGTCCATCGCCAACTATGGCGGTCGGTGGCAATGGAGATTGAGCGGGAATTTTGGAGTTAATGCAATTAAGGAACTCGGTTTCCGAGCGTGGATTGCTCGGGAAGGCATGCAAAATGGAAAACTAGTTGGTTGTTTGGTTTTCCATACGCTCCGGTTTTCTCTCTGTTTGATCACTGGTTCTTCGAACCAGTCTACTTGGTGTTGCATGGCAACTATGAGAATAACTAGCTCTTTTCTCTGTCGAGGAAAGTTTATAAGGCATGGAAATAACAAATTATTGTTGTTGAATCTAACATGGAAGAAGAGGAGAAGGCTCAAGCTCATTTCAGAGGTCTTCTTCAGATTTTTAAGTGACATTACCAGGCATGTTAGGCCCTAACTTTTAAAAATCTTGCTTTCCTTCAAATGATTTCATTAGAACAACTCTGTTCAGATGATTTTTGGTCCAGTTGGTTTTTATGGTAGCATTGTATGAATTAGTTTGTTGTATCTTCATGCTGGTTCGATTATTCAGTCGAACCCTTGCTGGGTGTACATTTTGTTTCGTACGGTTGAATTATCTTGCTATGTTTTACATTTCGGTTAGATTTCGTAGAAATGCTTGCAAGGATAATGTACGAATTCGACTCTGTTGGAGTCCATAAAAATGCTTTCTTGCTTGGTATAGACTTTTGTTGAAGCCTTGCTGTTAACACTTGTGGAGATTGATACAGTTGGAATTCTTGGAAATAGATAGTATCTTTCTACTTGTAGGAGTTCAGTCGTGAATACTGTATGTTATTGATACAGTTGGAATTCTTGAATTTAATATGTATCTTGTATCTTTCTACTTCAGTAGAAGTTTATTTGAGAATACTAAATGGGTACGACTCCTTTTTGAGTCCTTGAAAAGTAACATACATTTCTACTTCTGTAGGAGTTCAGTCGTGAATACTGTATGTTATTGATATAGTTGGAATTCTTGAATTTAATATGTATCTTGTATCTTTCTACTTCTGTAGAAGTTTATTTGAAGAATACTACATGGGTTCGACTCCTTTTTGAATCCTTGAAGCGTATATTATGTTTTTCTCTTCTGTATAAGCTCTGTTGTGAATACTGTTGTTATGGACTCAGTCGGAGTCCTTGATAGGTAACTGGTGTTTCTACTTCTGTGTAAGCTCAGTTATGAATACGGTCGGTATTGACTCAGTGAGAGTCCTTGAAATGTATCTAGTATTTCAAACTTCTGTCAAGCTTGGTTATGAATGTTGTTGTTTTGTTAAGAATACTAAATGATATTGACTTCGATGGAGTCATTGAAAGGTAATTTATGTTGTAACTTCTGTAGAAGTTTGTTGTGAGTACTTTTAGGATTCTTGAATTGTTGTCATATGAATTCAACTTCAATTTAAACCTTGATTATAAGTATTGGTTGGATTTGGCACTGTTGGAATCCATGATATGCTGCGTGTTGGCTCGTTTCTCGATTTCAGCCCTCGCTGAGCATGCATATCGTTTTGATTCTTTCTTATTATCGTTGTGTTATGTTCAGTTCGATTCTGAGGAATTAAAGGTTGGGGTTTCTTTATCAACTCGACTTTGTTGATACCCTGTTATATTTTGTAGTAACTCGACTTCAAATGAAACCTTGAGGAAAATTTATTGGTATGGAACTCGGCTCCTGTGAGGACCTGGTTGTGATTGTTCTTCTTGAAAACGACTTCTAATTTACACCCATGTTGTATAATCGTAGGGATTTGCTTAGTTGAATGAAGCTGTGCATATTGTGTTTCGACTCTACGTGAATGTCACTGTATTTCATATGGAAACGTTAATTTTTTTAATGTGATCTTGTTTCAAGTTTGACTGAAACAAAGAGCTCTTAGTTGTGCCATGACAGGCGATGGCGTTGGATATTTTGCATGTTGTTGAATAATATGGAAAGATTTGTTGAGCCTTTTTGGGGTCAGATATTTTATTATTGCTTGTCGCGTGAACTCTTGTATTGCTTAATAATCTACAGGTGAATTTTATATTGGAATTCTGGTGAAGCTGTAGTATCTTCTTGTGGCCTCGGCTGATTTAGTCACATGCGTATAGTGTAAATGCATTACTCTTGAGAGGACGGTATAGTCATGAACATGATTGGAATGGAATATGAATGTCTCTATTTCTTTCTCCTCTGCTGTTAAGTTATGTTGATATCTATAACTGTATGAATAATAAGTTATTCTCTCCTTGTCTAGAAACTATGAATGTTTTCTTCTCTTGTATCCTTATGTGATCTCTACGGTAAGGGTAAAACAAGAATAGACAGTAGTACTGTATGGAGAGACTGGCATAAATTGTGTGTTGCTGTATAAGTGGCTATACTTGTCTGTACCATTAACATAGTGTATGATTGAAAAGGAATTATGTCAGTGAGCTTGCTGGTTATTATAAACTGCCTTGTGAACTTGTTTGAATCATACTTGTTGAAATACGAGCTGATAGGATATTCTTTTTAGAATGGAATAAATTGATGGATTGATGTTGTCTTGGAGATACAGATGGATGGATGTTTTGGAATTATTTTGTTCTTCTTAGTCTCTAATATGTACGTTGAGTCATCTAAAAATATTTAGGACTATTTGACAGCTATAATAGAGGTTATGCATTATAGTCATGTTAAAATTGTAGAAAGATATTTAGCCTGATTTCATTTAAACAGGTTGTTCAATGAGAGCAATTGGTAGAATGCAATTGTTTTAAGATTTAGTGCTTATCATGCTCAGTTCGCAGAACTGACCCGTGTTGGCAATTTTGCAGATGGTTGTCGTAAGTGGTAAAGGCACGCAGATCTGATATGATGCTCAGATTATTTAATTTGGTTTTATGTTGAATTTCAATTTGACTTCTCTAATTGTATTATATGAAAGAAGTTGTTCTCTTCTTTGTTGAGTATTATATCTCATATGCTGAATGCATAAGTTGTAATTGATTAGCTTGTAATGAATGAAAAAAAAGGGATTGTTACTTGTATATGGTTGCAACTGTATCTTGATGGATTGAACTTCTTCGGTTCGAATGATTTAAAGTACATTTATATTATTGTATACCTTGGAGATATTTGGGAATTCTCTAGGTAAGCCTTGCTAAGATTATGTGACTAAATACTTGTAAATGTTTAATAGTTCTGCTATGTTCCATTTAAAGCCTATTGTAATTTAGATCACTGATTTTTGAGAAGCTAAGGTTAAAATAAACCCTTTCAAGAAGCTGAACGGGAAGAGTAATCTGTTACTCTCTAACCTTGATCTAAGTCAAGACAACGTACTGAATGTTTTTAAAATCACTATATCTTAACACTAATAAGTAAGATATATTTCAGTTTTAAAGATCTGGAATAAACCCAAAAGGGATAAGTTAGCAATCTTATGAGAAGACTTGGGGTTACTACCCAATTTCGTAGATTAGGATTATTGTGAAACAATGATCTCCTTGTTGAGACCTCAATCTTATTAAACTTCTCTTTGTGGAATGGGTCTTAATAAGAAAGGCAATTTTAAGATGAGGAACCCAGGGGTTGGGAAAAGACTACCCTAAAAAGGAGTGTCTTAGAGTATAATTTAAACTCCACATAAGTAACACCTTAAAAGTTAAGTAGATCTTATCGAGGCGGATTTGAAGGTTGATGGCACAAGTTGATCGTAGGGTTGTACCTTCGAGAATATTAGGATCTTCTCGAAGATACAACAATGCAGTGACTTATGGCGACACCCTTTTGCATCGATCGTCAAGATTTACTCCTTAAACTTGAACAAGTTTTTACTCCGGATCAGTTACCGACATGGTCATGTTATGAGGCTGCCCCTGGAGACTCGGGGTACCTTGACACACAGGGTTAACTAGGGTTGACCCAGTATGTCAGCGTATCCCTAGTTCTCGAGAGCATCCTTATAACGTTGCCATATTATTAATCCGTTCGAGTGAATAACTTGGGGTAGGAGAGACTGACAGAAGTCAATATAAGACATTCTACATAACAAAGGAATGGGGTGAAGGACGTATTCCAGATTGACGAGTATGCCGTCAAGGAATACGAGACATAAGCATTATGTTTCAAATATTTGGCCAAAGTATCGCAAGCTGCTGATTGCGTTGTCCTATGTCACCTAGTCTAAGGGACGAGATGCCAATGAATAATGGTAACAATTATTCAGATAGGTTCCTTGGACAGAGCATTCTGAATCCCAGATTAGGGAAGAGAACCGCAAGAGTGATGTGTTAGATTAAAAATGCCAACTCTTGATACTCATGAATAGATCGGTAGATTACCGAGTCATGGAATGAATAGATCGGAGGTACTCCGAGTCATTACAGCTGCATATGGTTATCTGTTATAAGAATGGTTGTTTTGATTTGTGAGTTCTAAATTATGTATTTAGAACCAGGAAGCATTTATCAAAAAAAAAAAAATTACTTGTTCTAATGTATAAAAATGAGGATGTTACACTCGAAGCACACAAAGGTACCAAGATCATCCTTAGATTTTCTTGTGCAAGATGTGAACATGATGATGTAATGTATTCAAACCCATAATTAACATAAACATTCCAAAATCATATTCCAGATCTAGATCTAAAGAATAATGAATTAATTGATAGACATAATGAAATCAGCCATGTAAGAACTAGTAACAGTCATTTTTAACGCCATTATTCACCCAACACACTCCATTATATTAAAACACCGTAAATACATGAGCTTCTTACAATAATTAGAATCATAAGTTTATGTGCGCATCAGATCTGGCAACATAACTCCACAATAGCTCATACACAGTAACACGCTTAATCTACAAAAACTACTACGTATTTATAAGGGTGGGTACTTTCCCTTCATCGCTTACGCACTTATAAAAATAGGTCACATGTTGAAAATATTCATGCGCCTTTGCAATAACATTCACACATGTAAGTGCCCTAATAATAGATCTCTTACGCTTAAGCGATAGTAGTAATTCTTTTATTAACTTGAACTCATGCATGAAGCTTAGTAGAAACTCTTCCCAAAATAAAATTTGTGTATTGCGTAAGTCTCCATCCTATTGTGTGCTCTATACGCTATCTCCAAAAATAGCCCATAACCATGATAATGGCTAAGTTCCAAATCAATTTGTCTTTCGCGCACGTTTCCTTCCCTATCATTTTGCGCCTTCAAATATACCTTGCTACCTGCATGAAAAAAATTTGAGCACCCTCTCCTTAGTTCCATATTATGTGTACTCAATAGTTCTTGATTGAACATTATATGGTTATGAAGAAATCCCTGACTTTCGACCGATATGTCCTCTTTCTGTTGTCATTAAAATAACTTCGAAGGATTTCTTGTGTAGACATCACGAGAAATATAACTTGTTGACGTTGTGTCTGATTGTTGATAATGTCAGTAGAAAATATTATTCTATTTTAACTTGCTCTAGGATTGTAGGTTATCAGAGGAATACCCACTTCATGTTTAAGTCTGAAAAACTCATTTAGGGTATTGGATTGTTGTTATTGCTCATTTTGTTGAAAGTACATAGGATTACATATCTGTTAAAGTTTATTTTGTCCTTATGTATATTTTTGGATGATATCTCAAATACACTTTGCGATTTTGAGCATGGTAAAATATCTTTTAGGTCGATGTTGATGTTCTAAATTATTGATGAATTTTAGCTCATATTTGGATGATTCTTGATTGCTTATCTTTGTTTTAGTTATATGGTTTTGAGTTCATTGGAGGTCTATTTCAGATTAGACCTGTTGTTCTATTTTTCCTTTCTTCACTAGGATTTTAGGAAATGAATCGATTCTTAATCATTTTGATGGAATCGTGTTTTTGAACTAGTATTTCTTGAAAAGATGAAAGGTAAAGGTTGGATGTTTGATTTATGTTCCTTTTTCTGGTTCTTTTATACTCATCCAATTCGAGACTTGGGTGAATCTTTGTTTAGATATTGATTTGGTCATATGTGAACTATTCTTAACTCAATTCAACACCGATGTGCATGGTTCATACAGAATTTTTCAATGTTTCTTTTAATTATTATTTTCATTTGAATAGCTTACTCTTCTTTAGAAGAGTTTGGATAGATGAGGAGACTGCAATCTCACTCATTCCCTCTTCAATCTTAGGATGGGGAAATTGTTCACTAAGGTATCGTTGTTGTTCCTTCTCTAGTCTATTTTAGCTTATATCACTTTTTGACCTTGTGATAGGACTTAGTGTATTAATGTCCTTAGGGAAAAAAAAAAAAGTGTATGATATGCCTAGAGGGAGTATCGAGCCTTGTATAAGTTTTGAACTTAAACCAATCTTCTCCTTTCTGGAATATTAATGATTGTGTAACTTGTGTGAGGCCTGAATGTTAGCTTGTTTTCTTGGATTGATAGAAGAAACCTTATACTTTTGATAAGGTTTGTATGTTTGTGATCTTTGACTGCTACCATGAGTTGAATACTAATCTGAGCCCAATACTTTTAGGAAGCTTCAATCAAGATTACTTTGATTGTTTATGACGATTTAGTTACCCTTACTTGTACGTATGATCTTATTTAGGATTAATTCTCATCTTAGGATTTAGGATGAGTCTGAGACAATGGGATAATTAGCTAGAAGGTAATATTCATTGTTGTGCAAATAGTAGGATTAATCTGAAAGATAATTTTATGTATCTTATATTTCTTCTTGATAACTAGACTTAGCTGATTGAAGGAACTTAAATTGGTTACATGGAAGTGAAGGTAAAGTTAAGATGAAATGTTAATTCTTCTTTAACTCTATTGTTTTATTACCAGCATGTTGAAATGCTTTTTATGATGAAAAGATGGGGTTGAAGTTGAATGAACTAACCCATGCTAAAAAATTTGTAAATGGATTTCATAAGAGATGAAAGGAGAAAGACACATAGGAAGTTACATTTGTTTTACTAAAGAAATTGCATCTTTATTATGATGATATGTGGCTTCATTACTTGAGATGTACTTGTTGGAAAAGAAAGTTGTAATAAGATTTAGTTTTGTATTGATGTATTAATACTTTGTAATCTCGAAACACTTCTAGATTCAATAAATGTATCACTCCTTCTTGATGAATAAAATATGTGATGATTTCTAAATAATACTTATTTGTAATACTTCTTGTCATGAATTGGGCTGAATTGTTATGTATTACCCTAATGAAGAAGGGAAGTTTATATACTTAAATAATATGGATGGTTGGGGTAGGAATCTGAGATGTTAGTTGGGTTATTTTCTCAAGTAGAGATGCAACTTATAAAGTTGACACTCATAAGCAAATCCTCAATCATTATAAAAAGGATTATATTTGAATTATATAGATGTATATGTGTAAACCCTTGCTATAGTTAATCATGTGCAATTTGTTTTATAAATGGATATTAGCCATAATTTAGGGGAGAAAGATACTTCCCATAAAATGAATCATAGACATAACCTAAGATCTTGTTAAATGTATCATGAATATTGAAAGTTTTCTTCCTTAAGCAAATTTCCTTAATCAAAATTAGGAATGCTTGGAAAGGAATTAAAATGGAATTTAGACTTCATTTACATGAAGTCTAAAATAAAATGTTTGTATGGAACTTATTTAAGCTAGGGATGAAATTAGTAAGAAACTAATTAACACTTTCATAAATGCAAGATCTATTATGTAATAACATGATTCAAGTTGTTCATTTTATAATAAACATAAACATGTAATTAATTGGTTAGGAAGTAGATTTTATCTACATACCTACCTCTCATATAGTTTCAACTTGTAACCTTATAGGTTAAATGACCTAGTTGAATCGTAGGTGTTGTTGTAATTAATCTAAAATAAAGAGAATAATGGGATATTAAACTTTCAATATAAGGTATGTTCATCTAGATGAGGGAACTCAGTTGGATGTTGACACACACCAACTACAGTGTAGTACCTTCGTAATGACAGGAGTCATTATGAGGATATTATGATGTAGTTGACATGTCTCAACACCTTGCATAGTTTGTTCAACTTGACTAACATAAGTGCATGACTGGATCACGCCCGGCCTATGTGGATATTGGGACATGATCTAGTGTCGTGGTCAACTCACATTGACTTATGATCACTAGACAAACCCAATTGACATAAATCAATTAAGTATGTCTATGTACCCTTAGTCACCGCGAGTAGTCTTCCACACTAGGGCATGTTGTTAACATTGTCTAGGGTGAAAATTTGAATCAAGTGGGACTGATAGAAGTCGATGAAGACCACTCTAGATAATAGATCAATTGTAGTGAAGGACTTATTATTTTTGAGGAGTATGTTGTCTAGGAATGTAAACATGATTGACATGTTTAGAATCTTCGGCCAAAGTATTGCAAGTTACTAGTTGTGTTGTCCTATGTCACCTAGTTTAAGAAGCAATATTTCAGATGAATATCGGTAACAAATATTCAAATAGGCCTCTTAAGTAGAACACTTGGGTACCCTAAAAAGGTAAAGGAACTAAGTATACGTCGTATACACATTACTAAGTAACATGAGAGATTGGTTTAGTACCGAGTCATGAAATGAGAGATCGAGTGTTTCACCGAGTCATTACAGTTGCATATGGTTTTCTGTTATGAGATAGTTTGGCATTGGAATGTGTGTTCTAAATTATGTTAATTTAGAAAATAGATTATTATGTAAAAATATTGTTTCTAAAGTCTTAAAATGGGAATGTTACAAGAATGGTCAAAGATGCAAGACATTGAGGGGCTCAAGTTGAGTTTTACCTTCAAGTGAAGACAAATGATAAGCACACGATCTATAAGTATGAGTAATGATATAGGGTCCAAGATAATTAGCGAGAGAATTTTCCTCGTTTACTTTTCTCTCTTTTTGTTACATGTTGATTTTCCTTCAAGACGAGGTCACCAACTTGGAAGGTGCATTCATGGAAATGTTTTTCATAGGCATGTTTGATAAGTTTTGTTTAGATTTGGAAGTGTTTAAGAGCATTGAGATGACATTCGTTTAATAAATCAAGTTGTGCCAAATGGTCCCGATGAAATTCATCATCATTGAACATCTCTTTGAGTGAGATACGAAGACACAAAATATGGACTTCAAGAGGCATGATAGCCTCTATACCATAGACACGAGAGAAGGGTGTGGCAAAAGTTGAGGTATGAATACTAGTATGATAAGACCATAAGGAAAAAGGAATGTGTGTGTGCCAATCCTTTCCAAAGATCGTCAACTACTTTCATAATAATTTTGTTTAAGGTTTTTTTAGTTGATTCTACTTTTCCATTGGTTTGAGGGTAGTAAGGTGAAGAAAAGATAAGTTGAATGCCAAAGGCATCACAAATTTTCCATTAAGTTTTTTTTTTTTTTTTTGAACTATTTTCCATTATAAGTGATGAGACGGAGAGGAACACCAAAGTGAAAAATGTTGTCATGGTTGATGAGGTATAACTTTTACCCATTTAGTTTAGTATTCAAGATAGTTGATAATAATCCGTTGATGATGTTGGGTACAATGAGGGTTGATCTCTCCGATAAGATCAAAACCCTATTGAGAGAAAGGCCAAAGATCTTGTGTGACTTGTAAGGCGTGTCTAGGGGTGTGATGAATATTATCATGTTGATGAAATTTCACACAATGCTTGACATAGTCACAACAATCATGATTTAGGGTTGGCCAAGTAAAATCCTAGGTGAAGAATGTGTTTAGTGACAGCTAAACCAATGAAGTGACCCCCACAAATACTATCGTGAACTTCCTTAATGGTATATGATATTTCAAAGCTTGTAAGGCATCGTAATAGGATACCATCAAAGCCACATTTGTAAATAAGACCACCCATGATGACATAGTGAGAAAAAATTTTTAGAAAGGATCAATGTCTATTGTGAGTAAGATTTGGAGGTAGAATGGAAAGAGAAAGGTAGTCAACAAACTGTTTATACCAAAGTTCATGTGGGTCAGTTTTAATGATTCTCGCTAGGTTGACAACTAGAAATAGATAGGAAGGTGATTACAACCTTTATCTTTGTGACAAAGATTTTTGATTCGGAGGGCAAAGCGGGGATTTGAGAAGCAAGATAGACCATGGTATCCATAAATTTATTAGTGGAATGCAGGGGTGGTTTGAAGGTCATGATGGTCGAAGGTAGTCAAAAGTATGTTAAAATTATGCTAATATTGTTGAAATATCTCATTATGACAAACTTGGTTTACAACCAATTGAGAATCACCAAATATATTAATTGATTTGATGTCTAAGGCGATAGTGGCTTGAAGACCTAATACAAGTGCTTCATTTTGGTGATATTGTTAGTACAATAAAAATCTAGTTTTAAAGATAATGGCATAGTCTCACCATCAAGAGGAATGAGGATACCTCCAGAACCACCCCCACATTGACATTTGGAACCTTCAAATAATGAGGTCATTTAGTAAATGGTATCATCCAAAGAGAGGGTATCGATGGATTCATCGAAAAATTGAAGATAGAGGATTGATTTCTGCGGAGAGAGGTGCTTCGAAAGTTGGTCAATGATGGTTTCTCCTTTGAAAAATTTTTTATGGATGAATTCAAGTTCTTTTGTCTCGTAAGAAGTATGATCTAATATGTAGCACATTAATATTGGTACGGCTTAGTGTACATGTAATATAAGGGGTTAGTCTTGGTGATAATTAAGGTTTTGTGGCTAAATAGGTAATGGCAAAGTTTAGTAGTGAAAAAAACTAAGGATAAGAAGAGTTTTTCGGTGCGGGTGTATCTAGTTTCATAGTCTAAAAGTGTATTGATTATATAATAAACCACATTTTCCCTGTGTTTCTCATCACAATGAGTGAGCATGAAACCTAGGGAATGGTCAGTGGAAGAGATGTAAAGGTAAAATGGTTGGTCATCCTTAGGGGAATGACCACAGGTGGTTGGAGAAGGTATTTTTTTAGGCCTTGAAGGCTTTGTGGCATTCATCATCCCATTTGAAGGAGACATCATTTTTTAGGAGATGATGAAAATGGTGGTAGTGGTCGAAAATCTACAAAATAAAGTGATGAATAGATTGCAACTTGCCTTGCAAACTATAAAGTTGATAAACTTTAGTAGGTGGAGGCATTTTAAGAATAGCCTTGATTTTAGTGGGGTCAACTTCTATGCCACGCAAAAAAAAGATAAAACCAAGGATCTTGGAAAGGAAAGTGAAGACACGCTTCTTGGGTTGAAGGCGAAAAAAATATTTGATGAGACGTTCAAATATGACCTTAAGGATGGTAAGGTGTTCAGCTCAAATTTTTAGATTTGGCAAGAAGATATTCAACGTAATCTTTTAATATGTGATGCATAATGTCATGAAAGATATAAGTTATAGCCCACTGATATGTGGAACCAACATTTTTAAGGCCAAATGGCATGACACGATAGCAGAAGGTCCCCCAAGGAGTGATGAAGGTGGTTTTGTGTTGATCTTCCGGGGAAAGTAATATTTGGTTATAATCTAAGAAACCGTCGATGAGTGATAGCATCTCATGGCCAGCGGTAAGATCAACTAGTTGGTCAATGTTGTGTGCATGTATACTTTGCTTGATGCTAAATCAAATGAAGCAAGAACTACCACCTAAAATAGTTCTACAATTTAGCTAAAACAAAGCATAAACACCATCATGATAAGAATTAAACAAGGGTTAGATACTAGCATTCATAAATACAAACTTTGAAACTAACAATGCTAAATATCTAAACTCCTCTATTCTCTAACAACAAATGAATGAATGGACCTAAGTAAGCTCCATGGCTATCAAAATAGTTGTCCTTAATGTTCCAAGAACCTAGGAATGGGGCTAATCAAAGTTGGGCTACAAGACCCTTTTGACACCTCCCATATGACCCAACCACTTTAAGAAAGAAAGAGGCTTAACTCTTCAAGATGATGAACTCTCAAAAGGGCAAGGTGCAAGCTCTTAGTCTCTTTGCTATATGCTTTGCATTTTCTCTCTAAGAAGTTTAGGTGTAAGTAAAAAGGTAGGTGGATGGATATTTATATAGCCCAAAGGATAAATGATTCAACACATTCTCATAAATGTGGGATAAAGGTAAAACATGATTAGGAATGGATAAGGTTGCTTTATAAGAGGTAACCTTACTTTAGAAGGGTTTAATACATGTTTAGCAAGTCATGGGAGTTGGGGGTATTTTAATTAATCAAAGGTGATTAATTAATAGGTAGGTGTAAGCTTATAGAAGCCAATTAGAAGAATATTAGTGTGATTTAGGCTATTATAAGGGGATTAAATCAATTAAATATTGATTTATTGGTTAAATGGAAGGGAAAGCTAATTAATTAATAATAATTAATTAGTCTAGGTAGAAGAGGTGATTTATTAATGGAAGGTCGTTAATTAGGGTATTTGTTGGATAGGAAACTTAATTAATTAGCTTAGTGTAATTAATTAATGATGATATGAAGGAAAATGAGTGCTTTTGACGATATGTCGTTGATTTGCAAGAAAGGGGATAATTAGCGCAATTTAAGTATTTAAATTGCTTGGGCGTAATTATAGGTGTCTACATTTGCCCCTCTTTGGGGTGGCGTAAGTGATGTCACTTCAAAGATAGTAGACAAAAGAGATTTTGAAGGGATAGAAGAAAAATTAGTAGGAGGGAGAGATGCCCCCTCAAGTGTCGATGGGGTGATGAAGGAAGTCGATCGACGATTGAAAAAGATGAGAAGTAGGCAAAAGAATGGGGACAAGGTAGGATGCCCCGAGGAGAGGGAGAATTAGGGGTGAAAGGGAAGTGGTGTAGAAGAAATATGGATGAGGGGAGAGAAGAGATTAACCTCTAGCCGCTTATTTGTTTGGAACAAATTTGATGTCATCATATTGCCATAGGAACTACATCATCGGTCCATATGAAAAATGTAAGCATACGACAAAGGTAGAATGACATGAAAAGCCATACTACGAAAAATTTTCCATTGTTGAAAGTACCAACTCCACGCAACATACAATAATGCAATGCAATACGAGAAGGAAACAAGCTCATATAACAGGGAAAACAAGTACGAACGCACATATCTAACCCAACAACGGTCAAGACAGTTGTACAAATGTTTTGTTATTAGTGCTGAAGAGATCCACAAGTTCGTGATTGATGACAAGGGTTAAAAATGATGCCCCAAGAAAGGATACATGCAAGGGGAAATGAAAATGGACACGGGGTCCATGAAAAGCATTTGTGCGCAACGAAACAAAGACAGCAAACCAAAAGTGCCCCAGAGTACAGACGAAGCAAGCAGCTAGCTTTTGTGAATGGTTGTGAATCCATTGATCCGTGAGTCATATTAATCGGGGAAGATGTGAGATAAACCAACAGGATATGGAGAAAATACCATGCGCAAGACACAAGTTTCAGCCGTAAGAAGCAAGTTACCATTTTGTAGGGTGTTTTACTTTTCAGAATTTTTGAAAAATTTTGCCTTGTTTTTGGATTTTTTGATATAGTAAATGTTTGTATTGTTTTGGTGTTTTCTCAAACAATTTTCTATTGTTTTTGTGTTTTCTCAAACAATTTTCTATTGTTTTTGTGTTTTTATTGATTTTGTGTTTTTTGAAACAATTTTCTATTGTTTTTGTGTTTTCCAAAGCTATGTGCGGTATCCAAGAAAGCATGGATGCCCCGGCGTTAGGTGGGGAATATACAAGAGGCGAAGCCATGCGCTTATGAACAAGAAGGTGAAGTCATTGAGTTTCCCCCAGCGTAAGATGGGAAATAATGAAAGACCACGTACCTTACAGACGAATAGAAGAAGGTAAAGCCAGATCAAGGCTGGACTAGATGGTGTGCACAAGGAAACTCGAAGGTAGAACTAGGTCCAAGACAAAGACAACTACCCTTCTAATACAGAATGCTTGTGAACAAAAAATCCTCCCGAGGCGCCGGAAACCGGTTTTCACCCAAGGACTTGTCCAAAGTACCACAATTGTGTGGTTTTCACTAGTGGATGACCTATTTTCTCTTTTTCTTTTTCTAATTTTATTTTTTTGATGTTTTTATATTTTTTTGTGATTTTTATGACTTTCTTGTGCCATTTTTAGGCATAAAACCTCTTAAGATGCATGGCATTCATGGGCTCCGGAGCTCATCACCATTGGGGTGAGCCAACTTGTATGCCCTTGTGCCATACTTGGCAACTATGACATAGGGTCCTAACCAGTGTGGTTCGAACTTCCCTTTCTTTTCTCGCTCTGCTCTGGTGTTGAACTGGTTCTCCTTCATAACTAAATCACCCACCTCAAACTGGCGAGGGATGATTCTCTTGTTGTAGTTGCGGGAGATTCTGTGTTGATATACCTTCAGGTGATTAAGAGCGCGAATGTGCCTCTCATCTAGGAGCTCTAACTCAGCCAATCTTTCCACTCGATAATCTTCATCCTTATCCAAATAGTCCCGAAGAGAAATTTACAGGGATGGGAGTTCAATCTCTAAAGGGATGATAGATTCTATCCCGAATACTAGGGAATATGGTGTGGCACCTGTAGGAGTGTGAATTGATGTTCGGTAGGCCCAGAGGGCTGGGTGGATTTGTAGGTGCCAGTTTTGACCGGTTTTGCTAACCATCTTCTCCATTATCCTTACCAAAGTCTTGTTTGTTGCCTCAGCTTGTCCATTACCCTAAGGGTAATATGGCATGGACCATTTCAATCTGATTTGGAACCATTGGCAAAGACCTTTCACAGTTTTGTTCTTAAATGACTTCCCATTATTTGTGACAATGGCTGCAGGGATACCATATCGGCAAATAATATGATTCATGATGAATTTAGAAATCTATGCTCCTGTGACATAGGTTAAAGGGACAGCCTCCACCCATTTTGTAAAGTATTCTATAGCTGTGATGATATGTGTATGACCATCAGATGAGGTAGGAGTAAGCTTCCCTATTAGATCAAGTCCCCACTTGGAGAATGGCCACGGGGTAGTGATTGGTTGTAATGGTTGTGATGGAGCATGGATGAAATTTCCATACTTTTGGCAAAGCACACATTTTCTAACATAATTACAACAATCAGTTTCCATGGTGGGCCAATAGTAACCTACTCTTAACAATTTCTTAGCCAAGACCATTCCATTTGTATGTGCTCCGCATACTCCTTCGTGTACTTCTTTAATTGCCTGGATTGACTCCGTCACATCCAGACAACGTAACAAGTTCCCATCGTAGCCACGATGATAAAGTGTACCTCCTAAAAGGGTGTAATGGGCTATCTGGTGAATTAGGATTTGCTTTTCAGAATGGGAGATATTGGGAGGGAAAGTACTGTCCTTAAGATAGGTGAAAATGGGTTCGTACCATGGGAATACGGACCAACAACCTCACAAGCCAGGAAAGATTCCAGGTACATCATACGCGGGCTGGTGTAGATTTTCTATGTAAAATGGCATATCATTGTTCCCAGCGGAATACAAAGCATAGATCCCACCATTGCCATAGCATCTATCGATCTGTTCTGTGCTCTTGGGATCTGCTCAAAGGTAATGTGCACAAAATACTCCTTTAGAGTTTCCACCAACTTCTTGTAAGGTATGAGCTTGTCATCCTTAACTTTATACTCATCATTAACCTATTTGATGATTAGCTATGAATCACCTACAACCTTAACATGTTGAATATTCCACTTGATGGCTAGCTTCATCCCTGCAATGAGTGCTTCATATTCCGCAATGTTGTTCGTGCAAGGGAAGGCCAAGCGGAAAGCTTGTGGTATAGGATCACCCGAAGGAGTAATAAGGACCACTCCTGCACCTGAACCATGAAACGTAAAATATCCATCAAAATGTATCTGCCATATGATAGATTCTTCAATGTAGAGCAAAGATGCATCTGGTAAATCCAGACTCAAAGGTTCTGTGCTTTGCAAAGGTGCTTCCGCTAATTTGGTCGCAAGTACTTGTCCTTTAGTTTATTTTTGATGGACAAATTCTATATCAAACTCACTGAGTAGAATGATCCAATTAGCCATTCTACCTGTGAGGGTGGGTTTGGACAACAAATACTTGAGTGGGTCGACCTTGGATATGAGCTTGGTCTTAGTATTTAGCAGGTAATGGTGAAGTTTCTGAAAGGTAAAAACAACGGCCAAGCAAGCATTTTCAATCTGAGGATAATTACATTCATAGGTGATGAGGGTGCGACTCAGATAGTACACTGCTTTCTCTTTATGGCTAAGGTCATATTGGGTGAGCAGTGCACCAATAGCGTATTGTGTAGCAGAAATATAGAGCAAAAGTGGTTCTCCTGGAGTGGGAGGCATGAGGACAGGTGGATTAGCCAGGTATTGTTTAAGCAAAGCAAAGGCTTGTTGTTGCTCGGGTCCCCAGATGAAAGCGATGTCCTTCTTAAGCAAATGAGTGAATGAGTGACATTTATCTGTAAGATGGGAGATAAAGCGGCGAATGGCTTGAATTTTCCCTTGCAAGCTACGCAGTTTCTTGATATTCTCAAGTGGAGGCATTTCTGTGATGGCAGACACTTTAGTAGGGTCTACCTCAATACCTCGTCTTGACACGATGAAGCCTAATAGTTTCCCAGATAGCACACCGAAGACACACTTCTTTGGATTTAGCTTGACTTTGTATTCACGCAGGCGTTCAAAGATACGCCGTAAAATGATAGGATGATCCTCTCTTGTTTTGGACTTTCCCAAGATGTCGTCTACGTAGTCTTCCATGATGTCATGAATCATATCGTGAAATATTACTATCATGGCCCGCTGATAAGTTGCTCCCGCATTCTTAAGGCCAAATGGCATCACCTGATAATAGAAGGTGCCCCAAGGAGTTGTGAAATCTGTTTTGTGTTGGTCTTCCTCAACGATCTTAATTTGATTATAACCCGAAAAGCCATCCATAAGTGATAGCATTTCGTACCCTGCGGTTGAGTCAACAATCATGTCAATGTTGGGCAATGGAAAGTCATCTTTAGGGCAAGCTTTATTGATGTCCCTAAAATCTATGCAAATTCGAGATACCAATAGGTTTCTTCTGGACAGGAACAATGTTTGATATCCATTCAGAATAATCAATTGGCCTGATGAATCCTGCTGCAAGCAACCTTTCCAACTCTTCTTTAACTAACAAGGCCACTCTTGGGTGCATCTTTCGAAGCTTTTGTTTGATAGGCTTAGCGTCTGCATGCACAACTAGGTTATGCACGACCAAAGTTGGATCTAAGTTGGGCATGTCTTTGTAAGACCATGCGAACACATCAATAAACTCTCATAGTAGCATAGTGAACATCTTTTGTTCTCTGGCTGAGAGTGATGCTCCCAATTTTACTATCTTGGGATCTTCTTCGGTACCAATATTGACATCAATGGTTTCTTCAACTAACAATTTTGATAAATCCTCCATACGCGTAGGATCGGGAGGTAGGTTGAGATCTTCATCCAAGGATGTCTCTATGAGATTTTCATCCTTGGCATGGTCACTTTGTTTGTCCTTTGATTTTCTTATTTGTTTTTCAGCCAATGCCTCAAAGAGGTTTTCACTGTGTGACTTGGACTTGATTTTTGCTGAGGCTTTTCTTTAGAACTCTTGCCCTCGCTTTTCTTTAAATTTTCTTTGACCACGAAGTTCAACCTCCTCGTCGAAGTAGGCATAGGTGTCTAAGTCGATAAAGAAACCCTTCTTGTGATCTCCAATGGGAATTGTATCCCTTATGCCCATGAACTCTACAATAGCCTCATCATTCTCGAATAAATCTAGTGGCACGTGATGTTGTTGGTCCCATTCAACAAGGGAGGGGTATACAAGGTCAAGGGTTGGTTGATGGGGTGATGGTTAGGACAGCATTATTCATGAAAAGGTTCGTGGAGGCCGAGATCCTCATATTGGGTACAACGAGGAATCAGTATCTTTGTGCAGATAATCGAGCTATCCTCATGCTCAGAACAAGTCGCATCTTGATCGTTGGGGTGTGCTCCATAAGGGTGAATCCCAATGCCATATCTTTCTATTTTGAAATGTGGAAGAGGGACTAGTTCTCTTTGTCCTTGTTCATTCCTCCCACATCCTAGGCCTTTGTAGCCCATGGAGTACATCATTCTGCTAGATTTTTCATATTCTGGGGTTTGATAACAAGATGGCTGAGTGTCCTCAAGGACCCAAGTAGTAGGTGGATCAAGTAATTTTTCCTCATCTAACAAGCCTCTAGGTAGGAACGACCCAATAGTGTGTTCCTCTCTAGGTCTCCTGAAGTGGTAGTTGGGTCGACCTCTAGTCTTGGGCGACAAGGAGAGGTCAGAAACCAAGAGCGCTTGTTGTACATTATACTCCCCACAACCATATTCCAGAATTTTCATCTCCCATGAATTAAATGGAGATGTTGAAGTAGATGCCCCATGAGTGCAAGAACTAAGAGAATTTGAATCTACTCGAGATTCCATGGCCTCAGAATGAAGAGGGACAGCTATATCTGTGGAGGGACATGCGTATGTACCCTTTCGTGCAAAGCTATTAAGAGCTCTACAATGAGCAAAGGGCTCTGAGTCTCCTGGTATTGTTACTGTATGTCCCTCATGCTTCAGCTTGATGCATTGATGAAATGTTGATGGCACTGCTTGCATGGCATGGATCCATGGTTGGCCTAGAAGCATATTATATGGAAGTTCCAAGTCTAAGACGTGAAACTTTGTCTGATGGCAAGTGGGGCCCACCTCCATTGGCAGCGTAATGGTGCCTGCTGACTCTCTTTCCGCGTTGTCGTATGCGGTGATAGTGATGATATGGGACTCAAGATCTTCTTCCGTATGTCCCAATTGTTTGACTAATTTAAGCGTGCAGATGTTCAATCCAGATCCGTTATCCACAAGCACCCGTTTGATTTTCCTGCGGGTAACAACTACCTCAATGTATAAGGGAAGATTATGTGTAGGATTCTCGGTAGGGACCTCCCTATGGTTGAAAGTGAGATGCTCACTTGGTGCAATATTTGCCACCACGGTTTGAAGGTACGCCGGATCGACTTCTAAAGGCACTCCCGACCCCTGAAGAGTTTGATACAGGATGTCCTTATGTACATTGGAAATCTTGAGAAGGTCTAAGATCGAAATCTTAGCAGACGTCTTCTCAAGTTGTTCTAAAAGGTTATACTTACCAGTATGCGGGGTCGACGGAGAGGGTTCGGAATTACGAGGCGGGTGCACCTTGTTACCGCAGCACAGTCCTTTCCCTTAATCCGGATGGTGTTGACGTGGTCAGCAGGGGAGCGAATACATCCGATAAGTGAATCGTAATGATTGTTATCTCTCTTGGTATACAAGTAATTCGTGGCTTTATAGGTTTGGGATGACTCTCCCTGATCCGGTTTTTCCTTTTCGACTTATCATGCTTGGGGAATGGTTCCTTATAAATCCCCATCTTCTCGTTAGGTGTTTGCATGTGGCTAGGGTTATCCACCTCTATCTCCCGTTGTCAATGAGGTCTTGAATATAGTGGTGAAGTCGCAAACATTTATCTGTTTTATGACCTTTAACATGATGCATTTCACAGTATTCATGCTCCTTATACCATGAAGGTTTAGGAGCGTTGTCATCAAATGGTTGTGTTGTAGGATAGGTCATCATGTGGGCCACATCCAAGTATTTTAGTATGATGGAAAACGGCTCATTGAGGGAGGTGAATGTTCGTCGCTTTGGTGGTGGTTGAATTGGGCCCTTGGTCAGTTTAAAAGGTTGACTGGTTTGGACTGTTTGAACATGTTTGGAATCAGTGATTCCGTCTCCCACCATGTTTTTGTTTTTGTTAAAGATCTTCGGCTTGTCAGCAGGTTTGACACTTTGGTTGTCTTTAGATTGGGTTTTGAGGGTGCCTTTGGCAATGAGAGCCTTTTCTATTTGAATCCCTTTCTCAATAACCTCCTCAAAGGTTTGGACACAATGCATTTGGAGGTGGAAAGCTATATCTAGGTTGAGATTAGGGACAAAAATACTGACCAGCTGCTTCTCAGGGAAAGCGCAAGGGAAGTGACTAGCTATCCCTCTCCATCATTGGAGGAAGCTAGCGAAGGTCTCATTTGGGCATTGTTTTGTGCCGCACAAGTCTGCCATGGTGATGTCACTCTCTATGTTATACGAGAAATGACGCACGAATCTTTCCACCAATTCTAGCCAGGTGAAAATTGATCCTCGTGGTAAGCGCGTAAACCATTCCAATGCTTGACCTCCGAGACTCTTAGGAAAAATTCTGATGAGGTAATTATCACTATAAGACACCTCTTGACATGCCATGTAGAAATCTTTAACATGATCCCTTGGGTCTCCCTTTCCTTTGTATTTTTCAAACTTTGGTATATCAAATTTCTTTGGAAAGCGTTGAAGGGTCATTGTCTTGTCAAAAGGATAGGGGCATAGTTCTTCGTATTGGTATTTCCTAATACTCCCTATATTGCTTTCTTGTATGCTCGCAAGTGTTGCTTTCATAGATTATACTTCTTGTGTGAGCAATTGTTCTTTAGTGGGAGAAGTGGGGATGTGTACATGATGATACCCTGTGTCTTCTTCTCCTTGGTTTTCTCGATGGAGTTCGTGGATCCTAAACTTAGGATTTGACTTTTGAATGTTCTTGTTTATGTCTTTCTGTACCTGGAAAGTAAGAAAAGCTAGTTGTCGGCTTAGGTTACTGAGTTGTTTTTGGATTGTGACTTGGTTTGTGTCTTCTTCTTCTAAAGGTTCTTCCTCTTCGTATTGTGGAGGTTCTTCCCCTGTCTCATGTTCTATCTTGTTTCTTCATGGCACTTTGATGAGGGGTATTCTATGCCCTACCACTTTATCATTTTCTACGTAAGAAGTGGAAGCATGCCCACCTATTAAAATATCTTCCATATTGATAAGGGGGCGTTCTTCCTTAGTAGTGTCATTTGTAGGTAATATTGGTTCATTCTCGGTGGGCAATTTGGCCCCTAATTCCATGACCCGTGCCAAAACTCTATCTTTATTTCTAAGGAGAAACTCATCTAGTAGAGTGGGGTCAAAATCAAAGTCTGCGTGTGGTGATTCTAATTCGTTTCCACTATGGTCAACCATTTCTTCTATTTCCTTTTCTGCAGAAAATAGTGGTCCTAGATCATGTCCGATAAATGGGTTTGACCCTTGTTTGTTAGAGGTTTCCCAAGCTTGCACTGTTGTTCCTCATATGTTTGTTTCTTTAAACCTAGACGCATCTTGGGAGCCATGTTTTCGTGATAAGTTTCACTAAGGTAAGTTGTATATTTGTTCAAAATTCAATGACTACCCCTAAGTGAAACACAAGATGTACGTGTTAAGAGTAAATAGTGTGTGTGAGAATACCAATGTGATAGAGTGATAAAGTCAGCAATGAAACAATCGTTTGGTATCAAAACTTAATCAAATGAAGTACCTCCTAGACTACGTTTTAAAGTAATTTGTGATGCCAGATGATTAACAAGATGTCTCCACTTATGCCAAGTTCAAAGGAATGAACAAGACGTAAGTAAATACATGAAGTTAAATGTGATCTCCCAATCAAGATATATGATGAGCAAGCTCAAGTCTGATTAAGACCTATATCTCAAAAAGTGTCAATTACGATTTGTGAATGACACAACAATATCACCAAGATATGTTAACCCACTTTGCAAGAAAGTGAAGTATTGATATCGAGGTGTTATTGATATAACATGCACAAATGGTAGTGCCTAGCACCTTTTGAAATTGGGTAAGTGCACAAAAAAGTTGGGGGACAATTAAGTGGACATCAAATCCTGAATTTTACATTAAAAACAGCAAAAATCAAATTTAGTCTTCTTCCGCGGACTTGAACCATGCCGAAAAGTAAAAACTATGTCATAAAAATCATACCATTGCGTAGGGGAGACTATTAGCTTTGTAGAAATATTGATTTTAAAGTGAATATAAGAGGATAAATATCATTTTATAATTTTTTACTAATAGTAGGTCTTTAAGACAATTTTTTCCTGTGAATGTTTATGTCTACGTTTAAGACTACAAAATTTGTTTCACTTATCAGAATGTGATAAAACTTATACCATCCCAACCATGGTGAAATTATATACATGTTCAAAAAAAAAATTATTTGATTTCAATATTTTTTGATGAAGTTATGGCGGGCAAACGGAAAGTGCTCTGTTTTCTTTATGTTTTCATACCACTTTCACGGAAAAAATCATAAAAAATAAAATATTACTCAAAAAAATACAAAATAAAATCCATCCCAAGATAGATAGTGGCATATAACTTCTCACCAAAGGAAAAATATATATATCAATTTTTGGTCATCCAAATTGTGGGCAAACGGACTATAATCTTATCGGCGTTTTTAAAAAAAAATACCAAGTCATTGAATTTTGAGTGTTTAATATAGCTAATCTTGTCCATTTTTTACAAAAATTAGTATTTTAGAAACTAGATTCCAGATTCTATGATTCATATTAATATAATTTTGTCTAATTTTGAGTGTATGTATTGCTAATAATCCCTACAAGTTGATATTATGTTGTTATTTGCAATATGATGTCCACGGATGACCCTATATTTGTCCATCAACTTCCTGCACTTACCCAATTGAGATAATAATAAAACCGAACAAAAAAATGCTCAAAGTATAGCTAGGAATAGTTAAGAATGTGTGTAGCGTAACCGTACAATATAGGTATTTATGTCGAGTTTACAAGATACAAGATGTAAATATCGAAATTGTAATGATACGAGACAAACAAGCTAACTCCTTTATGGAAGTCCACGGTGATGAACACACCTAACTACAATGATGATCTGACATGGGTATCAAGATCACAATGGCTACCAAATGATGTGAAAACGCTTCCACTCACTTTAGACGTTTAACTAACCCACCGCTTAAACATGGATGGGCGAAAGCGGACATAAAAGTGAGAGAAAGCAATCGAATGGCAACACAAAGGTAATCACACCTCTTTTGATCAACAAAGTGTCAAAAGAATATGAAGGAAATAAATCAAGAAAAAATGACAAAAAATACTAGCCTCACTTCAACAGAGTTTCACCTCGCCCTAAGGCAAGTAAAAACTAGGCGAAAGTAATACGTCACATGTTTCTCAAAAAGAAGGTTCACAACTCAACACTATTTTAAAATGGTCAAAGTGGGCTCCTGGCCAAAGTATATTCTCCTACGTGGTTCTCTCGCCCTAAGTGTTACAAAGTTGCCACGAGCGAGTGCGATTTACCCAAAAAGTCACACTGACTAGTTTGGGAGTATCTCGGCTTTACTTTACCCCTTCAAGAACAAAGAGGCAACTAGTGCATCTACATGTACTATCACTGGGGTTTCCACAACGGACAACCTATAACGCTATCTCACAAAGGAATCACTAGTCAAGTAGGTAGTGCGGAGAGCACTTCCCATTTCATCCACAAGGTTCCCTCTTGCGTGGACTACTTTGGGGTTCCTGGAACCACCCCCATTGTTGTAGCTTAAGGTGTTATGCCAAAGGGGTTATGTTCCAGTTGAGCGGAGAGGGACGTACCCTTTTCGAAACCTGCAATACAGTGTTTTGAATATGTTGTTCTTTTTATCTTGTTTAATTAGGTGTGGTTTGATTGAACACCTTTTGACAACCTGTATAACAACTGTATTAGTAGTTTTTGATTTCGTTTTGATTCCTCCTTTCTTTGACAAGCGTTTTTAGGTCCTGCACTTAAGCGTTAGTAGTTCTCCAAGAAAATCACATTATTTAAAAGAGGATTAAGAGTTGCTTTTGATTCTCAAGATCATCCAAGGATGCAAGAGAAGAGCATACACAACAAATAATCCAACTAAAAAGTAAAGAAAATCTTTTCAATCAATGAACCATACAAAATTCTTGATAAATGTTCATTCCTTTAAACCAAAAGTGAAAGATGAAGTTTCCAATTTACCAAATGTTATAAAATGAAGACTAAATTTGCTTTTGATTCTCAAGATCACCCTAAGGTGCAAGAGAAGAGCATACACAAACTTTATCCCAACTATATAGAAATGGAAAACTTCAAATCAAAGGACCATTGAAAAATGCTTTGTAAAAGGTTCATTCCCTTAAGCAAAATGAATAATTAAGTTTCCAAGTTTAATCCCAATGTTAAAAGATAGAGATCAAAGTTGTTTTTATTCTCAAGATCACCAAAAGGTGCAAGAGAAGAGCATACACATGCTTTGGTCTAAATCGAGTAAGCATGGAAATACAACATTCATCAAAACATTAGACATGTTAGAAAATGACCAGTTTTAAAATAACAGAAAAACTGTAATTTCTGTAAGTATAAATCCCAAATTTATGTTTTCATTGCATAGTTAACTTCAATACCTTTCCAACGCAAAAAAATGGAGTCATTTCGATTTCGGGAGCAAAATTTATGGCCTTCGGAAGATAGGTTACGCATATGCTCTTATGCTCATGGGTGTGCACTTGACATGCACTCAAAAAATGTCAAAAAAACGTCCCTTAATCTACAAAATGGGAAAAAATTTCCAACCAAGATTCAATTTTGACAACCCATCACATTAATATATGAATATAAGACTCAACACTATCAAACATTAACATACATGCTCAAGAATTTAAGATTTTCAAGAAATTGACAAAACTAGCATGTAGAATGATGAAAAAGTAAGCTCTAAAAATGAAAACATGATGAAATCTTGAAATTTTCTCACCAAGATTTAAATTTTGACAGCAACCCACCACATTAATATGTAAATAGAAGACTCAGCACTATCAAACACTAACCTATATGCTCAAGAATTGAAAATTTTCAAGAAATTGACAAAACTAGCATGTAAAATGATGAAAAAGTAAGCTCTAAAAATGAAAACATGATGAAATCTTGAAATTTTCTCACCAAGATTAAATTTTGACAGCAACCCACCACATTAATATGTAAATAGAAGACTCAGCACTATCAAACACTAACCTACATGCTCAAGAATTGAAAATTTTCAAGAAATTGACAAAACTAGCATGTAAAATGTTAAAAAAGTAAGCTCTAAAAATGAAAACATGGAGAAATCTTGAAATTTTCCCTTAATTCCAATTTTGACAGCACTTCACCTCCTTCATACCTACAAGGAAGACCCAACACATGCAAACTCAACAAAACATGTTAAGAAAAACAAGTTAGATCAACATGTGTAAAAGAGGGTTAGTAACCAAAAATAAAACTTAACTACAAAAACTTGAAATTAAGTGCAAAGGACAATGGAGTATGTCCCACCGAGCGTGCCAAATGTGTGCATATATACTTTGCTTAATGCTAAATCAATGAAGCAAGAACTACCACCTAAAATAGTTCTACAATTTAGCTAAAACAAAGCATAAACACCATCATGATAAGAATTAAACAAGGGTTAAATGCTAGCATTCATAAATACAAACTTTGAAACTAACAATGCTAAATATCTAAACTCCTCTATTCTCTAACAACAAATAAATGAATAGACCTAAGTAAGCTCCATGGCTATCAAAATAGTTGTCCTTAATGTTCCAAGAACCTAGGAATGGGGCTAATCAAAGTTGGGCTACAAGACCCTTTTGACACCTCCCATATGACCCAACCACTTTAAGAAAGAAAGCGGCTTAACTCTTCAAGATGATGAACTCTCAAAAGGGCAAGGTGCAAGCTCTTAGTCTCTTTGCTATATGCTTTGCATTTGCTCTCTAAGGAGTTTAGGTGTAAGTAAAAAGGTAGGTGGAAGGATCTTTATATAGCCCAAAGGATAAATGATTCAACACATTCTCATGAATGTGGGATAAAGGTAAAACATGATTAGGAATGAATAAGGTTGCTTTATTAAAGGTAAACTTACTTTAGAAGGGTTTAATACATGTTTAGCAAGTCATGGGAGTTGGGAGTATTTTAATTAATCAAAGGTGATTAATTAATAGGTAGTGTAAGCTTATAGAAGCCAATTAGAATAATATTAGTGTGATTTAGGCTATTATAAGGGGATTAAATCAATTAAATATTAATTTGTTGGTTAAATGGAAGGAAAGCTAATTAATTAATAATAATTAATTAGTCTAGGTAGAAGGGGTGATTTATTAACGGAAGGTCATTAATTAGGGTATTTGTTGGATAGGAAACTTAATTAATTAGCTTAGTGTAATTAATTAATGATGATATGAAGGAAAATGAGTGCTTTTGACGATATGTCGTTGATTTGCAAAAAAGGGGATAATTAGCGCAATTTAAGTATTTAAATTGCTTGGGTGTAATTATAGGTGTCTACAAATGCTAGGTAGAAGAAATTCATCCTCAAGGAAAACTGTTTATTACTAATCTAAAACACAACGGAATCCCTCCTCAAATATTATTTACAATATTTACACTACTAACTCTAACCATTGGGGGTTGGGATACAATTACAAGCTCATATCAACACAAAGTGAAGTTGGGATATTTTTATTAGATGGAGTGGGGAAGATATAGAAGAAACAAAATTTTGAAAGGAAGGAGAAGAACATATGTTTCTTCGAGAAAACACAGATCACGAAGTATTCACATGAGTTTTAGATAAATATATGTAATGCTTGGAAACAATTAAATAACCAAGAATGCTAATGAAGAACAACTTAAGACCATTGAACATAAGAACAAGTGCTTAAGGGAAATGAATCTCACAACACAAAGTCTGTAAAAATATCATTCATTTCTATTCTTCAAATGGATAAAAGAAAACACAAAGTTTCTCTTCTTTTCACAATAGCTTTCTTAATAAAAAAATCCCCTTTGAAAACATATGTGCTCTATATTTATAATAAAAAGAGTAGAGAGAAAATAGGATAAAACCCTATGAAATAGTCATTTTATCAAAGTCCTATTTTGCTTGACTCTCACATAGAGACCAAGTCAAAATTTTCTTCCTTCATGGCGAAATGAAAATGAAAAAGACATGTCAATTCCTGAATGAAAAAGACATGTAGCATTAAGCTTGCTCCATTCCGCCATCTTTGTCTTCCTCCAGCAGTGCTTGTTTATTTTGGAACTCTTGAAATTTCTTGATCACATCTTGCATTTCAGCTTCTTCAGGCACACTGGAATGGTCATTCAAAACTTCACAGGTCTCGTGAATATCATTTTCTTCACCTGGAAGTTTCTTCAGTCTCTTACTAAGTTTCCTAGTGACTCTAGGACGTGCTCAGTCTTTACAAGTTTATCAATAATTTCCAGACTGAAGGCGGTAGTTGATTCCTATTGGATAGACTTTTGAAATTGCTGGTGGAACTCATCAGCAGATAAAAGACTCGAGCCTGCACCCAATACCTTGGGAAAAATCCTGGAGAGTTCTTCTTCAATATCACTGACAACATCCACCAATTGATCTCTGGATTCCCTTAATTTTCTGTAGGCCTCGTTGAGAATCTTCACTCTGAATCTTATAGCCTTGGTTAGCTGGAAATGCCTATCCACGTGAGGGATAACCCCTTCTTTGACCAGGATATGGGATGGGACCTGTTTCAGTGCATTAAGAGCTTCCAAGGTTAGCTCGAGGTTTCCAATCTCCTCCGAAAAATCTTCATCCATTTTTTCTCCCTCCTTTTGAGTATTCCTTAAGGTCTTATGAAACTAGATGAAGCCTCAATGACTTCCTTTCCTTGGAGGAGCAACCTCTACACCCATTCATCAACCGTTCTCCCCTTTTCATTGATCTTTTCAATCATGGGCACTGATGAGAAATCAAACTGTATAGGCATAGGAGTGGAGGATGACGGTGTTGATTCGGAGGGCTTTGAAAGTTTGAGCAACACTTCAGTCATCTGCTCCACTTTCCCTTTAAGCTCATCCCTGCTTTCTTTTGTTTCCTTTAACTTTTGACATAGCACATTCATAGCATCCCGTGCATCTTGTTGGGCTCCCTCTGCCGTCACTTTCCTGAGATCGACTCTGGTTATCTGATAGTTAGAGGCTATTACATCCTATTTGGTCTTGTCAGTTATGGGAGTTGTGATTTCTACAAATTTATTCCCCGAAGCATCCACTGAAACCCTAGAAACTATTTTGGGTTTCTTGGTAGATTTAGCAGAGGGAACTTTAAGTGAACTGAAATCAAAGGCTGGTAGGGGAACTACCACCTTCCTCTTTCTCGATGTTTGATCATTCAACCATTGAGGAGTGTCAGAGGGAGTTACCACTATTGTAGAAGTTGGGGTCACACTTGTAGGTGGGGGAAGACTTACTGGTGGAGTAGGGATAGTCACAAGTGTGGTGATGGGTTTGGTGAAAAGATGTGCAGAAGGAGGAGGCATATCTACAGTCACTTTTGTTCCAGCAGAGAGAGGTGAGAGACCAGAGAAGATGTTGGCCATGACTATTGATGTGGATGGAGAAAGAGGAGGTGGAAGTGGTTGTGAAGGAGGGGGGCAAATATTGAAGCTAAGGCCTGGGAAGCAAGAGACAAACTCACTTTAGATGAGCAATCAACAAATGGTGAAATCAAAGGTTGGCTACCCTCTACCTCCAAAGAAATTTCTCCTATTTCAGGTGGGGTTGGTGAATCTGGTATATTCACCATTTCAATTTGAGTAGCAGAGGAAGTAGTCACTTTTTCTCCTCCCTTCTTGAAAATTTGACCTTTATAGGTCTTTTGGAAGGGCTTTTGTCCTTTTCCTTTTTGGAGGGCCCCACTTCTAAAGCAACCAACTTTGAGAAAATTTTCTCCTTGTAACTCATTCCCCAAGAAGTGAGCCATGCCTTGGTGCATGTGAGAATCAGAGCTGATCTATCCTGCAATAGAGGCCTTTTCACCGATGGACCAATCAATAGCTGGGAAGACGTATCGATCTTCATTCAGTCCATCATATGAAGGATCTAGAATGCTTTCATTATCAGTAGTGCCCTCTGGGATGTCAGTGAGCTCAAGTGTCTGAATTTCTTCAAGTGTCACCGCTATGATCCTTTCTTCTGATGGTGACTTCATCACGAAGATCAATCCAGATGTCCTCTATGCTTGGCACATGTAGGTACAAGGTTCCATACATTTTAAGGACACCCGGAAGTCAAACCCATCTCTATGCTTCATGTGCTTCTTTAGCTTCTCTTGAAGCTCATGCACTACATTCTTGGCCTTTACCACTGTTGAGCAGGTGTATCTTCCAATAGAAATTGGAAAGGATATGGTGGCCTTGTGTTTACTTTGTTGGAACTTGTGGAAATCCAACAGTTTCCTGCACAACTCCATTAGAATCAACTTGTCTCCCAGGTACAGGCAGTCGAGAAAGGGTCACTGGGTACATGACCAAGATATGTGAACTTCTTAAATTGTAAGAAGACACAGCCCCATTTTGAAACTTCATCCATGCCTCATTAGAGACTCTTGTTTTCCTTAGTTCGGGGTTCATCCTACAGATGTTCTCTTGTAGAAGAAAGCATCATTCAATCTCCTGAATTGGTCCTCGACCCCTTTATTGTTAGTTGAGGAAAATTCCGGTAGACATGTTCGGATGCCTTGTTCCCCTTCGTATCCAAGCCTGGATAATTTCTCATATACCTGCTGCATAGATGACATATGAGGACATATAGAACTTGCCCGTAGTCAAGACTATTTTCATTTGGGAGTCTACCTCATCACTGATAAGACTACCCCAATCAATTCCTTGTTGATTCTTCTTAATGATGACCATGAATTGGTACATCCATCCTTGAAAAATGTTTGACTCAGGCAATCCAAAACTCGGCTCAACAAAGTAATGATGTCATTGATCTCTTGGATGAAATCACTTCTAGGAACAACTCTTGGAAACCTAGAGACAACCGGCTTGGCCTTGATCAGGAACTTCTTATTCACATGCTTAATACAGTCTTCTGGTCATTGTCCTAGGCCTTCTGAGCTGATTGAAGATTCAAGTCCACATATTCCTCAAAGTTAGGCAGCTTGAGAAGGTCATCAAAGTAACCTCCATCTAACTTGACTATGACTTCTCCCGCCTGATTTCTCACTGAACGAGAGGTAGAGTCATAATTTGAAGCACATGCCAAGATGAACTCGGGGCACTGAGTAGACATGGGGAATCTTGCTGCAAGAGGGAGACCACTGCTAGCTATTGACTTCATCAGGAGGTTTGGGAAGAACTCTTGACCCTATTCCAAAAGTCTTCCATGTCTACATTTTCGAGTTCTGTATCCCTGGATGTCATAATTACAATCAATGTAGGAAGGGGACTCCACCTTCCTGAATTTGTACTTCATTTTCCCTAGACTTATCTGATTTATCTTGTGATGGTCAGGATCCGACATGAGGAATTTTGAAGAAGGATTGTATTGATCACCTCTAGTTTGGACACTTCAGGTTTGAAGGTCTGCTTAGCAATCCCATAGGCCCGAAGCACTATGGAGAGTATCGGAGATTAGTAGGTGTCGGACACTTGGGAAGTCCCGAAAATCAGTTGAACATGTCGAAAGATATGAGATGTCGAGCAGTCGGAAAAACCTGACACACTGTGGGAAATCAGAGATGTCGGGAGATGTTGAATGTCTGGCACCGAGGAAAACCTAAAATACTATGGAAGTCAGAGCTTGTAGAGCACCCTGCAAAACCCACAACACTGGGAGGTGTTGGAAGACTTGCCAAACCCGCAACACTAGGAGGTGTCAAAAGACTTTGAATGTCTGACACGCCATAAGACCCGATCAACTGTGGAAACTCTTGTCGGAAACTGGAGGATTTCTAACACACTGAAATACTCGACAAACTGTGGAACTTTGAAATTGTATAGCACCCTGCAAAACCTGAAAATAGAGGATTCGGGTTTTTGTGATGTTAGGACATTCAAATTCTCCTCCATTTCAACAGTGGAATTTTGTTATATTCTCCTCTTTTTCTTATAACATTAAGAAGGCATATTCCAAGGAATAAAGAAAAGGCAAACACACAAAGGGTGAATCCTAAACCACAAACTCAATTGGAACAAAAACCCAAAGAATAAAACAACCAAAAACCCTAACCCTAGTAGGAAAGAAAGGAGAATGTTAGAAATATCATCACAACAACACATCCAACAGACCTCACAAACAAAGAATAGAGGAAATACCTTCAACTAGTTTGAAAAATAATAAAAAACGAGCCACACAATCAAGCACGAGATCAAATCGGGTTTCGAGGTCGGGAGAGCATGCATGAAAATCCATGAGGTAAAAAGTACAACTGGTAAAAATGACGTGTAAATCCAAGTATTTATAAAAATTTCACATTTATTACACATCAGTTGATGTGTGTGCCAACTACTAGAAAACTCGGCATTAATGCCATGTCATCATGCTTTGGGTGTCGAAACCCGACACAAAGGATTTAATACCAATTTGGGTTTGGGTTTCGGGAAGCATGTGACATGAAGCATGATATGTTGAGATGCTCGATGGTTCAAAACCTGATACAAAGGAGTGAATCAGGTTTTGGGAGTTAGAAATCATGTGACATGAAGCATGTTTTGGCTAAGGCATGTTCCGATGTTGTGAAGACCGAAAACCCGATACAAAGGAGTTGAGTTGGGTTTTGGGTTTGGAAAACATGCAACATATAGCATGATTTTTGTGAACCATGCTCCGATGTTTCTAGGTTCCAAAAACCGACTATCTCTCTAAAAGGGCATTTTAGGAGATTTTTCAAAAAAAATTCTATGGTTATCTTCATTTTAGTGAAATCACAAAAATGGGATAATACAGTTGGCTCCAGTTGGGGACTTTCTTTATGACATCAAAGGAAGGGAACTCAGAATCTCTGGCTTTATCCATTGGGCTATGGAGTCTAAAAAGAAGAAACCGAAAAACAACAAACAAAGAAAGAAATGAAAAGCAAACACATGACTAGAAAGAAAAATATATACAATGCAAGAGAGCATCTTGCATTACTGATGGAACAACTTCAGATGTTGACCACTGAAAGGTAAAGGGAGAAACTCTCCATCGAATATGATAGGTAGAAGCTATTTTCACCATTCAGCTGATGAATCTTGAAAGGTCCTTTCCACAAAGAGTCAAACTTTCCATGCATGCCTTTCTGTTCCCTTCTCTTATCCCAAAGAAGCACCAGATCTCAATTTGAAAGTGACGTTGCTTTGATTTTTTATCAAAGATCTTCTTTACTTTGCTCTGATGATCTGCAATGTGATCAACCACCTTGCTTCATTCCTCTTCCAGTCTGGCTAAGTACATTACCCTTTTCTCAATAGAATTTTGAAAGGTCTCATCTTCTACTACTTTGGCCAACTGTAAGGCTGAAACTCTACTGAGATAGGGATCTCAGCATCAATCCCATACAACACCTGGAATGGAGACATTTGATAGCTCACTTAGGAGTAATCGATCTTACCCATAACGCATCATACAATGCTTTGTGCCATGTCCTCTGGTTCTCATCCACCAACTTTCTAATTATGGTAACCAAGTTCTTGTTACTAGATTCCGCCTGACCATTGCCTTGGGGGTAGTAGTCAGATGAATGAGCAAGTGTGATTTCGAACCCATAAAAAAATTCTGTTAGCTCATGTGATGAGAAATTGGAGGTGTTATCAGCCACAATCTTGTGAGGCACACCGAATCTGACAATTATGTTTTCCTTTAGGAATTTGCACACAGCTTCCGAGGTTGCCTGCTTGATTGGCGCAACTTCTACCCACTTGGTGAAATAGTCTATAGTAGTAAGCACGTAATTGTGTCGGCACTAGAGGTAGGATTCAATGTTCCAATGAAATCAATTCCCCACTGGTGAAAAGGCTCTTCAATCACCACAGGCTTCAGGGGAAGGGCCGCCAGCTTAGGATGACCGACGAAATGTTGACAGGCTTCACACTTGGACACCCATTCTGCTGAGTCTCGAAAGAGAGTAGGCCAATAGTACCTAGCTTGCAGGATCTTATAAGTTATCATGGAGGAAGAGAAATGTCCTCCATAGGCTAGATTGTGGAAGGATTCTAGCAGCCTTACTTGCTGAGATTTATCGACACAATGCAGGAAAACGCCATCAATGCCTTTCTTATATATTCCTCCATCCCATAGAATGTATCTCGTGGATCTTAACTTAACTGTCCTCTTCTCTTTTTGGCTTAAATGTGGGGGGCACTCACCATAAGTCAAAAAGAAAGCAATATCTGTATGTACCATTCATCTGTTGTGCTTACAAAAAGCACCATAGGCAATCCTGGGGAGATATCCTCACTTCCTTCGCATTCTACCTCAGCATTATTTTCTACAATCAATTGGCACAAGCCCCTTCCTCATACCAACTTGGTAGGCCTGATATCAAGTCATATTCTTGAACTTTGGCTATCCAGTTACCCCGTTGACTACCCAGTTCTTGTTGAGTCAAGATGGATTTAACTGCAGTGTCAGGAATGAGAACGAGAGTATGAGAACTCAACACATAGTATCTGAAATGTTTTACCACTCGCACCACCGCATAAGCATGTTTTTCAATCTATGACATCTTCAATTCATGTTCCTTTAATGGAAACTCATGAAAGTGATGGGAGCTTCAATGCCTTCTTCATTCTCCTGCATCAGGATGGCTGATACTGTATGTGCTGAAGCATAGTTGTACATAATGAAATCTTTCTTGAAATCTGGACATACCAGAATGGGAGCATGAGAAATTTCCCTTTTGACTTCATCAAATGTAAGCTTCCCTTCAGTACTCCATGAAATGGAGTTTTACCTTTCATCATCCCAAGGATATCCTTGGTTTTGTCTGCAAAATCAGGTACGAACCTCCTTAGGAAATTGAATTTTCAAAAAAGGAATGGACTCTAGTTTTACTTGTGGGTAAGGTAAGGCCTTGGATAGCCTTTACTCACTCTGGGTCAATTTTAGTTCCTTCTCTAGTCACGATGTGACCCAAAATTTTCCCTCCGTTACCCCGAACATAGACTTCTTGGGATTCAATGAAATCCCATGACGCCTACACCTTAAGAGTACCTGCTCCAGATGATCATAATGATCACTCCATTTCTTAGAGAAGACCGTTAAGTCATCCAAATATATGACTATGATTTACCCATCAGATCTCTGAATGCTAAGTCCATAGCTCTCTAAAATGTGGCTCGGCATTAATCAAACCGAAAGGCATTCTCCTGTAAGCAAAGGTTCCCCATGGGGTTGTGAAGGTCGTTTTATGTTGATCCTCAGCAGCCACCTCAACTTGATTATATCCTGAAAATCCATCGAGCATGGATAGCATCTCGGATCCAGTGACAGTCTGCAACACCTAATCCATGATTGGCAAGGGGTAGTTGTCTTTTAATGAAGACTGATTTAAGTTCCTGAAATCAACACAAATCTAGATTTTGCCATTCTTCTTCCTGATAGGAATGATATTAGTGACCCAGGTGGAATGGTGAATCGGAAATATAATCCTTGCATCTAACATTTTTAGATTTCAGCAAGAATGGTTCCTAAGATTTTTGGATTGTAATGTCTCTGTTTCTGCCTGTAGGGTTTTACATCAGGCTTCAAAGGAATACTGTGTTGTACATCTTTGGGCTTGAAGGATTTTAAATCTACATAGGACCAGGCTAAGACATCCATGTATCTTTTTAGGAGTGAAGTGAATTTTTCTTTCTCCTCAGGGGAACAACATTTCTCGATATTCACCATCCGAGGTTGATCAGACGAACCTAGATTGACTTGATCTACTTCCGAGGAAGAGGCTCCTTCTATGTTTGTCTTTTGTTTTGAATGAAGCGGTCATGTTTATCAAACAAACCCTCCAGAGAAACTAGTCCTTTGGGAATCTTGTTGCCTTTTAGCTGTATGAACTCACCATCGACTTCTTGATATGGATTCAAAACAGATTCATGGAATGCTGATTCTGAGCCTTCAAAGTATAGTTCACTAAAATTGTCAGCTTTCTCTAAAAAGGACAACACCTGTTGATCATCATTGAATACTTGCCAATGAGCTGCATTATCTAGGACACTGGGACGATACACAATCTCAATGGTGTATGTGTCTTGTTTGAACTATGGATGAGGGAGGAGGAGAGATGTAGACATGGCTAAAGAATCAGCCTTGTCATTATAATCTCTCAAAACTGCCTTGATAGAGAAAGCATCAAAGCATTCTATACTGTCCCAAACTTTGTTCCTGTAATGTCTCAAGTGATCATTTTTTACCTGATAGATTCCTTTCACCTGATTAACAATCAGCTCCACATCTCCTTGAGCTTTGAGGTTCCGGATCCCCTTTTGTCTTGCCATTTCTAATCCTAATAACAAAGCTTCATATTCAGTTGTATTATTAGTGTTATCAAATTACAACTTGAAAGCAGAGGGAAAGATCTCGGAATCGGAGATATAAGAACTATGTCAGCACCTGATCCAGTAGTTGAATAGCTACCATCAAACTCGAGAGTCCAAATCACATTGGCATCCTCTTGCTTGACATCAACAATGGTACCTCTGATGTCATGAAGTAATTTCCCAAACTAGCATCTTCGAACAGGATTTGAGCCTTGGGATCATCTAATTTAGTGACCAAATACTTTTCCTGAGGTTCAAGATGGAGAACGCGAGAAACTCCATTGACTGGAATCTTGGCCTTGGTCCAATCCATATTAATCTCACCTCTAATGTCTTTACAAAAACCTCTACCCAAGAGGATACCATAAGCTGCAGGAATATCAGCAACCAGAATGGTCATTTTCACTCTCTTCTCTGGGAAGGTGATGAATGCAAATTGTGCATCTTTGATTTGACCAATCAAGGGAACTTGCTTGGTTTCCATGGAGTAACACCATCCATATGATTTAGTCAAAGTAAGCCCAAGGGCATGGGCTACTTTTGCGGGCATAACATTATCAGAGGCTCTGAGTCAATGATGTAATTGCTAAGTTTGAACCCGTTTATGAGCAAGGACAAATAAAATGGTTCAATATTTCCTGAAGAAGAAGAAGAAGAGGTCATATTTTTTTGAGGTGAAGGCTGAGTAGGGCTTGAAAAAGGCCTTTTGAAGATGAAGGAACAACAATCTTGCTTCTAATGAATTTGGCTAGTTTTTCAAACTACTCAGGATTTGATTGAAGGTATTCTACTTCTGACATTTGGATCTTGGTTCTTTTTGCATGGTCAATGATGTCAAAAGTAGTGTATGAGGGAGTAATGGTAGGTTCAGGTCTGGTCACATGGGCTTGAGCTGAGGTACTGGCCTTGGGAGAAGGAGAATGAGGGGAAGTTGTTACCTTTTTGGTCATTTCTTTTTAGTTTGTGTTGAGATAGGAGAACCTCTCTTAGCTATGACTGTGGGGGCTTCCTTGCTCTTCTCCCTGGAGCTTTCAATCAATTTTCTTGGATTCTAAGATTGGGATCGAGTGAAGACACAAATGACTGACCATCAAGTTCACATCCATCTTCCTCGTATTCCAAATACCCAATGCTGGAGTCACCAAGCTGAATCATCATAAGACTCATCAACATATCCCGAAGCTTCGAGAGCTTCGTGATACTCTTGCTCTTCTGGTTCTTCATCTTCTTCCACTATCTCTACTGCTGCATTAATAGGAGGAGCTTCGATGGCTAGCCTTGGTTGAGCAAGTAGTCAACCGTGGTCTATCTCTTGTGGGCGCCATTAGTATTATTGAAATTTCATCTAGGGATATCCCGATACGGAACATTGCTCACCTGTTGAGACATTTGATTTTTCAAAGAAATCAAATCATTAGCCATCTTTTGAATCATAGGGTTAGTATTACCTTGAGAAGAACCTTGATTTTTAGGCTTAGATGAATCTCTCCTGATCCTTCCTACCAGAATGAGATCATCTTCTATTTCAATGGCCATAGACTGAGCGGTAGCCAAATCAGGGATGGATGGATATCTCAATAGGAAGCTCACATCCGGGGTTGAGCATTGATGAAGAAGCATTTCTGATTTTCTAGAGTAGGAACAACTAGTTCTGGAATTTTCTGGATCAGCTTGTTGAACTTGGCCACGAAGTCCCACATGGGTTCATGGGATTCTTTCTTCATGTGGGTAAGTTGTGCTAACAAAGCATGAGAATCCTCAGCCGGTTTGAACCATGCTTCGAATCTGGTCCTCATGGTAGCCTAGTTTGTAATGCATGCATTTGGAAGGTGGTAAAACCACTCAGTCTGCTGCACCATGCAATGTTTCAATGAAGATCCGAATAGAAACATCTTCGTGAGCCACTCCAAGGACACCACATGCTATAAAGAAGGAAGCAATGTGTTCATCCGGATGTTGCTTCCCATCACCATTGAACTTGGGAATGTTCTTACGTGATCCATGTGGTAACTCATGCAATGGCGAGTTAAGGAAAGAGGACCAATAGTTACACCCCAGGGCATAGGTTGTGCTACCATTCTTTTGAATGGAGTGCGTACAGGGATCTGAGTGTTGGACAAGAATAACGCATGACAAGTCACCGATACTTCTTGCTCTTGAGAAATACGAGTTCTTAAAACAGGTGAAGAACTTCTGGCTCGACTTGATATAACGTTGTGAGGGGAAAGACTAAAATTATGTTGCTGAAGAAAATCAAAGAATGGATCGGTTTCACCCCTAGCTCGGCTTGACCGAGTGAAGATCTTTCTAGCCAGCTTGAACCAGAAAAAGGATCTTCTGAAAATAAGGCAAATATGGAGTCACCAGACACCAATAGGATAAGCTCAGTCTTATCATCCGTATTCCCCAGTGGAGTCACCAAAAACTGTTGGTTGGATATTTTGTCAAGACAAAATATGAGGTTCAACCACATTACATGAGATAAAATCCCTCCTCAAAGACAAGGTGAGGCTGCTGTTTATTACTAATCTAAAACACAACGAAAAGAATATTTACAATATACACACTACTCTAACCATTGGGGGTTGGGATACAATCCCGAAGCTCATATCAACATGAGGTGAAGACATTACTATTTACATAATAGAGTGGATGGGAAGATATAGAAGAAACAAAATTTTGAAAGGAAGGAGAAGAACGTATGTTTCTTCGAGAAAACACAGATCATGAAGTATTCACATGAGTTTTAGATAAATATATGTAATGCTTGGAAACAATTAAATAACCAAGAATGCTAATGAAGAACACTTAAGACCATTGAACATAAGAACAAGTACTTAAGGGAAATGAATCTCACAACACAAAGTCTACAAAAATATCATTCGTTTCTATTCTTCAAATGGATAAAAGAAAACACAAAGTTTCTCTTCTTTTCACAATAGCTTTCTTAATAAAAAATCTCTCCCTTTGAAAACATATGTGCTCTATATTTATAATAAAAAGAGTAGAGAGAAAATAGGATAAAACCCTATGAAATAGTCATTTTATCAAAGTCCTATTTTGCTTGACTCTCACGTAGGAGACCAAGTCAAAATTTGCTTCCTTCATGGTGAAATGAAAATGAAAAAGACATGTCAATTCCTGAATGAAAAAGACATGTAGCATTAAGCTTGCTCCATTCCACCATCTTTGTCTTCCTCCAGCAGCGCTTGTTTATTTTGGAACTCTTGAAATTTCTTGATCACATCTTGCATTTCAGCTTCTTTAGGTGCACTGGAATGGTCATTCAAAACTTCACAGGTCTCGTGAATATCATTTGCTTCACCTGGAAGTTTCTTCAGTCTCTTACTAAGTTTCCTTAGTGACTCTAGGATGTGCTCAGTCTTTACAAGTTTATCAATAATTTCCAGACTGAAGAGGCGTAGTTGATTCCTATTGGATAGACTTTTGAAATTGCTGGTGGAACTCATCAGGAGATAAAAACTCGACTCAAAGCCACCCAATACCTTGGGAAAAATTTTGGAGAGTTCTTCTTCAATATCACCTGACACAACATCCACCAATTGATCTCTGGATTCCCTTAATTTACTGCAGGCCTTGTTGAGAATCTTCACTCTGAATCTTATAGCCTTGGTTAGCTAGAAATGCCTATCCACGTGAGGGATAACCCCTTCTTGACTAGGATATGGGATGGGACCTGTTTTAGTGCATTAAGAGCTTCCAAGGTTAGCTCGAGGTTTCCAATCTCCTCTGAAAAATCTTCATCCATTTTTTCTCCCTCCTTTTGAGTATTCCTTAAGGTCTTATGAAACTCAGATGAAGCCTCAATGACTTCCTTTCCTTGGAGGAGCAACCTCTGCACCCATTCATCAACCATTCTCCCCTTTTCATTGATCTTTTCAATCATGGGCACTGATGAGAAATCAAATTGTATAGGCATAGGAGTGGAGGATGATGGTGTTGATTCGGAGGGCTTTGAAAGTTTGAGCAACACTTCAGTCATCTGCTCCACTTTCCCTTTAAGCTCATCCCTGCTTTCTTTTGTTTCCTTTAACTTTTGACATAACACGTTCATAGCATCCCATGCATCTTGTTGGGCTCCCTCTGCCATCACTTTCCCGAGATCAACTCTGGTTATCTGATAGTCAGAGGTTGTTACATCCTCTTTGGTCTTGTCAACTGTGGGAGTTGTGATTTATACAAATTTATTCCCAAAGCATCCAATGAAACCCTAGAAATTGTTTTGGGTTTCTTGGTAGATTTAGCAGAGGGAACTTTAAGTGAACTGAAATCAAAGGCTGGTAGGGGAACTACCACCTTCCTCTTTCTCGGTGTTTGATCATTCAACCATTGAGGAGTGCCAGAGGGAGTTACCACTATTGTAGAAGTTGGGGTCACACTTGTAGGTGGGGGAAGACTTACTGGTGGAGCAGGGATAGTCACAAGTGTGGTGATGGGTTCGGTGAAAAGATGTGTAGAAGGAGGAGGCATATCTATAGTCACTTTTGTTCTAGGAGAGAGAGGTGAGAGACCAGAGAAGATGTTGGCCATGAATGTTGATGTGGATGGAGAAAGAGGAGGAAGTGGCTGTGGAGTGGAAGTGGTTGTGAAGGAGGGGGCGCAGATACTGAAGCTAAGGCCTAGGAAGCAAGAGACAAACTCACTTCAGATGAGCAATCAACAAATGGTGAAATCAAAGGTTGGCTACCCTCTACCTCCAAAGAAATTTCTCCTATTTCAGGTGGGGTTGGTGAATCTGGTATATTCACCATTTCAGTTTGAGTAGCAGAGGAAGTAGTCACTTGTTCTCCTCCCTTCTTGACAAATTTGACCTTTATAGGTCTTTTGGAAGGGCTTTTTCCTTTTCCTTTTTGGAGGGCCCCGCTTCTAAAGAAACCAACTTTGAGAAACTTTTCTCCTTGTAACTCATTCCCCAAGAAGTGAGCCATGCCTTGGTGCATGTGAGAATCGGAGCTGATCTATCTCGCAATAGAGGCCTTTTCACCGATGGACCAATCAATAGCTGGGAAGACGTATCGATCTTCATTCAGTCCATCGTATGAAGGATCTAGAATGCTTTCATTGTCGAGTAGTGCCCTTTGGGATGTCAGCGAGCTCAAGCATCTGAATTTCTTCAAGTGTCAACTGCTATGATCCTTTCTTCTGATGGTGACTTCATCACAAAGATCAATCCAGATGTCCTCTATGCTTGGCACATGTAGGTACAGGGTTCCATATGTTTTAAGGACACCCCGGAAGTTGAACCCGTCTCTATGCTTCATGTGCTTCTTTAGCTTCTCTTGAAGCTCATGCACTACATTCTTGGCCTTTACCACTATTGAGTAGGTGTATCTTCCAATAGAAATTGGAAAGGATACGGCGGCCTTGTGTTTACTTTGTTGGAACTTGTGGAAATCCAACAATTGCCTGCACAACTCCATTAGAATCAACTTGTCTCCTGGGTACCTAGGTAGTCGGAAAGGGTCACCTAGGTACATGACCACTCAAAGATATGTGAACTTCTTAAATTATAAGAAGACACAACCCCATTTTGAAACTTCAGTCCATGCCTCATCGAGACTCTTGTTTTCCTTAGTTCGGGGTTCATCCTGCTAGATGTTCTCGTAGAAGAAAGCATCATTCAATCTCCTGAATTGGTCCTCAGACCCCTTTATTGTTAGTTGAGGAAAATGCCAGTAGACATGTTCGGCTACCTTGTTCCCCTTTGTATCCAAGCCTGGATAATTTCTCATACCGGCTGCTACATAGATGACATATGAGAACATATAGAACTTTCCCGTAGTCAAGATTGTTTTCATTTGGGAGTCTACCTCATCACTGATAAGACTACCCCAATCAATTCCTTGTTGATTCTTCTTAATGATGACCATGAATTGGTACATCCATCCTTGAAAAATGTTTGACTCGGGAAATCCAAAAACTTGGCTCAACAAAGTAATGATGTCATTGATCTCTTGGATGAAATCACTCTAAGAACAACTCTTGGAAACCTAGAGACAACCGGCTTGGCCTTGATCAGAACTTCTTATTCACATGCTTAATCTGATCTTCTGGTCATTATCCTAGGCCTTCGAAGCTGATTGAAGATTCAAGTCCACATATTCCTCAAAGTTAGGTAGCTTGAGAAGGTCATCAAAGTAACCTCCATCTAACTTGACTATGACTTCTCTCCCATTGATTTCTTAACGAGAAGAGAAGCGAGTCATAATTTGAAGCACATGCCAAGATGAACTCGGGGCATTGAGCAGACATGGGGAATCATGCTACAAGAGGGAGACCACTGCTAGCTATTGACTTCATCCAGGAGGTTTGGGAAGAACTCTTGACCCTATTCCAAAAGTCTTCCATGTCTACATTTCGAGTTATGTATCCCGGATGTCATAATTACAATCAATGTAGGAAGGGGACTCCACCTTCCTGAATTTGTACTTCATTTTCCCATGGACTTATCTGATTTATCCTGTGATGGTCTAGGATCGACATGAGGAATTTTGAAGAAGGATTATACTGATCACCTCTGGTTTGGACACTTCAGGTTTGAAGGCCTACTTAGCAATCCCACAGGCCGAAGCACTACAGAGAGTATCAGAGATTAGTAGGTGTCAGACACTTGGGAAGTCCCGACAATCAGCTAAATGTGTCGGAAGATATGAGATGTTGAGCAGTGGAAAAACCAAACACTTGTGGGAAATAAGAGATGTCGGGAGATGTTGAATGTCTAGCACCGAGGAAAACCTGAAATACTATGGAAGTCAGAGCTTGTAGAGCACCCTGCAAAACCCGCAACACTAGGAGGTGTTGGAAGACTTGCCAAACCCGCAACACTAGGAGGTGTCAGAAGAATTTGAATGTCTGACATGCCGCAAGACCCGATCAACTATGGAAACTCTTGTTAGAAACTAGAGGATGTCTGACACACTGAAATACCTGACAAACTATAGAATTTTGAAATTGTATAGCACCCTGCAAAACCCGAAAATAGAGGATCGGGTTTTTGTGATGTTAGGACATTCAAATTCTCCTCCATTTCAATAGTGGGATTTGTTATATTCTCCTCTTTTTCTTATAACATTAAGAAGGCATATTCCAAGGAATAAAGAAAAGGAAAACACACAAAGGGTGAATCCTAAACCACAAACTCAATTGGAACAAAAACCCAAAGAATAAAACAACCAAAAACCCTAACCCTAGCAGGAAAGAAAGGAGAATGTTAGAAATATCATCACAACAACACATCCAATAGACCTCACAAACAAAGAATAGAGGAAATACCTTTCAACGGTTTGAAAAAAATAAAAAAATGAGCCATGCAATCGAGCACGAGATCAAATCGGGTTTCGAGGTCGGGAGAGCATGCACATGAAAATCCATGAGGTAAAAAGTACAACTGGTAAAAATGACGTGTAAATATGAGTATTTATAAAAATTTCCACATTTATTACACATCAGTTGATGTGTGCCAACTACCAGACAACTCGCATTAATGCCATGTCATCATGCTTTGGGTGTCCAAAACCCTACACAAAGGATTTAATACCAATTCGGGTTTCAGGTTTTGGGAAGCATGTGACATGAAGCATGATATGTTGAGATGCTCGATGGTTCCAAAACCCGATACAAAGGTGAATCAGGTTTCGGGAGTCGGAAATCATGCGACATGAAGCATGTTTTGGCTAAGGCATGTTCCGATGTTGTGAAGACCGAAAACCCGATACAAAGGAGTTGAGTCGGGTTTCGGGTTTGGAAAACATGCAACATATAGCATGCTTTTTGAACCATGCTTCGATGTTTCTAGGTTCGAAACCCGAACTATCTCTCTAAAAGGGCATTTTAGGAGATTTTTCAAAAAAATTCTATGGTTATCTTCATTTTAGTGAAATCACAAAAATGGGATAACAACTACCGGTGAATATACGAACCTTATGCACTAAGGTAGGTGAGAATAGACTCATTTTTCTAACATTGAATGACATTAATTGGTGTATCTTCATTGATCATGTCATGATACAAGAAGGGAAGTGAAGAGGAGCCTCGCAATCTCGTTGATAAGTTAGAGGTCCCAAGGAAATGGTGTTCATAAAAATTCTTTTTAGGAGGAATGGATTATGGATCCATGGACTCCATAGGTAAAGGTGCTGAAGTTGGTGAATGAGGTGAAGAAGGTTTATCATCCTCAATGAGTTCAACTCAGGCCTTCTTGGGAGATGGTTTAGCAAAGCCAATACCATTGCGGTATTTGTGTTTATGGGTGGTGCATAGGATGATAGTATACCAACTTTATTCATAGAAACCAAAGCCAAAACCCTTCCATGAACAATGATGGAGGAAGGTGTGGGAAAAGTGGCGAGTTAGTAAGAGATTAAAGGTTAGATGAAAATGGTCACATTTGGGAAGGTGGCTTGGGTGAGTAATTAGAAGTATCAAGTCCCCATACGTTAATTTGGTGCGAATTTGGGGGTGTAAGGTAAAACCTAGCCTATGCAAAGTGATCATAATAGGGATGTTGGCAAAGGTTACCATACTCTTGAGGAGTAAGGAATGTGTTGATGTTGTACAAGAGGTACTCCCCCAGTGAGGCATTGAAAAACACTTCCTAAGGGATCGGTAGTTTGTATATGGGTAGCGGGAATGGATGAATCACTGGAAGAAGAAGCATTGGTTAGTTGAGAAGTAGATGGGTTAGCTATAGAGGTTGTGACGACAGTGGGAATAAAAGGGTTAGGTATGGGAGAGGTAGTGGCAACATTGGTGGATGGGCCCATGAGTGAAGGAGATGTGGTGCTGGTGGTAGATGCCTTAACTAGTATAAGGACATCAATAGGTCTATACAACATGTTACAAGTTTTGAATGGTGAAGGGTCATTTGGAATGGTATAGTTATGTCGCTCATGTTCAAATTTTACAGGTGATGTCGAGTTGAAGGAACATAACCAATGATAGAGATCCAAGATTGGCCAAGCAACAAAGTTATACTAGAATTCCCCCTCTAAGACGTAGAATAATTATGAAATGGCACGAGTGCCCACGCAAATGTGGAGAATGATGGTGAAAAGGGTAAAAGTTATGACATCATTCAATGAATGCAACATAACTAGTTTATTATGCATGCACGATTGGTAGGGATGCACATTTGGTTGTATGCATGGAAGGAGATAATGTTTATGTTAGCACCACCATCAATCATAACAAGTCAAACATGTATATTATCAATGTATATGGAGATGAATAGGGTGGGATCGGGGATAATCTAATTGGATAGGTATAATCTTGTCATCGAGAGAAACTAAGAGTAGTTACCTGATGAGTGGTAGCGGGTGCAGAGGAAGGGGATGAAGTGGTGAGAGAGGCCACATAGTGATGAGTGATCATGGATACCACGGGGGTTGGATCATTAGGTAAAACCTCAATAGTTTTTTGAACATCCATAAGGCTGTGTCAATGAGAATCATAGGTTTGGACAAGGTTCTACAATGACATTTTGAGAGGAGATTGGTGTAATTGTTTAATCATTGTATGATGGGTGACCCCATCAAAAATAGGGTATGTGGGTCCACATATGGTGATTTTTGGTGTAGGTGTTGATGGTACATTGGGCACAAGATTGGTGGTTGGGCTAGTTATTTTATCCTTTATTTTATGTTTCTTGGAATGAGTCATGATAGGTGTAGTAATAGGATGGGAAAAATCATGGTGATGGCATGTACTAGTGTTGTGCAAAGAAGGTAGCACATTGACATATTGGCGAGAGGTTTGGCTATATCTCTTATGCGAGACCATATTGATCTCAAGGGTTGGAGGATGGTAAAAGGGTTGTGGAGGTGGAGGTTAAGGTTGTTGAATAGGTAAGGGGAGAGGATGTGTGGTGATGGGTGAAAGTGGAATATTATCCTCATCTAAAATATATCGTCGTCATCAAATTTTTCTTCAAGAGGACATAATTAAAGAAGAATATTCTTTAGAGCCTTATAATTTTCTAAATCATTCCCTAACACACAATGGTAGGCACAAATTTTTGTATTGTCAAACCCTACTAGTTTAGGTTCGAGTCGGTCGTAAGGTCTAAGTGGTGGCAATGTGATGACAAATATCTCTAAAATATTTTCCAAGATGTTGGCGTAAGACCTTGCAAATGGATCACAATGCGAAGTAAGTGTGGGTCGAGATGGAGGTGTGAGTGATTTTGGTAGGAGAGATGCCACGGGAGGTGGAATAGGTTTTACCACTAGTTTGGTAGGTAGTATTGTTTTAATTTTGGGTTGTACCTTCTTGGGTAAAGGTGTGGCGAGATGAACTAGGGGTTGAAGATGTTGTTGGTTTGACTACCTATTTGGAGGGTAGTGGGCTCTTGGATTTTGGTTGAACCTTCCTAGGTAAAGGTGAAGAAGGAGTGCATGATGTAGATGGGAAGGAAAATGAAAAAGAGGATGAGTTAGCTAAGGTGATAAGGGAGGCAAAGAAAGGTTGATGGAAGAGGTAGGGTGGAAGGTATTGGTTGAAGAGAAGGGAATATCATACATAGTGATGAGGCTATCTTTTGGAAGTGATGCAGTATAGGTAGTAGAAAATATGTAGGTGACAAGCGAAAGGAATATGTTGTGTATTTAATTTGGGTGTAATGAGGCTCGTGATGAGGAGGTGGGCTATTGTGTTTTACGTTTACCTATGGTAGGAGGCTACTTGGCCAAGGTTGATGGGTGAGGTCCCAAGATAGATGGAAGTGGTGAAGGTGATAGAGGGTAGTGGGAAAATCTGGTGTATGCGACCTAGGAGGTTAGGTCCTTCTCTTAGGTGGGGTAATATTATTTTTGTTGGCCTTTGAGGATGTGGCTAAACCTAATTTGACAGGGGATGGACTAGGCTTAATGTCGGCATGACTCTAAAGGTATGGGTAGATTTGGATAGAGGAAAAGGTGTAAGTGATTTAGGCACAAGTGGTTGTGGAGGTAATGGTAAAGGTTTAGGTGTGGGAAAGGGTGTTAGGAGTTAGTGAACAAATATGTGGAAACAATTCCTCAAACCACATCAGTAGGAGACTATATAGCATAATTATACTTGTAGAAATATAACAGCATAAATAAATAATGCACAAAACAAGACAAGACAAGATTTAATGTGGTTCAACCAATGTGGGCTACGTCCACCAAGAACTTGATCATATTTTATTATCAACAAGAGTAAAACAACTCTTACAGTCTTCTCTTAGTTACAAACTCACAACAAAATTCCAAAGATGTTAAACCACATCTAAACCACAATTGACACCCAATTGTTTAACCTTGATCACTCTTGATAACCTCTTTATCACTAAGACTCAAGACCTCTTGAACACTCAAGATATCTTCACGATACCCTAACACCTCTATTTATAGGATTAAAATCCTTTTAAGAAGTTCTAAAGTTGAACATATAAGTTTGAAAGTCATAACCTTTTAACTTCCCACAGCTGGAAAAACTATCACGACGTTGACAACCAATTAACAACAACGTCATAGCAACCTCATAGTAGATGAATACATAATGACCTTGAAGTATCCAAACTTAACCGTTCAAACTCTAACACTTCAATACGATTCTAGGAGACCAAAAATAGGCTCCACACCCCAATAATCTCCCACTTGGAGATTGTTTCCACTGAGAAAAGTTCTCAACCCTTAATTATCAATCATGAAGGCCAATCAAAGTTGAACACAACTTCAACTTATCCCTTGTGACCACCTTGGTCATCATATCTACAGGATTCGATTAGTATGAATCTTTTCCAACTTCAACTTATCTTCTTTCAAATCTTCCCGATGAAATGATATCTCAAAGCTAAATGTGATTTGTCCTAGAGTGGAAAGTGGAGTTCTTTTCCAAATGAATAATTCTCGACTATCATTATGTAGTCTCCCAACTTCTTTCTTATGACCTAACTCATCAAGCAACTTATATAGCCAAATCATCTCCTTGCTTGCCTTTGTAGAAAGAAACATACTCAACCTCTATGGTTGACAAAGCCACAACCTTATGTAACCATGAAATCTAACTCACTAATGTATCACCAACTGTAAATACAAAACTTTTCATGCTCCTCCTATTGTCTAAATCTCCTGCCATGTCCAAATATACATAGCAACGTAATGTAGTGTCTCGATCCACAAAAACACAATGTTGCTCCCATAGTCCCTCTCAAGTATCGAAGGATCCACTTCATTACCTCGTCGGTGGTCTCTACCTCGATCACTCATAAACCTTATCACTACTCCCACCGCATGTGCAATGTCATGCCTAGTGCATACCATAGCATACATCAAGATACCAACCACCGATGAGTATGGTATCCTATACATTTGATTCTATCCTCCTCGTCTGGGACTCTACTCCTTTGATAATTTAAAGTGACTTGACAAAGGAGTGACAACCGGTTTAGCATCCCGCATACTAAACCTCTCCAAGACCTTCTTTATGTATTCTTCTTAAGATAATACCTATCTTCCTCTCCTTCATGTTCTAATTTATTCTCATACCAAGGATTTGTTTTGCTTCCCCAAATCCTTCATAGCAAAGGAGTCACCTAGCTTCTTCTTGAGTACCTTTATTTTTTTAATATTCTTCCCTATAACAAGCATATAATCCACATACAGGCACATAATAATATAACTACCATCAATAAACTTCTTGATGTACATGTAATGGTCTTGGTGACACTGGAGTAACCCTTCTCTCGTATAAAACCATCAAACTTCTTGTACCACCTGTCATGGATCTTGTTTTAGGCCATACAAGCTCTTCTTCAATTTAAAAACTAACCTCTCCTTCACTTTTACCTCATAACCCTATGGTTTTTGCATATACAATTCCTCCTCCAACTCACCATGAAGGAATGCAGTCTTCACATCCAACTACTCTATGTGTAGGTCTTCAACTATTACTAAACCAAGAACATTCCTAATAGAAGTCATTTTAACAACACGAGAAAAATTTCATCAAATTTTATACCTTTCATCTGTGTAAATCACTTGACCACCAATCAGGCCTTGTACCTTTTCCTACCTCCATATTCCTCTTTGATTCTATACACCCACTTGTTTTATAATGCTCTCTTGCCCTCGGGTAGCTCTGCTAGATCCCAAGTCTGGTTCTCCATAAGATATCTACACTCTTCATCCATGGCATGCTCCCACTTCTTCCGGCATCAACCTACACTTGTTCCTCAAAGCACTCTGGCTCTCCACTGTCGTGAGCAATAAATAATTCAAAGACAGAGTAAATCATTCGGGTTCCTTTCTTACCCTAGAATACATTCCCACCTCAAGATTTTTGGGTTCCTAATGAGTAGGTTCATAGACTGGATATCTTTGGAACATGTTGCACCCGAACCAACCCCTTAGACACCTTGTTGTCCACAATGTCATCTAACACTGTGTATTCTATTCTTTCTTTGATTCCTCTTTCTATTCCTGCAATCGATATTTATACATAAATTTTTCATTAAAGAGAATATATCTAGATCTGAAATATTTTCTTGTCCTTAAGACTCCAAAAATGGAAACCAAAGTCATCATTACCATATCCAACAAAGGTGCATTTCTCAAACTTATCCTCTAACTTGGTCCTATCATATTTATCAATGTGAACAAATATCTCACATCCAAATACTCTAATAAATGAGTAATCAATTTTCTTACAGACCAATCCTCCTCAAGTATACCTCCATCCAATGGCATAGAAGGTCCTCTGTTAAGCGATAAATAGTTGTTCTTACCACATCCACCCAAAACATGAGTGACAGTCATGCATGTAACCTCATGTACCTAACATGCTCCATGATTGTCATGTTCATTCTCTCGACACTCCATTTTCCTCTGAGTATTTGGAACCTGTCCTTTTCTGCAGATCCCATTTACCGAAAAATAATCAAGAAATTCATTTTTGCAAGTACTCCCCTCCATTATCCAACCCGAGAAATTTCAACTTGAGACTTGTTTCATTCTCAACCAAGTCTTTCTATATTTTGAAATTTTCAAACACATCAGATTTATTTCTAATGCAATATACCCAAACTTTTCTGGTTGCATCATTAATTAAAGTGACATAATAGTATGAAAGACCAATAGAGTTTACCTTAGGTGCCCCCATACATCTCTGTAAGCACTAAATCCAACTTACCCTCCTTCTGGCAGTCCAACCTTGAGGAATCTCACCCACTTCTATTTCCCATAAACACAGTCCTCACATAAGTCCAAATCTAAATCTTTTAATCTAGGAAAATTTTCCTTTATAATGTGCATGCCCTTATGAATCATTTGACCGAGTCTCTTGTGCCATAAAGTTGCATATCCATCTATAAAGAACTAAATTACAATAACCAACACCATTGGTTAAATACAAAGTACTATTTTTCTCACCTCTTGAAACCACAAGAGATCCCTTGGTAACCTTCCAAAATCCACCATAAAATTGACCGTACAACCATCACTACCCACCTAACCCATCGATATCAAGTTCGCCTCAACTTAGGCACATGCATGGCATCCTTAAGTAGCCATGTGTTCTCATTCTATATTTTTACCCTAACATAACCTTTTCGTACTATGTTACATGGTTCATTGTCACCAAGATATACATGTCCAAAATCTCCTTGAACAAAATCATTAAAGTAATTTCTATGTGGGGTGGCATGGAAAGAAGCCTCGAGAATTGAACACCCAAGAATCAACAATATTATCTAAAGAAAGAATGAAGGAATCCTGAAAAACATCACCTGCTTCCACATTTACCTCTTTATTTTCCTCCTTGTTCTTCTTATCTTGAAGAGCCCAACAATATTTCCTAGCATGACCAACCTTCCCACAAAGTGCCAAAATTCTAACTTGCTCTTGGACTTTGACCTTCTACGAACAATCAACTTCCCATCGTTACCTTTCCCTCTATTTTTGTCTCCCTCTGCTCTCCACCATCAAAGTGTTTTTGTTAGTGAAAATTCACAAGCACCCCTAAATGAGTTATGGATTTGCTTTTCTAAGGAAAACTCATCATCATTGCAACCCAATAATCATACATATTCTTATTCATCCCTTACAACCCTCAAGCACTAAGTGCTTTAAACCCTAGCATTATTGCAACACTTTGTTACTCTATGTATTTCCGCATGATTATCTTTTCTATCTCTCATTTGTCTCTGTCTCTGCCCGATCATTTCTTTACATAAGATCAACACTAACCTCCATGCCTTCTCTAAGTTAAAGATCATGTGCTAAGTTTCGATGTGGTCCTCCATAGGTGAATGCTTATCCCTTTACAAACCCTCCACTCTCTATAATGATGTCTTCTGGGAATATTCCCTATGGGGAATATCCTTTTCTTGACCTCCAAGGTTCCAAGTGGCACCTTATCCACTCATCACTCCTAATTGATTCCTCACACTTTTCCTCAAGTTCCTCTATAATGTCAAATATGGATAAGTCCTTTAAACTCATGTTCTTCCTCCCACACGCACTCTGGTTTAATTTAAACCCTTCTTAAAACCCCTTTTTCTTGTGTGATTTCCCTTAGCGCCATTCTTCTCACCGGTCCTACATGTTCCCACCTCTTGGTATTCAGCCAATATTTAGTATCCAACATCACCCCACACTATGTGTGTTCTCCATCCTCAAAAACATCCTACTTATTCAAAGAATAAATAATAGGAGAACTGGGAAAATCTGAATAAAGTATGAAAGAATAGAAGAATCTTTTATTACTATAGGAGGAGTGGAAATTATTTCTTCATGGTTGCCTCAATATTTTCCCAGGCATCTACCTCACCCTGCGCTTGTTGAAGTAGGTCACCTACTAGAGCAATCACTTCATTAAAACTTAATTCATTTCTCTTAGCATTCAATGTATCTACAATGCCTTCTAGTTGCTTGCTAAGATCATCTAGTGCATCCATTCTATGAGTGACCTAGGGATATAGCTCCTTGAGCTGATTCTTAATCAAACCCCATAAGGTTTTGATTTCTTCCAACTTTTTCTCAACCTCGGCTAGGATCTTATCATGCTCCACCCTATTTCCTTTTTTATTTTCTTGAAATTCCTTCAGATCTACCTCATGCGTAGTAACCAATATGCTCGCTACCCTATCTCTATCAACGCAATTTTCATATACATCCTCACCATTTGTGCGAAGTATGTTTATAGTAGAAAGGAGCTCAAAATACCAAGTAACTGTCTCCCCAATCTTTATTTTTTCTTTCTCCTTCTGGCACGCCATCACCTCTTCCACCAACTCCAATGCAAGTGGCCACCTTTCCATGGTGAGGATGCGGGTAAATTCTTCCAAGAATTTCATGCTTGAATCATATTTTTACTCGGCAGGGCCAAGTTCAGGTGCTTCAAGATTATGGCATTTGAAATAATCTTTATCTTCTTCGGATCTTGTGCACCTTTTCCTTTTCATCCCTTAGTTTACGTCTTAACTTTACACTAATCAATTCCTTCCATTTTATCTCCTTGTCTCTTTCATTGATCTCTTCATTTTTCTTCTCAAGATCTTCCTCCAAGACCCTTATTCTTTCATTTCTCCCGAAGAGCCTCACCTCAACTTCTGCCGATACTTTGTTGAGTGCATTACAAACTTTCTCATTAGACAATTGTTGGGAATTCACCAGAGGGTTTACTCCCTTGGAATATGGTATCTTCATCAATGCATCTTGATTTACCTCAAATTTAGGTTCATCAACATGGGACTCAAAATCCCAAGATAGCATTTTCCTCATGCGTGGGTATGCACCCTCTTCATCAAAATAAGACCATGCAAGGAGTTGGTTTGAAGGAACGGTACTTTGGAAATGTGTGTGCAATACCTTATTTGGATCATTGATGTAAGTCATTTCTTGTTCTTACATCGCTATTATGTCCTTTCCTTCGTGTGCACTACTTTTGGGAAGCTTACTTGCTAATTTGCGGTCTCCACCCAAGTTTCCATACTACTTTCCCACACTTTCACTTTCCTCCATCTCCTTTAGTACTTATTTGGTATAACGCTCCACCTCTTGATCTTAAAAGTTATTTATAATTCCTACTACCTCCCTCTTTGTGGCATCCTCTATCTACTCCTTATTCAAGCTTGGATTCTTTTGATCCTTCATGTTTACTTCTTCACTTCCCCCTTTGTCGTGAGTGCCTCCTTCTTCCTCATCCTTCTCTTCATTTCCCTCTTCCTCTAACTCATGTACATCATACACAAGATGGTTCTAAACCTCACTATGATATTCATCATCCTTGTCACCCTTGTCGGCCTCTATGCTCTCTGTTTCTTCTGATTTCACCTTTTCTATTACTCTTTGCTTCTTCCTAACTGGTGATTCCAATATAGGAGAATTTTCTTTTTCTTCTTCCCTAGGTGACTCCTTTCTTGCTAACGATTCTTCTTTTGCAAGGGACTTCTCTTTCTCTAGTGCCTCTTCCTTAGGTTTCTTATATTTCTATTATGCGAGTGACTTCTTCCTCCATGCATAGGTGCTTGGTTTTGCACCGACTCTGCGTTCCTACTGCATTGCATTATATGTGTACTTGGTGATTTTTTTGCTACGCCCTTAACCTATTACTTGTATTAGGATATGAGTAGCTGACTTGTGGCTTAACATATCATTTTATTATATCATTTATACTTTCTCATGCTTAATAAGTATTCTGGGTGATGGCCATAACATATGAATAGTATATATAACGGATTGTAGGTAGTAGTTCATTATCATTTGAGCATTTGAGTCTTATTATATGGTTTGGAGGTTGCCCCCTCGAAGTGGCGAAGCTATTACAATTGCATATTGAGATCATTATTCTGAAATATTGTGTTATTTGGTGTTATATTTCTGCTCATAATCTGAATTATACTAGTAATTTCATTACAAGTGGTATCAGAGCTGCGATTTGGGCCAAAATTAGGGCAAAAACCCTAATTTTTGTTTCGCCATATATTTTTAACTAGAGTGAATTGGAAGGATATATTTTTACCAGAGTTGTAAAACATTTCAAGTAAGGTTCCTTGAAAATTTTAGAATTTTTTAATTTATTTTTCACAAGTTATTACAAATTTAGTGTTTTTCATAAAATCGCTCCCTAGGGTGAAAATTGTGGAATTTTTTCAAGTTCTTTACATTTTTGAAATCTCGACAAAAAAATAGTATTAGTGTCTTCTCTATTTTTTTCTTGTTCACCCTAATTTGTATTGAAACCCTAAACCCTAAGGTTTGATATCATGGCGGGACCTTCCATAAGAGCAAAAAAGAATCCAATTACTCTGGGTAAAACCCCAAATAAAGATAAGATAGCGATTGAAGATATGGATTTAGAAAGGATAAATACAAATTCCTCAAAGCACTATGGTTTACTTCATTTGATCATAAGGTGAGCCAACTTGAGTATGAGTGTGAAATGTATAATCTGAGATGGCCTCTAAAGGAGACATAGCCCAAATCAATCATCGGTTGGATGACATCATGCAACATGTAAAGGGTAAACAAGTATGGCCCAAATTCATCCCATATCAACCAAGGAGGATCTTCAGTTCAAAATCATAGACAAAATAACCATGTTGGATCAATTTTCCAACCCAATCAGAATCCAACTTATTCGCAATATAGAACATGATACCGAAAGTGGATATGCATAAATTTGATAGTAAATATACCTGAATTGGATAAATCAAATGGAGAACTTATTTGAGCTACATCAAATACCATGAAGACAAAAGGTGACCTTGGCATCCTTGTATCTTAAACCAAACCAATTCATTTGGTATCGATGGTTATGTGCTCAGAGGTAGAATAATGGTCTCAGTGTCACTTGGATAATTTTTACCGAGGAGTTACAATTGCACTATAGTTCTAATGTTTCAAAGAACTACTTTAGTCAATTAGCAAAGTTATGAAAAATAGGATTAGTCAAATATTATGTGCATCAATTCTAGAACCTATCCTTAAGGGTGGAGAATATACCAGAAGAGAATCTGAATGACCTATTTCTTAGGGGTATTAAGGACCACATCAAGCATGAGGTACATATGTTTAATCCACTCAAGATTTCTGATTCTATTATCATGGCACATTGAGCAGAGGAAAAATTTATTTGTAGTAGGAGGCCACCTTTCATTAACACCAAATACCGTAGTATCTCTTCCCCTTCATTTTCTAGGCCAATTAGACTGAATCCTCAACAAATGAACGAAAAGAGAGTAACAAGATTATGCTTTAACTATGATATAAAATATAGACCGGGACACAAATGTGTTGAGAAGAAGTTGTTCTATATTGACGAAGGTAATGAGGATGATGAGGATGCTAAAATTATAGGAGAGGTTGAGGAACTAGTAAAAGAGGAAGTAGAGGATCACCAACCTACAATTTCTTGCCATGCATTGTCAGGTATTAGTACTCCTCAAACACTCAAGGTTATTGGCTATCTCAAAAAATAGAAGGTGACAGTGTTGATTGACTCGAGGAGTACTCATAACTTCATAAATAGTAAGTTAGCTGCCCACCTCAATTATTTTATTTACCCAACTCTAGAAATGCAAGTTATGATTGCGGATGGTGGGACAATCAAGTGCACATGAAAATGCCATAGTATCAATATTTCCATGGGAGACTACATGTTAGACTCACCTATGTTTTCTATTTCTATGGGAGGGGTAGATATTGTTTTGGGTGTCCAATGGCTCACAACCTTAGGTACTATAGAGATGAATTTCCAAGAATTTTTCATGCGATTTCATTCAAATGGAAGGACAATACAATTGATTGGGATCATAGATAAGTCTCCATAGATTATTAGCTCTCATCAGATGCAAAAGGTTCTTAAAAGGAGTAGATGGATTTATAGCAAAGTTATTTTCCATAGAAGTACAAAATATAGAGTCTTCAATGCCACCCGATCTTCAAAAGATTGTTGATGCTCACTCATCTATTTTGATGCAATTCCAAAGGGACTACCACCAGTTAGGGATCATGATCATGCCATTTAGTTGATTCCAGGGAGCCAAACACCTAACATCAAACCATACAGATACCCATATTCCCAGAAAAGTGAGATCAAGAAAATGGTTCAAGAAATGTTGAAGGCAGGTATCATCAGGCCTAGTCAGAGTGCCTATTCTTCCCCAGTGGTCATGGTATGTAAGAAGGATGAAACATGGAGGATGTGTCCAGATTACCAAGAACTCAACAAGTATACCATCAAAGATAAGTTTCCTATTCCAGTAATTGATGATTTACTTGATGAATTGCATGGTGCTATTTATTTCACAAAATTAGATCTTCGTTCGAGGTACCATCAAATTAGAATAAAAGAGGAAGATGTTCATAAAACAGCTTTCAAGACTCATGAGGGCCATTATGAGTTTTTGGTAATGCCTTTTGGTCTTACAAATGTGCCTTCAACCTTTCAAAGCTTGATGAACACTGTTTTCAAGCCATTTTTAAGAAAATTTGTATTAGTTTTCTTTGATGACATTGATTTGAGAAGACATGGGAAGAACACTTACAACATGTAAATAAAGTGTTGGTAGTTTTGGAGAAACATACTCTATACAAATCCATCTAAATGTTCTTTAGGTGTACAAGAGGTAGATTATTTGGGTCACATTGTATCCCATGAAGGCATCAAATTTGATCCTCAAAAGATCAAAGCTATGGTGGAATGGCCAAGACCCAAAACTCTCAAAAATCTTCGTGGGTTCCTAGGACTAACACGGTACTACAGAAGATTTGTATGGGGATATGGTAGAATAGCAACCCTACTCACTACATTGCTAAATAAGGATGCCTTCCATTGGATAGACTTAGCCACTAAATCCTTTTAGTGGAAGGAAGCCTTATGCAGCACCCTAGTTTTGGCTACTCCCAACTTCTCAAAAACCTTCATGGTTGAATGTGTCACTTCAGGATCAGGATTGGGAGTAGTTCTAATGCAAGAAGGAAGACCAATTTCATTTGAGATTCACCAATTCAAAGGAAAATATCTTCTCAAAATGGTCTATGAGAAAGAAATTATGGCTATTCTTCATGTGGTCAACCAATGGAGGCCCTATCTCATGGGTAGACACTTTAAGGTAATAACCGATCATGATAGTCTCAAATAATTTTTGGAGAAAAGGTTATCAACTGAGGAACAACAAAAGTGGGTAAAAAAATGTTGGGTTATGATTTTGAAATCATATACAAAAAGAGTAAAGAAAATTTAGTAGTTGATGCATTGTCCAGAAGGGATACATCCGCAGATGCCTTACTATGTGGAATGTCCATGTTGACGGCCGATTGGGTGGATGAAGCAAGATTAGAATGGGATCAAGACAAGGATACACAATCTCTAATACAAAATATCAAGAAAGGATCTATGACATCTAAAAATTTGAGTGGAAAGGTAATGCGCTATGGTACAAGGACAAGTTATACTTGAGTAAAGATTCTGAGTTGAAGCATAAGATTCTTACAGAGCTACATGCCTCGCCTATTGGAGGACACTCTAGGTTTTTGAAGACATATCATAGAATAAAAAGAGAATTCTTTTAGGAAGGACTCAAGGGGGATGTACAAAATTTTGTATCAGAGTGTTTAGTGTGCCAACAAAATAAAGGGGAAACAATTAAGACACCAGGTCTGTTGCAACCCTTACCAATTCCTAGCCAAAGATGGGAGGAGGTCTCCATGGATTTCATCACTGGATTGCCTTGTTCAAAGGGTAAGAATGTTATTTTTGTGATTGTGGATAGGCTCACAAAATATGCCCATTTTTTTGCCCTATCACATCCATTTGCAGCTAGTACAGTCACAACTATTTTTTTGGAGACAGTTCAAAGGCTACATGGAACCCCAAAGATAATTGTAAGTGATCGTGATCCTATTTTCACAAGTAATTTTTGGATGGAATTATTTTCATGTTTGGGTACTTAGCTAGCTCACAGCTCATCTTATCATCCTCAAACTGATGGGAAAATGGAAGTGCTAAACAAATTCTTAGAGGGTATCTATGTCGTTTTGTATCGAGATAAGTAGGAAAGATGGATTAAATGGCTACCACTGCAGAATGGTGGTATAACACATCTTTTCATACCTCTTCTCAAATGACCCCATTTTAGCATTATAAGGCTACCATCCACCTTCTATCACTTCCTCCTTGAGGGTGCAAACTAAGGTCGAGATGTTGAGGAACACATTTAATATCAACAATAGGTTTTGGCTAGTTTGAAGGATAATTTAGAATTACCACAAAATAGGATGAAACAACAAGAAGATCAACATCATAGTGAAAGACATTTTGAAATTGGTGATTGGGTTTTTGTACATCTCCAGCCTTACAAACAGATGTCTCTAAATCAATAAAAAAGGAAAACAAACTTGCTCCTAAATACTATGGCCCTTATCAGGTTCTATAGAAAATTGGGCAAAGTGTTACTTATAAAATAGAGTTGCCTCCATCTTCACACATACACCTAGTATTCCATGTTTCATGCCTGAAGAAGGTTATTGGATAGAAATTTGAAGCCCAGACAGAGTTACTAGAACTTGACAAGGAAGGAAGAATCATTTTGGAGCCAGAGAAGATTATGCAAACATGTACTAAGAGGCTGAGAACCAGAGACATTAAGGAATATTTGATCAAGTGGAAGAATCTGAGCATAGAAGATGCCACCTGGAAGGATGAAGGTTTTCTGTAGTAACATCCAAGATTATTCAACATTGAGGAAAATGTTGGTTTGAAGGGGAAGGGCATGCTACGTCCTTAACTGTTTCTTGTATTAGGATATGAGTAGTTGACTTGTGGCTTACAATATCATTTTATTATATCATTTATACTTTCTCATGCTTAATAGGTCACCTGGGTGATGGCCATATCATATGAATAGTATATATAGAGGAGTGTAGGTATTAGTTCATTATCATTTGAGAATTTGAGTCTTATTATATGGTTTATAGGTTGCCCCCTCAAAGTGGCGAAGCTAGTACAATTGCATATTGAGATCATTATTCGAAATATTGTGTTATTTGGTGTTATATTTCTGCTCATAATTTGAATTATACTAGTAATTTCATTACACTTTTCTTAGGGGCCTCCTTTCTCTCCCTTTTCCTTGGTGCATTCTACTTACTTACGGTGGGGTCTTCTGGGATAGATACATCATTTTCAATGTAAGTGTATTTCTCATACTTAGGCCTTATACGCAGGTATACCCTTGTTGCGATCCTCCTAACAACATGCAATGTCATTGGCTTCAACATATGTATGTCATGGGAGACATACTTCTCCACATAGGCGTGCTTCTTTGGATATATCAATGTTCTACATAGCTCGTGGTAATCTTGGTCTACCATGCTGAGGTCAAACCTTAGCTTCTTTTCCTCTTTGAATCAATTGACCCGGCCTGGAAGTATTGTGTTGTGAAGGAGAACAAAAATTTGCACCAGGGACCCTTGGCACCATCTGCCAGAGTAAACCTATCAATACAAAACTATTAGTACATGGTGAATTCAAACTCACCTTGGAGTAAAATAGGTAACCGCTCGGGTATTCTCCATTCAGAGCTAAATGCATCACACATCTTCTTATACTATTTTTCTAGGTGCGCCTTATGGGCGGTTGTCATTTGTCACAAGTGTATTGCTCAAATATTTTGGTGAGGGAATGGGTTATCATTTGGGTATTCGCAAAAAAATTTATCTAGCCCTTTGGGCACTCCTATCTCCGAAATGACAATGGTAAAGAGGACATTACCAAACATGATATTTTCTCCATCAAGTGCAACGTTTATGGTTTATTTTGGTATGAAAGACAATAGGTTATAGATGCTCCCCTCTAAGATCTTAAGGAAAATTTTCAGCCAATTCTTTTTGATATGTGTCCATCTCTCCTACCCATTCAACTTTGTGACCAAGCACGCAACCATCCTCATTACAGGTTCAAAATCATATAAATGTCAAAGTAGTGTGACCCCTTCTTGTAGTCATAAGCTTCAACGGTCTTCTTAATGTCCTCCTCATCTTCCAAGTCATCATCGAATGATTATCCTTCACAGATAAGACCGGTAAACTTAGAAATTAGTTGGGGAGTTATTCACATCCTTCATTCTTGTAAAGTAGAAGTGGTTTTCATGTATGCACGACATTAACCACTAGTATAGTGGCTCCAGCTTTTTTCTGAAATAAGGCAACTCATATATTTGTAATAACCCGAACTTCTCCATTTTCACCTTTACCTCATCATCATAGATAGGAATTCCATCGGTGTTCTCTTGTCTATAGGGAAAACTAGTTCCAATGTCATTTCATTCTCTATTGTACTCTTTCGATGGTTGTAGTCACTCATGGACATCTTTCCAACATGAGTCACCCATTCTTTTCCAAGCAATACGTTGTCTGGATATTACATCTCTGCATACCATTCTTCATTGAAACTGGTGGAAATGGCTTGTTTCCTCTTGTCCTTTCCCTTCTTTGGTGAAAAATTTTTACTTTCCTTGGTGCCATTTATCCGTCGGGTCACTAAAAGTTCTTCCTTTCTCTTGATCTTGGCTCTTCTCAACTTTGCAGCTCCACTCCTTTGCGAAAATCCCTAAATCTTGTGCCCTAGCTGTGGAACCCTAACCTAGAAATCCTTTTTTCCACAAGAAGACATAATCACTAATGGGATTCTTCCACACAACCTTCTCTCGCTCACGCTCTGTGTACTCTTTTTCCACTCCGGTTTGTTGATCAAACAAGTTTACACACAAATCTTCACAACCATTTTTCACACAATGTTTCTTCAAGGATGCCCTAGTGTAGACACCAAATTTTCTTCACACTCCCCTTGGTCCCCTTTAATTAATTAACATAACGTATTCACATAGCCATCATCCCTTACCCCGCATTCATATTAATTTAATTACTTACAATTGAAGTAATGCTCATCCTCACACTATTAATTAAATTAATTACTTTAATGAAATTAATTTACACCTCACGTAGCCACATCACCTATAGACACCTCATCATGGACTTATTCTTAGTCTATTAATTAACTAGGACTATTCCTTCTCCAATAACACTCCCACTTATGTAATTGTTAATCCTCACTTGAGACCCGGACTAACAATCAGAGCACACCAAAAATAGCAAGATTTGCCTATTTTTGGAAAACCTAGGATTTTTTTCCTTAATCGACGTTGGTTACCCTCAACTAATCTCGGGTCACCTTGACCATCATTGGTCACCTTATATACCCTTTGGAAACCTTTTTACGATGTTGGTCATTCTAAGTTTTGAGATATCTATTGCACTCAAGAATGAACTAGAGACTTCTCAACATCTAGACAACGAAATACACTCAAACCATAGGCCAAAGAAAACACCTAATACTCATCCAAATGCATTAGCATTCATAGGAAAACTCTAGGAATTATTTCTACTGAATCGACCACAAATTTCTTCACAAATCAACCATTACCTTCCTTCACCAACTAGGCTTGCAAATACAAGTAAGTGTATTATATTTGCATCATTTTGTACTTACTTAAAGTGTAGGTTCATTTTCTTTGCTATTATATTTTTTTCTTTCCTGCATTCCTCCATTCCCACCTTCCTTCCAATCTATCCAACCTACCACCCACCACCTTTAATCTCTCTCTGTAGTTGAATTGTAGGCATTCCTAAGCCTTCCTGGCATTATTACAAACCCAACCATCCTCCCTCCATTCACTATGTAACCACAGAGATGTCCAAATCTACATTTTATTTAATTACCACCAAATTACCCCAACCAACACTGGTCACCTTAAGCGTCGTCGGTCTCCCATCCATACTAGCATCGGTCACCCACTGGACCGAACTCATTTACTACGTCTCCTATTAACTTTCAATAAACTTCCCCTAACTTCCCAAAACCTCACAAGCCTTACCCAAACCCGATACCGCACCTACAACCTCAACACATGCCTTTCCAACTCTTTGCGTAGATAGAGGAAGAGCCTAGATACACACTTTTGACATTCTTCCATTACCCACAATAACTGATATTGGTCATCCTAAACAATCATCAGTCATGCCCCGACCGACATCAGTTCATTGTGCTTGGTAAAATTTCCTTAGACCAAGTAAGTTTACTAATCACCCAAAATCAACCCAAACCTCACCAAATCTTAACGGACCTTGTTTATTACCCTCGACTACTTGCTCACTGTAACTCCGACCTAGGACCTTCACTAGTTTAGTTATCAATAATTTAATTAGATTGACACTGATAGTAGTCTGAGACACCTAAATCGGAACACTAGCATTAGATTATTTTATTTTCATGTTCATTTATTTTATATTGAGTTATATATTAGTGGATTGACAACCATCGAGGAAGTATCACACTTCTTGGATCTAGCTCACACTAGGTAGTCCACTAACCTTTGTTATTAACTATATCTTGTGATCTTGCTTTGTATTATAAGTAGTTCCTCCTAGCCAAAAGTAATCTCACATAATCAGTTTGGATAGGAAATTAGAAACACATGCACTCAACCTTCAACCAACATTATAACAGATATTCCTCCATGACCCTTTTAGCTTTATTTGTTTCATGTCTACAACAATTTAGTGAAACTTTTTTACATGCCAGTGGGATCCATCAAGGTTTCTTTTACATTGTTCATTCCTAGGTAAAATATTTTGTGTTTATTTCACTTTGAAAGTATTCATAATAAATTTTATTCTCTGGAATATTCCACTTATTTCTATTGTCTAAAATAATTTTTGTTTTCGGTGCTCTAAAAAGAGCACGTCTTCCTTTCTACTGTATTGCATTTAGTGAAAGAGAATTCCTCTTCTTGTTCTCTATTTGTGACATTGAACTTAATCATGGATTTGGGCTTAAAACATTTGCATTTCATTTTGGTATGTCACATTGTAGCTCACATTAATTTGAGGGAAACGTATACACTAGAATTCATGCCCAACTGATGGTTGAATAATTCAATCATAGTTCACTTTACACATACTCTATACCAAACCACTTAAACAATTTACACATCTTCTTAAACATCATCCTACATGGAAGAAGTTTTCAACGATCACATGATCAGAGAATTGATAGTGGGCACCAAGTTGGTTTCTTTGTCTAGTCATTATCCTAGAGAGAGGATTGCCCCCTCCAAAAATTTACATGAAACCATCCTTAGATCTTGGGTCTCCATAGGAAACCTTCTATCAAACCAAAATCTCTGTTTTATTCACAAGTCAGTCCTAAATAGAATAAGTTAGAACATAAAATTCATTAATAGGATTTCGTGTTTGTTATTTTTTCTTGATTTGTGTTTTGAGGTGAGACGTCGTATTCTCCATTCTTTTTACCTTTCACACTCCATAATCATAGTTAGTGTATTCGATTGTTTTTAGTGTGTTAGGGTCCATCATTACCATACTTAGGTTTCTGGGTTGGTATTCTATCTGATCTAAGTCACTAAATCCCATTTTTCTCCATCTTTTCAAATTTCATAGTTATTCTTGGTGTTAGTCCAACAACCGTTACAAGTTTACTCATTCGACCATCATTTTTTTACCTAACTCTTGTTGGTTTCCGGTCTTTTGGGTTATTTTACCGAGACAACATTCATCACTTTTTTTTTCTTTCGGGTTTCTTAGATACATCATCATACCTCTAGGTCTTTGAAATCACTGTCAAATCCATATTTTTCTTCATTTTCATCAGTTATTACAACATTTATCAAACTTTTGATTATTCCACAATTAACTTGTATCATCACCCTAACCATAATCAATCACCCTCTATCACCGTCATTGGTTATCAAACCATCATCAGTTCCTATGTTTTAATTTTTCAATTAAAAGAGCACCAATTTTCACCTTTCAGAACTATTTTTCTCCATTCCTTCTATTTTTCGTTTCATTTATAGAGAGCAGATTACTAGGTCTATGCTGACCCATATAGTTTTGACTCATATCCAATCCAACGTCCTCCTACTCCATGCTATCCTTCGGCCACTCTCACCTAGCCCATCTCTACCTTCCATTTTATTGCCCATGGATCGAAGTCAATCTATCACCATCAACACCGGTGACGAGGAGTTTTCAAAACTTCTTGATCGAAACCCACCACTTTACAACATTAATTAGACCATTCATCCACTCACGACTCATCTAGGAAACTTATCTACAAAGATACTCGTATCCATCCCACCTATAATTGTACCCACTTATGCCTCTCGCCACTACCATTATTTCCCTAGTTGCCTCCACCTTACCACCTGTTGTTTCTTAACTCAACCTACCTCATCAATATCTATTGTACCTATAATATCTATCACACCCATGATGTCTGTCACCCCTATGGCATCCACCATGCCTACATCAACCACTCTCATTACAGGTGTGCACATGTCTTCCACTTCCTATATACCTATCACATCCCATCCACCTTTGGTTTTGGCAGCCCACACTCCCTTCCAAAACCTTGTCCTCTTTATCCCCGAGCATTTTCCACCAATCGCCACTAGGGTATTTATATCCACCCCACGATGTATACATATTACCAACAACCAATTATTTCCTCTACTACTTACTCGGGTACTTCCCCTCCACTTCCATTCCCTCTTATTTACCTCCATCACAATTTTTTGTACACAAAGCACCATCACACACTTGGGATGTCATATACATCATACCAATCTTATTTACCCCTTTATACTTAAAGGGGTGCCCCGTCATCATAACCCACCAACGACCTAATCAAAATGATGATGGACAAGATGCAGACATTGGAAGCATCTTTCTCGAGTTCATGTAACTCTCCAACATATTATAATATTTGTAATGAGTCCATTCACCCATCTATTCCTATTCATCCATATCCTATGCATTGGTAAATACCAAAATTCAACTAGTTCAATAACAAATAAGATCCACAACAACACTTGTGGTCTTTTAAACATGTCTTAAACCTAATCTCTCACGATGATGCATTACTCCTTTGGACATTTCCAATGTCATTGATAGGACCCGCTTTGGATTGGTATAGTTCTTTACCTAGACATTGTATCGTCTTGTTTAGCCTTGGTTGCTTAGGATTTTCTTGACCACTTTTCCATCAATATGGTCAAGAAATTCACCATGACTGACTTATATGCAACATGCCAGTATGAAGATGAGTCTATCATAGATTTTATCACTTAATGGCGTAGCTGATTAACCAAATTACATTCCAATTACCTCGATGAATTTAATAGAAATTTTTACTGGGGCTTTTGCTGACATATATCACCAACTCTCTAGGTTGAACCCTTCCACACCTTTGATGAGGAAGTAACCATGTCCCGAAAGTTGGAAATTTGTGCCCTTGAAGAAAATAAGCTACAACTATGTAACAAAAACACTACATTTAAATAAAATAATATTTCTTCTTGTTCCAAACCCAAAAATACCTACTCTAAAACCAAGGGGTCTTCCAATGTGATCATTTTAAAATTTGACCCATCTCATCCATCCAACTAAGAAAAACCTTCATCTAATATTTCCCCATTAAAAGCTTTTAGTTTAGAAGAGAGAAACACAAATATGCCCCCATATGAGAGCCTTACTCTATCATTTTAGACAAACTCTTAAAATCTGAGTCATTACCCTTCCACCCATTAAACCACATACTAGTTTTGACCCTTCTCACCTTGTGCTTGCATGTTATAATGAAAATTATTATTACAATAACTATCGCATTCGAGGTCACGGTGATGGTAACAGATATCACTTTCAAAAACATTGTCCAATAAATGTTAGATAAAGAAGATCTCGTCTTGGACAATCCAAATGCACCAGCTAACAAGAACCTTAATATCTTCAAGAAGCCATTCCCAAATCACACCCCATCATCCAACCAAACTAGTGATTCCTTGGCCAATGACATTAATATCCACAAGGTTCATGTTTTTTGACATCTTACCGGCTCCTTCAAAGAAAAATTTTCCCTACTTCGTCTATTGAAGAAATTCTTGCACAAGATCCTTCATCCATAGAGGAGCCTATGCCATCTACTCCTTTAGCCATAGAGGAGTCTCCTTCATCTTCCCATGTACCCATGGTGGAGTCCACCATATCTGTAGATGTAGTTTCCCCACACACCTCTCAATTTGATGAACAACCCGTAGTATTAACTCTCCTATCGATGGGAGAGTCATACTTACCTTCCTCTTCACCAAAATAAAAACCTACCTCATCCACCTTGACTTCTCCCCAACATGTAGGTGACCCATTAATGGTAGCCCTTTCGGTCGAAGATAATACCCTCGTGCTTTCAAGGATCCACTTGATTTTCTCTCATATATTTTACCAATAGAATCAAAAGCTAATCACTTCCTGTTGTAGTCACTTTTATGCCCTTAGAACAACATTATAATCCCATGTGTGTTAGCCTATCACCCAATAAGCGTTGGGTGCTCAACCAAGGCACACGCAGTGTGTTGAGCCCCTCCTTTATGTGAGTCTTATAAGAATACATTTCTTAATGACATAAACTTATATGTAAAAAGGTATAGAACCATGCCTTCATTCTAAGAGCTTTAAGATGAGTTATTATGTCATTATACCTAGTGTGATAATAGGAGAAACATCAAATGAATAAGAGATATGATTCATACCATAAAGGAAATGCACTAGGGCTTACACCAAAGAATAATACTTATTTTGAATATAACCATATATTTCATATTAATCATAGTTCAAAAACCATGTTACATTCACCAAGGCCCTATCAAGCCAATGCATCAATGTCGATAAGACTCATGCATCATAAATCCTAACTATGGTTCCCATAGTATAAAAATATTTTCACAGACCCATCCCTCTAGACAAGATATTACTCCCACAAAGTCCTCTAAATGAGAACCTCAACTCTCTAGAACCTTCTTATTATTCCTACAGAGCTTCTCCTTTCATTCTCTCTATTCACACTCTCTTCCTTGATAGCATCTCTCTTCTTTTACCCGAGCATCTCTATATATAGTTGTATCGCCCACCACCATGCCTTTCTAGAGTAACAGATTAGTCGCCAAGTGTCAAGGTGGTCCTCTAATGGAGCATGCTTATTCTCATCCGAGCTCTCCACTCTCTGCAATTATGTCTTTTGGATCCTTCCATCACATGGAATATTCCTTTCTTGACCACCAAGTTGCCAAACTTGCACCTTACGATAAGGAAAACATATGTCTCATTAATGTGTAATAAATGATCTTATTTTACTCTCCCTTTTATCAAGTTTGATTGCATTTTGTGACTTTTGTTTGATTTAGTATAAGTTAGGATGTAATTGTCCATCTTTTGTTGGATTTAGTTTTAACTTCTAAAAACTTTGTAATTCCTAACAAAGTGTGTGGAAATTCAATTTTGTAATAAAACAGTCGTGATTAATCAAGAGAACAAAGTATGAAGCAATCAACATGTTTTTGGGAGCATTGGCTTCAATACAACTTAGTTCTGGAACTCCATCACATAGCTAAGGAGCTCTATCACTTAGTTCTGGAACCTTCAGACTTAGTTCGGAACTCTAGCACTTAGTTCCAGAACTATTACACATAGCTCGAACTTTCATAGGTAGTTTTGGAATAGTTCCCTTTGGTTCCTAACTTCTCCAAAGTTCTAGAATCAATGGGGATCTATTTATTTTTGACAAAATCTGATCTTAGAGAAATCAATGGGCCTTCCAATTAGGAGCAGATCAATAGATTGTCGATTCTTCATACTCCAAATCCAGAGATAACTTATCAGACAGTTGTACATCCAACAAGGTTTCTAAATTCCACATCTATTTTGGGCACTATTTGGTTCCATTTGAATTGGTAGAATAACTATGGTTGTAAATGCATCTTTGGATGATGAAATATACATAAAGACATGTAGATAGATTTAATATATATATATATATATATATATATATATAGACATAGAGATATATGTGAGAAAATACATTAAAGTTTTGTAAGACAAAACATTTCAAGTAATAAAATATCCACTTTGTTTTGAGAGAATCATACTTTTTCAAATCTTGATTCAAGGTGGAGAAAGGGCCCACTCCTCCAAGAACCAGGATCCTTATTTTATTGGTATTTATATTTCTAAGAAAATCATGTAGATCTATTAATTTTGTAAATGCTTTTGATTATTTAGTTGAATTTTGTTATGTACTTGTCACTGTAGGTGTTAGAGACTAGACTCCCATTTCCTTGCAAGAATTTTCATAGCATTTTCAAAAGTGTGTTTATTTCTGTAACGTGTGTTTATTTCCAGCAATTTATTTCATTTTGCAATGTGTGTTTATTTCCAAAAATTTATTCTAGCAATGAGTGTTTATTTTAGCAAGTTTCTTGTAGCATAGATATAATAAGGCTTTGGCCAAGGAATCCTAAGGACAATAAAAAAACCCTAGAAAATAAAATAACAAATACCTACAGTCAATTACTAGATCACTAGGATTCTTCTTATTGCATATAGCTTTAGACACACCTGGTTTGAATATGACATCAACTAAGAGTTGATTAAATGAAGGGAATAACAATACCAATCATTTTTGGCATCATTATTGGGGATCCACTAGTTAGAATTGTCTAATTCAATGTCAACAAGAGCAACAATCATACATTTAGTAATTGAAAAATATTCCCTACGATTTCATTAAATTTATGAGTAGACTAAGAGACTCAAAGGGTATATTTCTCCCAAAAATATCTCAACAAGAATTATTAGCATCCTCTAGTTCAAATAAGGAATTTGACCAAGAATTAGAAGCACCATTTTCCCCTGTTAGACAAGAAGTAGAACTGCCACCTTTGGAATTCTTGGATCAATCACCAGAAGGAAGTGGAACCTTTAGAAGAAGAATTATCTCCCAAGACCTATTTAGAGAAAGTTTTGATTCACAATTGAGTAGTCAACCTCCTACTCCTGACTTCTCACCTTCACCAAAGCAGATCACATACCACATTGATTGGGAGAAAAGTCTAGAAAGTACTACAAAAATGGCATGAGAAGCTGAAAGAGAACCTAATAGGACTTTTACTTATCCAATTCAGTTGGATGATGATGATACACCTATGAATAATATTTCACCTACACATTTACCCACATTTAGAGGGATGTCATCTGAAGATCCTGACCAATTTCTGTTTGAATTTAAAGTACTGTGTCAGACTTATGATTACAAAATAGATAATCAGAAGCTCAAGTTGTTTCCATCTACTCTAAAGGATGTAACAATGAGGTGGTTTATGGGATTAACATCCAATTCTATTACCACTTGGGCATAAATGGAAACTTCCTTCCTAGACAAATATCAAGACTACTGTAGAGGGAGAAACATGAAGGAATAATTTTTCAAAATCAAGCAGGAAGAGGATGAGAATATGGAAGATTATTTGGATATATTCCTCTTTATAAGTAAAAGGTGTGGATTTTTACTTCAAGAAGAGTTAATAAAAACAATTTTTCTTAAAGGTCTAGATGATGAATTTAGGGAACCCCTTAATTTAATGGGAGGTGGAAACATTGATCAATTAAGAATGAATGATATTAAAGATATTTATAGAATCTATTCAAGAACAAGGGGTGGACCTAGGAAAGGAAAAATAGTGAAAAGTTTGAATCCAAATATGAAAAAACTGATGTATGAACTAGCAAAATTAAAAATAAACATTCTAGTTCAATTAACCTCCACCATGGATGGATTGTAAACTAAAGAAAATGCTAAAAGCTGAACCATTATGTATGTATTTTCCTAGACGTAGGAAAAATCATGCAATAAGAGATTGTCCTCTGCATAAAATAGAAATGTGTCTTATCTTTGAATCTTGGGACCATGAGAATAATGTTTGTTCTCTTTCCAAAAAGAAAAGAAGATAAAATAAAAAGGGAAGGAATGAAAACTAGTAAATGGCATTCTCTTCACCAAAAATTAAAAAAATTCTCTCAAAAGATCAATTAAAAACTAGAAATAGTGGTTGGTCTCTTCAATAAATGGCTAATGAAAAATAAAAGGAATTACTTTGGAATTCTATCTGTCTTTTTAACTATTTTTCCTTTTTCAATTTTAGGAATGATGAGTTATCAAGGCGGAGGGATTACATCAGCAAGGATGGTAATTATATCTTGATCTTATTAAAGGTTAAATTAAAAGTTTGCATGTGTGATTAGACTTGATTTAATAAGTCGGTATGATGAGTCATTTATTGTACATTATGATTAAAAGAAAGTAATCATGAGGGTGATGTTGATGGAATAAGAAAGTGGTGGCATATTTGTAATGAGCTATCATTTGGGTGGAATAAACGAAGTTGAGAAGAAGTTGTAGAAGAACTTCAAGGAAGAAGCAGAAGAATTGTATTTGAATTTCGTAGCTAAACTCAATAATTCCACAACTAAACACAATAGTTCGTAGCTAAATCTAGTAGTTCTGCAGCTAATTTGAATTTAAAGAAAGAAAAATTTGAATCCTCCTCTTTGACCATGGGGATTAAAAAGAAGTCGAACCAGAGGATGATACAAAAATTTTGCGGACGGAGAAGTGGTAGCCATTTTTGAACAAGCAGGGTGGATGGAATTCCTAAAAAAATTCTTAAGGTACAATGATGAATTGGTAAGGGAATTTTTTGTAAATTTATAAGAATCCATAACTAAAGTTAAAAGCATTGTAATTCCTTTTACTATCAATACAATGAGTAATGTATCAGGTTACCGATTGTACATGTTCCTAATCCTGTAAAAGGGACCCTCAAAGAACTAGTGGAAACCTTGATACAAGAGGGGGAATATAAACCCCAATACATTTATAACACTAAGAAAATCATAAAGGGGTCAGAAGAGCCAGCTTGCCCAAACCCTTTGACATGGTAGCATTTTGGGTAGTTAAGTACCTAACCTGTGATGGCCAATTTGGGACTATGGGAAGAGAAGTCCTTAAGATGTTAATATATCTTAGGTATGGGGCTGCAAAACTATAATATATAGCAAACATGTTATCTAAATAACTCTCCTAGTTATCTGCATAACTTATATTTTTATCCTAACTCTAATGTTTCACATTTCGGAGTTACGCGCACTCAAGATTTTTCGTTGGCCACCTTGGCACAATTGCAGCTCCTCTGTGCACCCTTGCACACCTTCCTACACCCTTTGCATTCTTCTATCTCCTTCCATTTCTTCCCTTCCCACATGCCTCACACTTACTTCTATTAGCTAAGTCCTTGGCCCCTAGCGTGTTGTGCCCTTTACTTTGTAATAGTTTCTCCTTCACCATATGTTCCTTGCTCACCAGTTTATTTCATTTTCCATCCACACTTACATTTGAACGCCTTCCTTCTACCTTCCCCTACATGTGCACCTCCCCTCTGTTTCCCTTTCACGTGCTTACTTCTCACTCCCGCGCCTTGTTCCCTCTTATGTACCCTTCGTGAAAATTCATCTTCTATCAGAATTGAGTGTGTTACACGTAACCTATCAAAGCGCGCCAACAGGGTGCCTATAACACCCTCAACAATTATTATATTCCTCCTTTGCATTTCAAGTGTTGACATGTGATTTTCTTCTAAATATGTGTTCTTTTGATTGTTGGAGATCATGTTGGATATGGATAAATATTTTCTATTCTTAAGATCATTAGATTGGAATAGAATGGCTTCCTTGAATCCATTTTTCACTTCTTGTAGGTGAGTTACAATCTAGTTTGAGAGTTGCAAACTTATCTCTTTATCTCGAATCATCCTTGGATCAATTTCAGTGATCTAAGGAATGTTTTAAACCTTCTCGATTGAATGAATGGTAAATTGACATTCCATAATTGAGGGACATAGTGGACTGAAATTTGTTATTACACATTATTTAATCATGTGTGAACGTGTTTCCATTCAGTTGTATGTTGTGATTAGGTCCTTGAAGATCGATCTTGGCAAGACATACATCTGAAGTAAATGAAATACAACATGTTCATGACATAGGAAGGATTCAGAATCCTAAAACTAAAGGATTATCCTACATAATCCTAAGCTGGGTAAGAATATTTACTACCTAGCTATGTTACTTAATTAAATTTTTATTTTAACCTAAGCTTCCTACTCTACTTTGTTGGGTTGGCATCCAAACCTAAGCCTTGTGCTAAGGGAATTTGGAAAGGTTGCTAGGCTACCTAAATTAACCTAAAACCTAATGCTATAAGGTTATGAGATGATCTAACCTATTGCCTAAAACTAAAAGGCTATGAATTAATCTAACCTAATGTTGGAATTACCTAAGGTAATGTGTTAAGGCCTAAGGTAATTATTCCTAAACTAGCCTAAGTTTTAAGGGATCTATCTTAAGCTATTTAAATGGGAACCTAAAAGGGTCACATGCCTCTATGGTGAAGGTTCTAATGCCATTGAATTTGTTGATAAGGTTTTTAAGGCATTAAATCGCCGGTTTGGAAGGGCCTAGTTGACTTGGCAGAGGATTATGTGGAAGCTCCACTAAATATGGAATTTCATGTTAAATGGGAATTGGCATTTGTCGATTTGGGAGGTGGTGGCAAGGAGAGATAAGCAGGAAAATTGGAATTAATGAAATTAATTGGCCTCGGGTTTTGTTCACAAACCGTCTTGGAAACTTGGAAGGTGGGTTTGTGGGAGGTTGTTGGTTTTTGCATGATTTTCAGATTTTTCTCTACATGGAGAAAACTGGTTCTTCAAACCAGTAGTTCGACTTTCACTTCATTGTTATTTTTAACTCACCTGGTCTATTTTTGATCATGGGAAGGTATATGATGCATTCTGAGGAAAGTTGTTGGTTGGTTGATCTTTCGTGGAGGAGAAAAGGAGTTGGAATCTCGGTTGGAAGTCTTCTTTGATTTAGCAGAAGTGCTATCAGGCATGATAGGCTCTAACCATTAATATCTCTTGATTTCTTCTAAATGTTTCATTAAAATGACTCTACTCTTATGAGATTCTTGGCTTGCATGTTTTATCTAGTTATTTGCTTGCTGGGTTTTATAATCTCTAGAAATTTGGGTATGAATCCATGGAAAATTAGTGTATGTCTTGGAAACTTTCTTTGTATGGGTTAAATAACGAAGCATGCATGAGAAACTTGTTTTTATGGCTCTGCTTGTCATTTCTTGAACCGGTATTCAAAGAGTTGTGTTTTTAACTGACCTTCGTTGTTGTTTACTTGGTTCTGAGTTTTTGGGAACCTTGAGTCCCATCTGATCTTACATTGGAGCTCGTGTTTTGTTTGAGCTTGAGCTTGTATTTTAGCTCGTGTTTCGTTTGAGCCTATATTCAAGTTTGTGTTAGTTTAAGCTTGATTCGGGGTTAGTGTTTTGATAAGAATTTGTGTTGGAGGTTCTTGTTACTCTGAAACCATGTTTGGATTCTCAAGTAATCCTAGACTGTTGTTTGAAGTCCGTATGTACCTCTGTACTCGTGTTTATTCTTGTGTTATTCTGGACTATTAATGGAAGTTCATAATGTACACAACACTCATATTTTATTACGTGAATAGTTCTGAACTCTAGTTAGAAGCTCATGTTTCATTTTGAGCTGGTATGAGTTTTCTTTGTTTGAAATACAAACTGGAATGGGAACTTGTGGTTGCCCTGAACCTGCGAATATCTACTTGAATGGTTCTGAACTCTTCTGTGAGAAACTTGTGTTTCATTTTGAGTTGGAAATAGGGTTTCTTAATTATGCTATTAAATGGCTAAGGTTGTTTGTATTATATTGTCTTGTGTCATGATATTCGTATATATCTGTGCTCATGTTTGAGACTTTGTGATTCGACACTATATATGTAATTTGGTACTGAGTGTTTGGAATTTATAGCCTGAATGATGTGTTGGTTATGTTCTAGTAGTTGTGAGTTGGTTTTATATTGCATTCAAGTTGAAAGCTTATAACTCTTTTTAATTCAAACTGCTTACTCAAATTAAATATAGGGAAGTAGTATGGTGAGTTGTTTGAACATCTTTTAGAGATTTAACTAGAAATGCTTTCATTTGATAGTGGATTTGGAACTTCTTTTAAATATGAGTTTTGTACCAGTGTTTAGAAATTATAGTGGAAGGATTACTTAACTCTTTTCAATTGGATTTTTTTTATAGTTCTAAAATAATTATGAACCACTTACTCTTAAGTACAATGTTATAGAGGCATTTTAAAGAAACTTCAGTTTTGAGTTCGAGGATACTCCTGAACTAGTTTAGTTTAAGGTTTTAGGTTTTCTATTCTTGTTGGGATTAATAAGTGAATACTCGAGTCTTTTAAAATAAAAAGGAAAATGAGAATCCTTAGGGACAGTGTGTTGTTTTGGAACTTTACTATTTATGTTGATACGAACTGAAATTGGAACTCATGCTTCAAAATTATAAGGATTGTAAGGGAGACTTGTAATACATTTTCTTTACAATGTGTTGGTTTTGTTCTCTCTTCTGGGAACTAGTGTTTGAGCTTATTGTTTGGATTAGAAAAGGGAAATTTTTGTTAAGTGTAGAGAAATGATTAAGGATTGAATCAAATTCTGATAAGATTCCTTTTCTAACCTATTGGGATTAGTTCATTTGATTGAACCCTCTTGTTATTAGTTCTCTTGTGAAATGGAGATTTATTATAATTGTATAGTCTTCCTTGTGCATGTCATTTGTTGAAGTAATGTAGGAAGAGATTTGATGTTTCGGTTTTGTTGAACAAAAAATATAATCTTATTGGCAGACTATTTAAATTCTATATTCATTCTTAGATTGATATGGAATTATGTTATGACGAAAATCTTAAATGTTGAATTTAAAGGTGGTTTTCCTTTAAACGAAATAGTTAAATTCATGTTATGAACCTATTTCTGTTTTCGATGTTTTTGTGTTGGGCATAGTTTGGAATGGTTATTCATCTTCCATGCTAAGGAGCTAGATGAATCATCCTAATGAGAACTATGTTGTAAACCCTTTCTTTGTCTTATAGTAAAGTTAAATGTTGTATTCCATTGTGATAGAATTGGGAACAAGGATGTTATGATCTATTGTTTATTTAAAGTTAATTGATAGGATCAATTAAACTTTAATTTTGTTGTGGATTATATTATGTTCTTCTCTTAGAAGTGAATTCAGATTGGTTAATGTACTTCTTTTCTTATTATTATTACTTATTGATATGTATGATATATTAATTGTTTCATTAAAGAAGAGTTGTTTTAATGGAACAATTAGTGGAATGCACTTCATTTTAAGGCTTAGTGCTTATCATGCTCAGTTCATTATCAACCGACCCATGCTAGCAATTTTACGAGATGGACTTCATAAGTGATAAAAGAAGGCAAAACTTATATGATGCATTGGCTGATTTAAGTCGATTCTTAGTGAAGAATCCTAATTTGTTCTTGAGTTGTATTGAAAAAGAAAAGTGGTATTATTTTTAGAATGAAGGTTGTTGTGATGCAATATGCCTAAAATGCATAATTGTTGTAAATGTAATTTCAAAGATGAATTGAAAGTTGGGAATTTACTTGTATTGGTTGTGTAAATTATCTTGTACTTTTATGAAAGAGATGAAATTATATCTTGTTGATATTCTACATATTATTTATATGCTTAATTGGTTACCTTTTAATAAGTTGGATAAAGGGATTTAGTTTTATTCCCTAATTAAGATGCAACTTGTTAAGTGCGCAGGATATGATGTTCTTTATCTAAACAATTAACATAGTAATGTAATGCGTGTTGAACATGCGGTAAAACTATCGAAATTGTAAAAAATAACGAGGGTATGATAAACCCTAACACTAATTCATGAAGAGGAAGACTCTTCCTCTCAAAAAAAAAAGAATGTAAACAAAAACGAAAGGTAATGTGATTGTAATCATTAGACTTCATTTTTAATGAAGTGTGCCTAGTTAAACCTATGTGGTTACTACACTCCTTGATTGGTTAAGTTACATTATAATGTAACTTATGATGTTATTGTCTTGTTTTGGCTAACTATTTGTTAGGCAGATAAGCTAACTTAAAATCAAGCTTAAGTTAAGGAAGTTCTTTAACGATTAATTGAATATGATATGGAAAAAGAACTTAAGGAGTGTTGGATTAGGGTTTTTCAAGGTTGCTTTATAATTTGTTTTAATAATCCAAATTAATTATAGTAATAACCTCCTAGGGGTATGTACATCTTGATGAGGCTATTTCTATAGGATGTTGGCACACGCAAACCATAGGGTTGTACCTTCGGGAAGATTAGGATCTTCTCGAGGATACACCGATGCAGTTGACATGTGGCAACACCATTTTGCATTGATCATCTAGATCTACACAAATCTGGACTTGAACTTAGTTTCTCCCTAGGTCCAGTTAGTAGCATGTTTAGGATAGGGAGTAGCCCCCTAAGACTCAGGGTACCTTGGCACATGGGGTTGACATAGGTTGACCCAGTATGCCCATTTACCCTAAGTCTTCGTGAGCCTCTTCCTATCATAAATTATGTTGTTAACTTGAACTAGGGTTAAACCTTGGGCAAGTGGGGCGATAAGTCAGTAAAGGACATTCTAGACAACAATAAAGTGGGGTGAAGGACGTATTCCAAATTGTGAGTATGTCATCAAGGAATAACAACATGAACAATATGTTAGAAATATTTGGCCAAAGTATCACAAGCTATTGGTTACATTGTCCTACATCACCTAGCCTAAGGACCGTGATGTAGATGAATATTGTAATGAGATATTTAGATAGGTTCCATAGATAGATCACTCAATACCTATAACATGGTAAGAAAACCAAGTATACATAGTATATGAAAATTATTTAATACTTAATGTTAATCATGAATAGATCGGTGGTTTTTTGAGTTGTGAAATGAATAGATCGGTAGCTCACCGAGTCATTACGATTGCATATGGTTATCAGTTATAAGAATGGTGGCTATGGAATGTGTGTTCTAAATTATGTATTTAGAGCAGAGAACATTATTCAAAAAAAAAAAAATCCCTTATTTCTAAAGTATTAAAATGGAAATGTTACGGTCTTGAATCTAGACAACTAACCAAAGTGTATGACACATGGTAGAAAAAGACAAAAAAATGAACAGTTGGCCATCACTTCATCCAACTCACTGCACACCACGTGTCTTGCGTGTGCCAAGAACTTTGAAATCTTATAACATTCGTATCTTTTACTACAGATCTCGATCAATGCATACCTAGACTTGTCAGAAAGATGCTAACACAAGCTACACATTAGACTATTCAAATTCAAATATAGGTAGGATTTGTTAGGTGAAAAATAGGGAAACATCTCTTAGCTCATCAATGTACACATCTTATTGACCTCAACTACCAGATTTCATCAAATATTTCCTTATTCCTTCTCCCACATGCCAAAGAGACATGGGTAAGCACATCTGACATCCTTGTAGGTAGATTTACAAGAATTTATCACTGGTTGTTGGTGGTTGAAGATTTGAATATGTGTTTCCCTCCCTTTCTTCTTCTCTTCTTTCCTTCATCTTCTATAAATAGCAAAGTTCGATTTGTATAAAAAAATCCCTCCTTGTTGTAACAACACCATGCCAAAATGGTAGCCAACTTCCCACAGGTCTTAGACCTTGGCGTGGTCTCGTAATGTATTCTTGCCTCCTGTCGTGAATGTAAATGACTGTGCATCCCTTAAGTAATAAAATCATGTTTTGTGGAACTTTTGTCTTCCCTTTCTCATTTTCATTGTATCTTGCCTCTTTGTTTATGTTTTCTAGCATGATGTGTGTACTCCTCTACTTGCAGTCCCCACGTTCATGTGTTGCGTGCGCTGGAAGGCCGAGCCTATGTTTTGATCTCGTGGTGCACGTCATTTCCCTCTTCTCCCGCACCCTCTCTATTTCCTTTGTCACTCATGGAGAGAGATTGACCCTTTCCTTCTAGTGTTATCACCTTCCTTAGCTTAGGATTTCCCCTTTCTGCACATCCTTCTATCCCTAGTCCCTTGGCATGTTTAGTCTAGGATTTGCTTTCAATATTAGGAGTAGCAATAGTGTTAGAGGTAGGTAGAGGAACTAGCCTTCTCTCGAAGATCCGTCCCAAGCGTGCAAGGTCCCATAACTTGGGGATGGTTCCATTGTGGTCTCAAACACCTCGACCCTTTCTAAGATCTGAGATGTGGGTGCACATTTGAGTAACCAACATTTTTGGCTTGCGATGGTGGAACCAGAGTGAAGAGATTTACATCTTCATCTCAGCAATTTTGATGTGTTATTACTAAGATATAGCCTTTGGAGGCATTTTTTCAACACATCTGGTGACTCCACTGATTCAACACACCCATTATCTCATGTGTAAACTAGTCTCCCCTTATTCCTCCATTCATTTCTCCTTGTTCATCATTCGACATTCCTCTTTTGAAGTTATGCAATCATGACTTCTTTCCCACCATAGAATTCTTATTTGCAGCAAGCAGTATAACTATTTCCCTCCATCGCCACAGTTTAAAAATCCTCCTCCAAATCAGTTTTATAAGCACCGTTATCCTGAAAATGCATACAACCCACTTTTTTCTAACCTAAATGTTTATGAAGAATAGGTTTATGCAAATGATGGTGGCAACTCCTTGGCTGAAGATGATTTTGAGAGGTAGGTGCAAAAAATGGAGATGGACATGATGCATCTCAGAGTCAAGTGCTCCATAAAGGTAGATGAAGTTGGCTATGAGGTACCTTGTCCATGGGTCACCCTTTACAAGGTTGGTTTAGCACCCAACAGAAGTTACACTTCATTACCGAGATGCTGCCTAGATTATAGAGTGGGAGGAAAAAATGGAGGCTCAAAATCTATCGCACGGAAACCTTGTCAATGGGGAAACCATGCACTACCATCCTACAGCCCTCCCACTCCTCTGCGCTAACTTACATCATCTCAGCCCACTACGCATGTTCCCGGCTTTTTGCATGCCGATGCCCCACTGAGAATTCCATCCATTCTCCCTCCTCACTTTCATCTCTCCTTCATTTCTCTTCCATTCCCCTTCCTATGTACACCTCTGTTCCTTTAGCACATGTGCCCTTCATCCCCTCTGTGCCCATCCTCCCACCTCATTCCAAGTCCCCTCTACCTATTTGTACCATAAATGAAAAGCCCTACCAACATGCCTTTCCCAACCAATGTCATCATGTTTGATTTACCGCAGTAATAGTTGAAGAATGGCATGACTCATACGACTCCAACTGGGATAAGGAAATCATATAGGAACTGTTCTAGATGAAAATTAGTTAGCTCCAAAGGGCACGGTTCTGGAGGAGACCAAGTTGTTTGTAGAGGCATAACCGTGTGTGCCCGGTTTTGTGCACCCACTGCAAGCACTCCCCTTTAGGAGGAAAGTCTGCAAGAAAATCCCATATATGGGATTGAGCTTCAAAGTAATGGGAAAACCACAAGGATCAGACCATGCCCAATCAAATATATGGCTATCTTAGAGACAAAAAAAAAGTTTCCACGGTCATGTTTATTTCATAGCATGAGGTAGAGCTTCAAAGACGCCAAAGGTCGTAGTAATGCCTCACGAGATCCAAATATAGAACAACTCTAGGAGGTGTATATTTTGTTTGTTGATACTTTTGGAGGTTGAAACACCATCCTGGAAGGTAGTTTTTCACTCTTGTTTCGACCATGTTCAGGTGCCAAATCAACCACATGGTCACAATTTGTGAGGAAGGGAAGCTAATTTTCCCTTCATGTTGCGTTGGTTTTTACTTGATCACCCTTGCCTCGGTTAGCTTAGGTTAGTTTAGGTTTGCTTTCATAACACAAGTGCATGTGCACACTGGACTTCTAAGGATACTATTCTCTTCATCTAGCAGGAAGATGGCCCCGAAAGTCACCAAAACTATTATCCAAATAACTCTCTTAGTTATCTACATAACTTATATTTTTATCCCGACTCTAATGTTTCACATTTCAGTTACGCGCACTCAATATTGTTAGTTTGACACATTGGCACAATTGTATTTCCTCTACACTCCCTTTCCCACCTTCCTATGCCATTTTTATTTTTCTATCTCCTTTCATTTCTTCCTTCTTGTGCACCTCACACTTACATCAGCTAATTCCTTGGTCCCTCACGCACCACACCCATTACTTTGTAATAGTTTTGCCTTCACCATACATTCCCTACTCACTAGTCTATTTAATTTTCCATTTACACATGCTTTTGAGCATTTTCCTTCTACCTCCCCCCCCATGCGAGCTCATCCCCTCTATTTCCCTTTTGTGTGCTTGCTTCTCACTCCTGCGCCTTACGCCCTTCGTGCCAAGTCATCTTCACAAAATTGATTGTGCTACATGTAACCTATCGAGCACACCAACAAGGCATAAAATCTAGAAAACTAACCATTCTATGACATATGGAAGAAAAATATTTTTAAAATGAACATTTAGCCATCACTTCATCCAACCCACGCGTGTCACGTGTCTTGTGTGCACCCCCAACTCTGACATCTTCTAACAGCCGTATCTTTTACTACAAAGCTCAGATCAACACACGCATGGACTTTTCAAAATTCTAATGACACAAGCTACATGTTGGACTATTCAAATTCAAATATAGGTTGGATTTCTTAGGTCAAAAATAGGGAAACATCTCTCAGCTCGTCAATGTACACATCCAATCAACCTCAACTACCAAATTTCATCAGATCTTACCTTCTTCCTTCTTCCACACCTCAAATGGACATGGGGAAGCACATCGAAAACCTTGTAGGTGGATTTATAGGAATTTATCATGGTTATTGGTGGAGTTTACCTCCCTTTCTCCTTCTCTTCTCTTCTTATTCTATAAATAGTAGAGTTCTACTTTGTAAAAAATATCCCTCCTTGTTGTAATGGCACCATAACAAAATGGTGGCTGACTTCCCACGGGTCTCAAACCTTGGTGTGGTCTCTGCAATGTATTCTTGCCTCCTTTCGTGAATATAAATGATTGTGCATCCCTTAAGTAATAAAATCATGTTTTGTGGAACTCTTGTCTTCCCTTTCTTGTTCTTGTTGCATCTCACCTCTTTATTTGTGTTTTATGGCATGTGTGTGTACTCCTCGCTTGTAGTCCCCACGTTCATGTGTTGCACTCGATGGAAGGTGAATCCTGTGTGTTGATCTCGTAGTATGCGTCATCCACCCTATTCTCATGTGCCCTCTTTGTTTCCTTCACCGCTCATGGAGAGAGATCGACCCTTTCCTTCTAGCACTATCACCTTCCTTAGCTTAGGATTTCCCCTTTCTACACATCCTTCTATCCCTAGTCCCTTGGCATGTTTAGTCTAGGATTTTCTTTCAACATTAGGAGTAGCAGTAGTGTTAGAGGTAGGTAGAGGAATTGGCCTTCTCCAGAGATTTGTCCCAAGCATGCAAGGTCCCACAACTTGGGGATGGTTCCATTATGGTCTCAAACACCTCGGCCCTTTTCGAGATCTGAGACATGGGTGCATGTTTGAGCAACCAACAAAACCTTCCAGGGGTTCTTTTCGACTCCATCCAGAAATGGATCAGAGGTATTCTTGGGGATTTGGAACAATTAGACATCATGGATTAGTCCATCTAGTCTAGTCAACACCATTTTCTTTCAAAGAAAAATGGAGAAGAAGCATGGGAAAAGTTCCTTAACAAATTCAAACAAAGCCTTGATATTATCAGGAGGGGAATACCAACCCTTTCTCCCCTAAAATTAATTTGGATATTGATCCTCCTGTAGAGAAAAAGAAGGAAGTAGGTGGAGTTAATGTGCCAAAGAGGAGGAGATATGAAAGAATGATCAAAGATGCAAAACCTACTATGCCTTCAAAAGAAACCCCTTCCTCTATAGTAATAATAGAAGAACTAATATCTATCTCTAACAGTGAAAATTCACCTAAGTTGGATCATGAAGTGAAAATCAGAAGAATCTCTAGGAGGAAACCCACTTCAGGACATTTTGAAGCTCCTCAAAGAAGAAGAGTTCATAAGAGGTCTAGAGAAAATCTAAAAGAAATTGAAGAACATGATGGTTTGGAGAAAGAAGCTATTGATATTTTGGGCAGCATGGCAATGACTCCTCCTCAACCAAGTCAAATTGAGGTGGAAAAAGAAGAGGAGAGATTTGAAGAACAAGATTTTCAAGAGATGAGTGAATCAGCAAAGATCACATGAAGAAGAGGAATTGACATCTTGGAAACGAAAAGGGAAATCCCCTTTGGTAGAAGAGGAATGCTCATTTCCCAAGGAACTTTTAGAAAAGGAGAAAAATAACACTTAAAACAGACTTTGTTCTTGTCTAGAGTAGAACTTATCATCAGGGAGAAAGATGAGGAATTAAATTTCCTCAAACTCAAATTGGAACAGAGGGAAATGCTCATTGAGAAACTAACAACTCAGCTCATAGATATGACTGAATAATTGACAATGGTCAAACAAAATATGATGGAAAAATAAGGAGAATATCAATTGGCCAGGAAACAGAGTGTTATGTCAAAGATATCTTCAAAGAATCAAGTTGTACAAACTAAATCGAAGTGATCGCCGTCTTGCCACTTAGCGATTATGGGATAATACTTGCGGGAACTTAATGCATTTAAAACATCAAATGAGGAACTAAGAAGCAAGATGGAAGAGGAGAAGAAGGCAAGGAAGGAATGGGAAGAAAAATTTACAAAGAGGAAGAAGACAAATTTAAATGTCTAGTAAAGATACAAATGGTTTGCATAATGAGTGAAAAATTACTCACATGCAAGAGACCTTCTCTTGCATACGTCTTTTTGGAAGAACAATTTATACACTAGAATCTATCAAGAATAGTATTTGGCCTTTCACATCAAATAAATGATGAATATGAGTTCATGACAACATAATCCTCCTCCAAAGATAGAGCAGAAAAATATTCTCTGTGAATTCTATCTCTATAATTTTATGCTGGAAAAGAATACAGGATTCATGATCAATTTGTATGTAGGGGAAATCCAGCTGAATGCATTTGTTTCTATACTTCAAAATCATATTGCATGGAAAGAGAGGGATTTTGAACATCTATTAAAATCTATTTCATCTAGCATCTACATGAGGGCTCACTATGGTAAACCATCTACCTTTGTTATACATTTCAGATCCCATGCCTTTGATAGTCGGTTCAAGGCACATTATCTTGCTAGTTTACAGAAAAGTATTGATGCCTTCACCTCTTATGAGGAGGAAAAATTGAATAAATTTATGATGGATGTTTGAAAATATGGGAGTTTCTCACAGTTGCATTGAGAATAAGAGAAGTGATATCTCCCACAAACTTAATATGGAGCCTGGAAAGAGCTAAAGCCTTGTGTACACTAATCCCTCTAGGTCAATGAAAAATGTAGGGGCATATGGATGGGAATGAGAACAAGGCCTCCTCTCCTTCTCACCCCCATGTCTCCATGGAAAAATAGAGAGCCTTAAGATCCCACTCACTTTGAGGAGTGGAAGAGGAAGATAGAAGCAAGATCATGGTATAGTACTTCTAAACTAAAGCACTGGGATATTCAATTTCAGCCATTTGACCTGAGTAGTCAATTGGAATGCAGAATCCACAACCCAAGATTTGAAGAGTAAATTTTGTAAGGGGACTTACAAACAAGTAAGTGTGGGGGAGATGATAAGGCCAAAATATGTCTCGTTAATGTGCAATAAATGATCTTATTTTACTCTCCTTTTTATCAAGTTTGAATGCATTTTGTGACTTTTGTTTGATCTAGTATAAGTTAGGATGTAATTTTCCATATTTTGTTGGATTTAGTTCTAACGTCTAAAAACTCTGTAATTCTTAACAAAGTGTGTGGAAATTCAGTTTTTGTAATAAAATAGGTCACAATCAGTCAAGAGAATGAAGTATGAAGCAATCAACATGTTTTTGGGAGCATTGGCTTCAATACGGTTTAGTTCCAGAACTCCATCACACAACTAAGGAGCTCTATCGCTTAGTTTTGGAACCTTCAGACTTAGTTCCAGAACTCTAGCACTTAGTTCTAGAACTATAGCACTTAGTTCTAGAACTATTTTGCATAGCTCCAGAACTTTCACAGGTAGTTCTAGAATAAATCCCTTTGGTTCGGAACTTCTCCAAAGTTCCGAATCAATGGGGGTCTGTTTATTTTTGACAAAATCTGATCTTAGAACAATCAATGGGACTTATAATAAGGATCAGATCAATATATTGTCGATTATTCATATTCCAGATCCAGAGATAACTTATCAGATAGTTGTACATCCAGCAAGGTTTCTAAATTCCACATCTATTTTGGGCACTATTTGGTTCCATTTGAATCGGTAGAACAACTATGGTTGTAAATGCATCTTTGGATGATGAAATATACATAAAGACTGTAGATATAATTAATAGACAGAGAGATAGAAAGATATATGTGAGAAAATACAATGAATTTTTGTAAGATAGAACATTTCAGTAATAAAATAACCACTTCATTTTGAGAGAATTATACTTTGTCAAATCTGATTCGAGGTGGAGCAAGGGCCCACTCCTCCAAGAACTAGGATCCTTGTTTTATTGGTATTTATATTTCTAAGAAAATCATGTAGATCTGTTAATTTTGTAAATGCTTTTGATTCTTTAGTTGAATTCTGTTATGTACTTATCATTGTAGGTGTTAGAGACTAGACTCCCATTTCCTTGCAAGAATTTTCACAACATTTTCAAAAGTGTGTTTATTTCTGTAACGTGTGTTTATTTCCAACAATTTATTTCATTATGCAATGTGTGTTTATTTCCAACAATTTATTCTAGCAATGAGTGTTTATTTCGAAAGTTTCTTGTAGCATAGATATAATAAGGCTTTGGCCATGGAATCCTAAGGACACGTAAAAACCCCTAGAAAATAAAATAACAAATACCTACAGTCAATTACTAGATCACTAGGATTCTTCTTGTTGCATATAGCTTCAAACACACCCCTAGTTTGAATATGACATCAAATAAGAGTTGATTAAATGAATGGAATAAAGACACCCATCACTTATCCACTCTGCATGCTTATTCGGGTTATGCTTTTCTCATGTGCTCCCTAGAATGCCAAATATGGCCAAGTCCTAATACCCTTTGCTTTGTGTTGTGTGCATGTTGTGGGTTCTATTAAACCCTTCTAAAACCATTGTCATGTGGACCTTTACCCCATGTGCACTTCTTCATATTTGTCTGCGTGCCCACACACCTTCTTGTACTTATCCAATATTATGAGTCCCAACATCACCCCACACTAAGATTTTTCTCTCGACCTTAGGAACACCTCTTCTTTAAAGAATAAAGAATGGAGGGACTATTAAAGGTTGGAATAAAGAATGAAGGAATGAATGAATTAAAAATTGGAAGGAATGAAGAGGAATTTTTTTATTGTTGGAGGAGTGGGAAATCCTTCCTTGTATCCACCTCAAGCTTCTCTCAAGCATCTACCTCACTTTGTGCTTGTTGAATGAGGTCACCTACTAGGGTGCTCACTTCCTAAAAGTGTAGCTCATCCCCTTTGGAAATCATTGTATCGATAATCCCTTCCAGGTTTTACAAAAATCATCAAGTGCATCCATCCTTCGGGTGATCTAGGGGTATAATTCCTTTAACCGATTTTTGATCGAGACCCGCAAGGTCTCAATGGCTTCTGATTTCTTCTCCACCTCATCTAGGATCTTATCCCTCTCTTCTCTGTTCCCCTTATTCTTCTCCTAAAACTCCTTGATCTTTGCTTCATGTGTAGCAACTAGAATGTTTGCTACCCTATCTCTGTCAGTGTAATTATCATAAGCAACTTTATAATTTGCATGGTAGCCTTTACATCGGCAAGTAGTTTGGTATACCAAGTGATGATCTATACAACCTTCAACTTATCCTCTTTTTATTGGTGTGTCGGTTCCTCATCTGTTTACTCTAAGGTGAGTGGTTGTCTTTCTATTGTGATGATGCAAGTCAAATCCTTCAGGAACTGCAAGGTTGATTTGTACTTTAGCTCGAGTGGTACTAGGTCGAGATGCTTCAAGACAATAACATCCGTAATCATCTCAATTTTCTTATATACTTCGCGCACCCTTACCTTTTTCCTCTTTTATTTTTCATCTTAATTGTACGATGATTAGCTCTTCTTGCTTCGGGCCTTTCTTTTCTTAGGGAGCTCCTCCTCCTCCAATTCCCTTTCTAGGAATCTCACCCTATCATTCCTCCCAAAAAGTCTAGCCTCAACCTCAACTAAAACCTTGTTGAGTGCATTACAAAATTTATCATCCAAAAACTATTGAGAATTCACTAGGGGTTTATTCCCTTTTTCCTCTATCATCTTCATCAGTTCCCGTTGGCTCACTTTGAACTCAGGCTCATCAATGTGGGACTCAAATTCCTAGGATAGTATTTTCTTGGTCCATGGGTTGGCACGGTGCTCTGTAAACGTGCCCATAGTACCTTACTTGGATCATTGATATAACCCATTCCTTGTCCTCATGCCACAACCACACCCTTTCCTCCTATGCGTGTGCTCTTTAGAAATATCACTGCTAGGTTGGGATCCCCTCCCATGCTCTGTACTCCTTTCCAACACTCTTGTCTTCTATTTCTTTGAGTATTTTGTCTGCGCTCTGCTCCACTAATTTTTTTATAATTCCTACCACTTCTCTCTCTGCAGCCTCTTCTATTTTCTCCTTGGTAAGGCCAAGGGTCCTTTGATATTTTTTTTACCTCCTCACTTACCCATTTTCCTTGAGCATTTATTTCCTCCTCGCCATTCTTCTCTTCATTTCCTTCTTATTTTGAATCATGTATATCATACATAAGATTATTCTAAACTTCTTCATCCTCATCATCATCCTTCTCACCCCTGTAGGCCTCTAAGCTCTCTGTATCCTTCAATTTTGCCTTCTCTCGCCACCTTTTGCTTCTTCCGATTTGGTGATTCCGGTGTAGTAGATTCTCCCCATTCTTCCTCTTCAATAGGTGGCTCCTTCCTTCATGATTATTCTTGTGTCGGAGGATCCTCTTACTCTGGTACCTCTTCTTCTCGGATTCTTCTCCCTAACAAGGGATGTCTTCATGTGCACATAAGTTCTCGGCTTAGTGCTTGTCTCAGCACACCCAAATATTGGTCCATCTACACACTTGGTGCTTTCTTCTCCTGCATTTCCTCTCTCTCCCTCTTATTCAGCGCAGCCTTCTTCCTCCCTATGGGGTCTTCTGGAATGGAGACATCATTCTCCAAGTAGGTACCTTTCTCAAAATTTGGCCTAATGCACAAGTACACCCTTGTTGTGGTCCTTCCGAGAAATTGGCAACGTTAATGGATTCATCATTTGTACTTCATGTGATACATATTTCTCCACATATGCACGCTTCTTTGGGTATACGATATATCTACGTAGCTCATGGTGGTCTTATTCCACTTCACTCAAGTCAAACCTTATTCTTTTGGACTTATTGAAATGGTTGTCCCCTTCGGAAATACTTCCCAATGAAAGAGAACAAAAATTTACACCATGGACTCTCGGTCCCATCCTTGAGTGAACTTCTAATGCGAAATGTTGATATACAACAGACTCGGCCTTTTCATCCACAAGTGAGGGTATTTTCTCGGATATCCTCCACTCTACCCCAAATGCATCGCACATTCGCCAGCTTGTACCATTTTCTCCAAGCGTGCCTTGTGGGCATTCTTCGTGGTATCACAAGTATACTTCTAAAATATTTTTTTGAGCGAGGATCTTCATCTAGATACTTGCATATGAACTTATCCGGCCCATTGGGAACTCTAATGTCTAAGAATACAATGGTGAGGAGAAAATTTCTGAATATTATCTTGTCCCCCTCATGCACGCTGCTAATGATTTCATCTGCAATAAAGGTGAAGAAGTTGTATATGGTTCCTTTTGAAATCTTCCAACATACATTAAACCATGCCATTTTTACTTGTGTCCACCTTTCTTAACCATTCATCTTAGTAACCGGGTGTGCTACCATCCTCATTACGGGGTCGAGGATGTCTATGATATCAAAGTAGCATGAACCTTTTTCTAGTCATAGGCCTCCACAATCTCCTTGATAGCCTCCTTATCCTCCAAGTCATCATCTATGGATTCCCCTTCATAAACTAGGCCAGTAAACTTTGATTTGACACGAGGGATTATGCACATTTTGTGGCCTACAAAATAGAAGTGGTCTTCATGTACAAAGGACATAAAAAACTAGTATAACTACACGGGCTTGCCAAAATAGGGAAACTCGTATAGTTACAAGCAACCCGACCTTACCCGGACTTCACCTTCACTTCATCCTGTAGATCGACATTCCTTCGGTGCCCTTGTATCGAGTTAGACAAACCAGTTCCAACACCATCTCCTTCTCTATGGTACTCTTGCTATGATTTTATTCACTCACGACCATCTTCCGATGTATAATACCCATTTTTCCCCGAAACACTCCATTTTGGTACTACATCTTTGCATACTCTCCTCATTATAACTAGTTACGACAGAGTTTATTTCTGTGGCCCTTCTTCTTCGGTGAAATGGCCACCTTCTTTGGTGCCATTTTTAATTGTTGGGTTACTGCCTAAACTCTTCTTACTCCTCTTCCTTACTCTACTCAATCCTATGGCTCAACTCTGTAGAATAATCCTTCTACTCTCATGCCCTAGCTGCATAACCCTAACTTAGAAAAACTCTTCCATAAGATAGCGTACTCCTCTAAAACTCTCTTCCCTATGCCCGTGTACTTCTTCCACTCTGGTTTATAGATCAACCCTAGTCACGTACTTAAATATCTATGATTATTTCTTCACACAAATCTCTTTTCACAGATGCCCTAGTTTGCAAGAGATTTTTAATCTCTTAATATCAAGGTAAATAATAACATTCCTAACTTCATACTTATATCTTTTTCCCCCTTTCCAGCAATAAATGCTACACCACCTACCAACATACTTAGCATTAAAAGTGGATTTTTCCATAAATCTGACCTTAAATGCCATTATCCACATGCCTAATTCTATGTGAAACCTTCTACAACCTTCTGGCACGTAAAAATCCTTACCAACCGAAAATATTACTTACTGCGCGTCTGTAGCGCCAAAGGCACTTCTTCTGTCCTTGACCTTTATTCTTTCCCTCATTTACCTCATTTTTCTTGCATTTTTCTTCTCTCGTATGTGGTCTTTGTTAAGCTATCTTGACACCAAATTTTATTTTCCACCTTTTCCACACACTCTCCTTCTTTACACGCTTTCTATCCTTTAACTGGGCCATTTAACACAACTCCCATTGCCAACTGATCCTTCAATTCACACTACTCCAACCCACACTAAAATGGATGTACGGTCCTCTGCACATACATAACCTTTTTGAAAGTAATAAGTGGTTACCAAAGTGCATAAGGCACAAAATAGAACAAAAATAAAGGAACAAGAAACGAGAAAGGGAAACACAAGGAAAGGAAATGCATAAAGGGAAATCCTAAGCTACTGGTAATATTGTCTTATTTACAAACATAAGGAAGAATTATTTATAGTAGGGCTTCATCCTAATCCCATTGAAATGGCCAAGTAACCTTGTCCCATCCAGAACTTGTAACTGGGAGGTGCTTGAATCAAGGATGTACAAGATGATGTAAGGGCCCAACCAATGGACTTTCAACTTCCCAGGATGGTGCAGAAACTTGGAATCATACAATAGGACCATCTTCCTGACCTCAAACTACTTATGCTTGATATGAATATCATGTCATGCCTTTTTTCTGGCCTTTTCATTCTTATGAATCCATCTAGTAAGTGATCACCTTTCATCCAATTGTATTAACTTTTCAATCCTTTCCTCGAGCGCTTGTTCATCAGCTAGTCCTCCTGCACATGCTATACATAGTGATGGTAACATGAATTCAACTAGAAGAATAACCTCGTGTCAAACACTAATTGAAATGGTGTGGCCTTATTCAACCTTTTGTAGATTTTCCAAGTATGTCCATAGAATTGTTAATACCTTGTCATACCACTCTTTTCTTCCAACATTTTAAATTTTGGTTAGCGTGTGACTTAGTATCTTGTTAAATGCCTCAGTTGTTCCATTTTCTTGAGGGTGATAAGGGGTAGTCTTGTGATGGGCCACCATAAATTTTGCTAATGAATCCTGACCATTTCATTCAAGAAATGTGTACCCCTATCACTTGTCAAGCTCAAAGGACATCCATACATGTTGATTATGTTTTCCCATAAGAATCTAGTAGTTGTCACTACATAGTGTAATCCTTTGTAGGCGCTGCCTCTTCCCATCTTGTCAAGTAATTAGTGCAAGTAATGATATACCGTGAACCAAAGTGCTCCACATGGCTAGAAAAATTATACCTACAAAGTTGATTTCCCATTTTTCAAATGGCTCTACGCTAGCTATCGGCCTTAATGACATCTCATCCCTCTTTCTAGGTTTTCTAAGGCACTGAAAATGGTCGAGGGCTTACAAAAATCAATCCAATCTGGTAGATGCTTTCCCCCACCGAGCCCTATAAGTAGAATCTTTCATGTGGTTACATTTCCTGCATAGTGCCCTCTTATAATACCACCATGCACTTCCTCCATAATCTCCATGTGATCATGTTCTAATACGCATCGTGTAGAACCTCATCATGACCTAACTTGTACATATCTCCACTAATCAACATGTAGGGCGCTGTACATATTGCTAACTATTTTCTCTCCAAATCCTTCATCTCATCTGGTGCCACACCTATTTTAATAAACACTACAATATCCTCCAAGTCATAGGGCACGCACTATAATCTAAACAAGTGTATGCGGCATGGTATCTTTAGTGCTATGTGTGTCCTCTCTTGAGTCAATCCTTGATAAGTGGTCAGGTCCTGAATTACTTTTTCCCAGTTTTACCACAACTGAAAAACTCAAATTATTGAAACAACGGGACCCAATGACATATGTTCCCTTGTAAAATGGGCTTATTTACCAAATACTTCAGTGACATGTTATCTTTGTAGAATATAAAATGTGTTGCTAAAAGATGCTACCGAACTTATGCATCATGTAGATCATTGTGAGTTCCTCGTGCTCGTAGTTGTGTAATTATGTTCTTCTAGTGTCAACTTCCAAATTTACAAAAAAAAAGGGGTGATCAACAATCCCCTCACGCGATTGGGCTAGTCTTGCTCCAATGGTTCTCCCCGAGCCATCAACATGCATGTGGAAGGGCTTATCCCAAGAAGGAAAGCGTAGTATGGGCGCGTGTGACAAGCCTATCCTTTAATGTGTCAAATGCTTCCTAATGTGCCTCTTCCTAGTGAAAGGCACTTTTGTGTTTAAGTAATTCTTCCAATGGTGCAACGATCTTGGCATATCTTTTGATGAATTTCCTATAGTACCCTGTATGCCCCAGGAATCTGCACAACACTTTGGTGGTAGGCTCCTTCAATCCCATAATAACTACAACTTTGGCGAGATCCACCATCAAACCTTCCTTACATATAATATGTCCTAAAAAGGTTCCAAATGGAGTAGCAAAGACACACTTCTTAATGTTGAGGGATATCCTCAACTATCGACACCTCTCAAACATCAACCTTAAGTTGTCACAATGGTCCTTCACTAATCCATAAATAGTTCAATCATCTAGGAGGACTGAAGAAACTTATGAATGAAGTCTGAAATGATTGTACCACGATGCGCGAGAACACAACAAGCACATTTTTAGCCCAAAAGGCATAACAGTGTATGCAAAACTTCCCCATTCAGTGGTGAATATTGTCTTCTTCTAGTCTTCCTTTACAATCCTAAATTGGTGGTACCCTAAGAATCCATCTGTAAAAGAATAGACCTTGCATTCAACTACTCCTAGAATTTCTTCAATGAAGGGGTTAGAAAAGGGTTAATGACACATACTACATTTAAGTCCCTTTAATTAGCATAGATCCTTAACCTTCCATCCTTCTTCTTGATACTAATGACTATTGGGCTTATCCACTCTTATTCCTCCACAACATAAATGATACCGAGATGCTATCATCTTATCTATCTCCTCGAATATTATGTGTAAGTTCGGATTCATCTAATAAGGTCTCTTCCAAATCAGAGCACGCACCTTCCTTCAAATTGATCCTCATCTCCCCTAAGGAATGGTGAACGCCTTTGAGCTCATGGTACCCACGTGGGAATAAATCTTGAAATTCATGCAATAGATCAATGATCTTTGAAACTTCTTTCTCTAACCAATAATCCCTAATGATAGCTTCCTTAGGTTCCTCCTCTGAACAATGTTAACTTTCTTCATTTTCAAGGGCTCATGGTAGGCATGCACTCGCTCATCAGCACTATCCATAACTTCATGTGTACCTTTAAAATGGTTAACATCTGAGACTTTCCATTTCTTCACCATCTATTACATAGACCATTTTTCCTTTTTCCTTTTCAATACATGCGCGCTCAAGTTATATCTCTTCTGATTCCTCTTCATCGAAGCATCTCCAAACTAGGTTCACCCAATAATTCTAGTAACATATCTTCTGCCATGGCACTATCTCCCATTGTAAGGCATTTGAAAACTTGCAACACCTTGTCTATTGATGGCTTGGTACTTTGATAAGCTTGAATGAGATCGAGTCATTAACTCCAACCAATTCCTTGTCTAACGATGCATCTCCGATTTAATGTACCATGCACGTACATAACCTTTTAAGGTGGAATATAACTTATGCACCCATAACAAAGGTGGTAAAGCTTCTAGGCATTATCACATGCTTGGATATGGGAAGAGGCAGAGTCCTTTTCCATGGTAGTCTTGGATAATAGTGGGCATGTTACTTTGCAGAACCTTACAGAGAATGTGACTCCTACCTCAAGCCACTCTAGAAGACTCTCATGCAATGTGTTGCCCACCAACACGCTGTAGTCCTAAGCAAGTTATAACTAAGCATACTTCTCTTTTCATCCTAATTTTTCCACTGAGCCTCCATATCTCATAAGAAATCATTAGGACTTGTTCCTCCGAGTAAGCTGTTGTGGCAAATCAACAGCACCCCCTGGATGTTGATCAGATTTCTAGTTTGATCATACTAGCATCCAGTGTGATTGCACAACATTGAATCCTCTTCCCAGTGTGGGACTTGCAAAATGGAAGAGGAATCTCCAGATTAGAGGCTGGTTCCTCAACTCCTCTAATCAGCTAATTCACTTGTACAATTGCAAAGGTTTAAACTCCTAAATCTACTCTAAATTCCAAGGAGACAAAGATAGAGAATGCAAAAAGAAAGAACTAATGCTAATAGGTGATGCACCAAAGGAGTTGTAGACACCTGATGTTGCATGAAATACACAATCCACAAGGAAACATAGCACAAAACATGCACAAATGCTCAAAATGTAATGAAAGATCAAGAAAGCAATGATAGATATATGAAAGGATTGAGGGATTTTAATCACAGAACATATATCAACATCTCAGATCCAATACAGTACATTACAGTGATCTAGAGGCAAGAAAAGGTGTTGCATTACATGGAAAGGTAAAATTTCTTCACAAATTCTGCCAAGGAGGAAGAAAAAGGAAGTTGCAGAGCTGAAAAAGTGTCTCCTTTGCAAAAATGAACTCATTCTGGCTTTTACAGTGTAAACCACGACCCCAGGAGAGAGAAACGTGGGAAAACATGCAAGGGGTTCAACCATTGACCAAAATTCCATCAAAATAGCATGGTTTCCCTAACGGACCCATTCCACGACATTTTCAACCATGCTTTGGGGAGAGAATGCGAGCCATTCTTCATTAAAAACGGTGGTTGAAAAAAAACGTCATTCCTATCCATGACCACGTGCCAGAGGAGTTTCTTAATTTTCTCTCTCCAAAATCCACCAAAATGCAAAAATGACCCTGGAATCTTGTAGAGAATTTTACCAACTTTTCATTGATATAAATAACGTGAAAAACCAAGCTCTGGATCGAAAGATATGGCGATTTGAAGTTTTAGGGCAAAATAGGGCCAAATCGGGTCGGTGGGAAATTTTTTTGAATTTTTACCTTTTTGGTCATTTGGAAAAATTTTCAAAATTTCCCTATGCTCCACCAATCTAAACCTCCTTGGACACATGGCATGTTTATATTGGCCAGCGGGCCATCCTTCACAAAAAAAAAATTCTTGCACCAACACTTAGTCGATTTTTCAAACTTTCTCCTCTGGGCACGTGGCAACAAATGATTGGTCGGCGGGCCCGCAGGAAATTTTTTTCCTTTTGAAACCTTTGCCAAAACACTTAGTAAAAAACCAAGTTCTCCTCTGACCCTCGCCACTTCTTTGGACATGTGGCACGTCCTGATTGGCTGCGGGCCTTCTAGGGGAAAATTTTCCACAAAAACTCCGCCGAGCCATAACTTGAAGAATACATGGAGTTAGAAGGAAAATTTTACCTTTTTGGAAAAGAGAAAGAGATCTATCCAATGATGCCATTTCTAGAAGGTTTTGAGTGCCTAAAAAGCAAAATTTTGTGACTGAGGCACAAGAGAGGGAATAATGAGAGGAGTTAGCCACAAAATCAGCAGGGGGCACATTACGGATAACTTGAACTTGGTAGCTTCTTCCTTCTAGGTGCTTGAGTGAGTGTGCCTTTTTCACCCTTGTTACTGAGATCCTCTAAAATTTCACCTAATTAAATCATAGGTCCTGTGTGCCCAATTGTCACACGATATGCTAGTTATATCGGTCATCGATTGAGCATCTTCAAATTGGATAAATCCTTCATAGGATGAACTATCTTAGGGTATCGATGGACAAAACATAGATTCTCTCAAGGACTTCTTCTCCCAAGGAATCATTATAAGGTGTTGATTTCCCATATGTTAAAGGGATGATGACCCATTCTTCCTTGTTCTCAAAATTGATATACCATTTGTTAAACTATAGGTTGGCATTGTTTTTGTAACACCGGGGTGCCCAAGTAAAGCTAGAAATTTATCTTCCTCGGGTAATACCAAGACTTCAAAGTCCCTAATGAACTTGGCGCCCTATATAGTGAAAATCGCATCCGTTAAGACTCCAATGGGCATTGCCTTTATCTTTTTTCCATATATAGTACGTTCAAAGACGGCTATAATGTGGGCCTTCCCATTTGATTCCAAGCATCTAGTGTGAGAACATTGACCTTTGCTCTTGTGTTAATGAGGATATTACTCAGAAGCCACCCATCAACAATTACATTCAATGTGATCTCTTTATCATAGTCAAGGCTATGAGGAGGAAGGTTGGCATGTAGAACCTACCTTTCACACTCTCCCAACACATGGTACCTTCTCCTATAACCATTCTCCTAGAAAGGGAATGATATTCTCCTACCTTAACATTTTGCACACTTCCCTAACCTCATCTAGATCCTTCTGCAGAGCCTCAACATTCTTCCTTTGCTCTAACTACCTTGACTACTCCTTTAGACATTGGATCTCTCCTTGTAATCCCCAAATCACATCCATAGTCTCTTGATACAGCCTTCTTCGATGAGTAGGGTCTAGATACTTTCCATGTACAAATTATTCCCTAACAACATGTTTCTATCTTGGCATCTCCCTTGCGCACACAACCTCTGCTCGTATTGTCACTAGTATAGGTTCTAATCTTGACTCATGTGCCACTCTTGGAATCCAATGTGGTTGGCCTTCTTTATGCTTACCATCCTAACACATTTATCCTTTCATTGTTGTTGGCTCATGTGTTCAAATAGCTCAAGACACTCCTCATACTTATGCTTCTTTCCACACCACAATCATTATAAAAGATCGGGACACTCATGTTTATAATTCTCTTTTGATCTCGTAATTATATCGGGTTCCATGCGGGAACTCACTTCTTCCTCTGCCATGGTTACTACGACCACAAAATCCTTCACAAAACATCTTCCACATGCCCCTCCATCTCGTGCACCCTTCATATGGCGATCATCATCATCCTTGCAACTTCCTATAAGGCTAGTCTACCACACACCAAGATAAATGACATCATGAATCTGGTCAATCATCCTACAACCCTAGGTGTCATGGGTCGTAGAGGTAAAAATATTGTAATAGCAAGACACATTCTTGCGGATTGTGCATTGTAGTAGAGGACACCTACTTGCATCATGATCCCCATGGTAGATTTCACAATCTGTTGTCATGGTGCATACCACTTTCTCGGGAAACTATTTGTTGTATTTCCTTCCACTTCACAATATGTACACCAAAGACCACTCCAAACCTCATGCATTGAGTTTTCAGATAGCTTCTCCAACTACTTGGCCATTAGAGTAATTTGAGCCTCCAAGAAAGGTTTCACACTAGTATCAATGCTCCCAATAGCCTTAGTGTGCAGGGTAGCTTCCAAGGCCTCACATGGGTCTGTGAAAGTCTTGTGTGATAGTTCCCTTCTAAACGGTGTTATCAATCCCCCAAAAAACCATTGAGCATGCTGAGAGGGGTGTATGTCATAGGATAGTTTTGATAAGAGAGTTTTGAACCATGCATCATACTCTCACACACTCTCTTCCATTCCTTGTTGGATCTCCTTCAGAGTGTTAATGCTCTTTTACTTGAAATTGGGGATATAGAACTCTACTAGGAATTCATTTTTCAACACATTATAATCCATGATCATTTGATGTGGGTTATACTTGTAGTACCAAACTATGCGCGTGCCCCTACAACATTATTACAAACTTACTTTACTTTCACTCCATGGTAGTGACCCCCTTCACACACCATAGCAATTCACACATGTGCATATGGTTTGTAGTACCCTCAATACCTCTCGTAGTTTGGTAGGTGCAAAGACATCTAAAAATTATTTTGGTGGTGGTTGGGGCCCTTGTCCACCCGACCGGGAACCTTGGTTTCTTCCTATTTTCTGAGTCACCGGATCCACTAGACCCTCTAGGTCATGTCTCTCTTGACCCACTAGATCCTTTATATCCACTAGGTCCACAGGGTTCTCTAACCCCTACACCACCAGATCCACCTCCTGTAGCCGGAAAATGGCCTGAAGTGGTTGTGCCTAGTGTTCCCAATGTCCCACTAAACTACTTACGATGGTTTGTGATATTTCCCGTTATTAGTTATGTGTCCTGCACCACTCCCAAACGTGATACCAAAACTTTGTGTATTTGCACCTTGTCTAAAAATTCCTCCAAATATGGGAATGGTTTATGCAACCATAGATGTCCCAAATGAGAAATTATATCTCCTAGGTGCAGATCGGTTACTTCCACTAATACCAACTGGGTTAGAAATACTTATCCCTTGATCTATAAAAATAAGCACCAAGGGTTGGTCGGTATGTTAGTTCGGATGCACACTCGATGAATCTCCTTTCTTCACATGATGAAATATCATCGAATCTAAAGGGGCTTCTCTTCTATGCTTTCCAAGATGATCTAGCAAAGACTCGCTTAGGTTACATGTCCTTTGTGTGAAACCCAACTCTTTCCCCGCAATGTTTACCTCCATAAATCCATCACTTCCACAACCTTGCATTATCTATCTAACTCCCTTTCATGTGCCTCACTATACTTGATTCATCTCTCTTCCCTTTCATTTTTAGCTGCAATATCCACCATCTTCCTCCACCCTAGCTTCCTCACCCAACGCCTCGAGAAAATTTTAGTCGACCATAGGTAATACCTCTAAAATTAATGTAATGATCAAGATATTCATAGCCAATGAGATAACACATAAAAATGATCCTCTAGGATCCCTCAAGAACTCAAACTCGAAACCTCTAGACAAGAATACGTAGAAATGGTGTATTCTAGTGTATATGCTAGTTAGCACTCCTCTCCACCAGTGGTTAACAACACACGTTCAAGTTAGGTCTACATCCTACAACTTATTGTAATCATCTTGGGTCCATATGCACAATATATAGTACTAGCTTGATCTAGATGTATATGCCGAAAGCCATTCATACAGTTTAACTTGAAAGTAGCATAAAAAGGTTTCATACAACTCATGGTACAGGTACTCTTCTACCCATGTACGTGTATCAAAATCAGGTCGAGTGCTCAATCTTTGAGAAAAAACATCCTCCATAATCTTGAACCATGCTTCAACACTTTACAAGGTCAAGAATTTTTTCATCAATGGAACCAATATGTAGCTATTTCTCACAACAAATTTGAAAAGAGGTCCCAGTAATGGAATCAAGATGTAGTCATTTTTATTCCCTTATAAATATAATCTAATCCCATGGGCGCCACCTTATCACCCAGTGGGCATTGGGAACTCACCCGAGGCATGCGCGGGTTTCAATCCCCTCCTTTATGTGAGTCTTGTGAGAATACATTGCTTGATGATAGAAAATTAGATGTAAAAAGGTAAAGAACCATGCATTCATTCTAAGATCTTTAAGATGAGTTATTATATCATTATACCTAGTTTGATAACAGGAGAAACATCAAATGAATAACATATCGATTCATACCATAAAGGAAATGTACTAGGGTTTACACCCATAAACAATACATATTTTGAACAGAACCATATATTTCATATTGATCATAGTTCAAAAACCATATTACATTCACCAAGGCCATACCAGGCCAATTTATAAATGTAGATAAGATGCATGCATAAAAATACTAACTATGCTTCTTATGGTACAAAAATATTTTCATAGACCCATCCCTCTAGACAAGCTATTACTCCTACAGTCCTCTAAATGAGAACCTCAATTCTCTAGAATCTTCTTATTATTCCTATAGAGATTTACCTTTCATTCTCTCCATTCGAGCTCTCTTCCTTGATAGTGTCTCTCTTCTTTTACCTGAGCATCTCTATATATAGTTTTATCACCCATCGCCATGCCTTTCTAGAGTAACAGATCAATCTCTAAGTGTCAAGGTGGTCCTCTAATGGAGCATGTTTATTCTCATCTGGGCTCTCCACTCTCTGTAATGATGTCTTTCTAGATCCTTCCTTCACATCTTGACCACCAAGTGTTCGAGGATGGTACCTTATCCACTCTACATGCTTATTCGGGTCACACTTTCTCGTGTGTTCCTTGGAATGCCGAATATGGATGCTTGAAAACCATTTGCTTTTCCTTACACACACATTATGGGTTCTGCCAAACCCTTCTAAAACCCTTATGCTACACACCTTTACATTGCACTCCCTTATTTATATTGTTCCTATGTGCTCACACACCGTATTATACTTAGCCAATATTCGAGGCCCAACACCCATTTCACGAGACACGGATTTATTTACGGGCGTCACCACGAAATCAACATTGGTTCCTTCTACTACCATGTCATTCTCACATTTGGTGGACTACTTATATTATGTTGATCATTCCATACTCTAGGGGTGCCTTGAATGCCTGTTTTAACTCAAATACGAGATGTCATACGCCGATACTTCTACCATTTACCCCAAACTATTTGGAGCAAAAAAATCCATCATAATTAAATTAGTTATAACAACATCCTCCACATCACCCTATGTTGATGTGTGGAGCCTATTTTTTGGTCTTCTAGAATCAGTATTGAAGTTTTGAAGTTTCAACGGTTAAGTTTAGAGAATTCAAGAGTATTCTACGGTCGTAATGCTCTACTATGAGGTTGTTGTGATGTTGTTTTTAATTAGTTGTCAACGCCGTGATAGTTTGTCCAGCCATGGGAAGTTGAAAGGTTATGAATTTCAAACTTCTAGGGATGACTTTAGGACTTCTTAAAAGGATTGTAATCCTATAAATAGAGGTGTTAGGGTAACTTAAAGATATCTTGAGTGTTCAAGAGGTCTTGAGTCATAGTGATCAAGAGGTGATCAAGAGTGATCAAGGTTAAGTAATTGGGTGTCAATTTTGGTTTAGATGTGGTTTAACATCTTTCAAATTTTGTTGTGAGTTCATAATCGAGAGAATATTGTGAGATTTTTTTACTCTTGTTGATAGTAAAATATGAGAAAGTTCTTCATGGGAGTAGCCCACATTGGGTGAACCATGTTAAATCTTGTCTTGTCTTCTTTTGTGCATTGTTTATTTATGTTGTTATATTTTTGCAAGTATAATTTTGCTATATAGTTTCCTACTTGTGTGGTTTGAGGAATTATTTTTGCATATTTTTTCACTAATTCCTAAAAAGGGTATCGAGCTTTAGTGGTTTTTTCGTTGAAGTAGTAAATCATAGGGAAAGTTTAGCTTGAGTGGGAGCTATGGCAGATGAGGGTAGATCAAAGGTTGAAAATTTCAATGGGTAGAACTTTTGTTAGTGGAAGATGCAAATATAGGATTACTTATATCGGAAGGACCTCCATGTTCCTTTTGCTAGAAAAGCAAAGAAACCTACAACCATGTCGGATGAGAATTGGGAGTTGCTTGATAGAAAGGTGCTTGGGTAAATTTGGTTATACCTTGAATCTTCTATTGCTTTTAACATATTGCAGGAGAAGACCATGGAGGGTCTCATGAGTGCATTGGGGAATTTATATGAAAACCCTCTACCTCTAATAAAATATTTTTGATGAAAAAATTATTTAAAATGAAGATGTCGAGAAAGGTTTTGTTGTTGATCATTTGAATTAATTTAATATAGTCGTGAGTATGTTAAACTTGGTAAAAATTAACTTTGATGATGAGTGTTGGGCCCCTGGAATCTTAACTAAGTATAAATGCGTGTGGTCGCGTGGGACCCCAGTTATAGAAGGGCGCGCAAGGCAAAAGCACGCAGGAGGAAGAGTTAAGGAGGCATATGGTTTGTGCGGTGTGTGAAAGGAGATTCAGGACTTAGCCAATTTAAGCAACAAAGGCAAAACACGTGAAAAGCGTGATCGGTTGCGCATGGATAAGATGTCAGCCTGACAATAGGTGGCCCAGGAAAGAGCATGTCAGTGAAGGAATCTTCTAGAAGACCATCATGAGATGGAGTGGAGAGCTTAGGCCTGAGGAAACATGCTCATTGAAGGACCACATTCGACACTTGGTGATGGATCTGAAGGCATGGCAAGGTGAGTTGGTAGCACGGGAAGGTGATAAATACAAGTGCCTATGGACCAGAAAAGAGGATGAAGATACGAGGAGAAAAGAGGATGAAAAGATAGACATAAGAGGAGAAGATAGGAGGGATACACAGAAATAAAGATAACATGAGTGAAGCTCTACAGGATTACTATGAGTGGAACTTTGATGTAGAAAGTAATGTACTAAGCTTAGTATTGTAATTTATTTTTCTTTTTGGCATAATTATACAAGCCTAGTGATGTGCATGACTGCGGTCTACTCTCTATGGATCTTTGTAATGAAATGATGAATACAATGAGGTTACCTATTGTGATTAGATATGAATATTAGTGGGTTTATGTTTAATTCATTCATAGAGTTATCTTTCCTTTCATACTATGAATGAATGATTGTATATTTCCTTTTATTACAATATATGTTATGGAGTATATTAAAACACTCGGTTTGAAGAAACTACAAGGATCTGGAGGCCGTTCTGAGCCCTATGATTCTTGTATGTCTAAAATTCTTTCCTGAATACTCTTATACTAATCATAGATGAATGCTTCCCACTAAAACTCACATAAAAGAGAGACTCGACACCCACGCATGCCTCGGGTGAGCACTTAGCTTCTGCTGGGTGATAGGCCGGCGTGCATGGGATTCCTTCCTTTTATAGTGGGAGTAAAATTGACTACATCTTGGTTCATTGCTAGGACCTCTTTTCAAAGTTGTAGTGGGATATAACATGCATCATGATCTATGTAAAGAGTAATGATGGATCGGTTAACATTGGAAAATTTTGAATCATGGTTCAAGAGAATGGAGGATGAATTTTCCCAGAGATTCAACACTGGACTTGAGTTTAATACACATAGATGGGTAGAAGAGAATCTCTACCATGATCTGTATGAGACTTTTTTCTGCTGCTTCCTAGTAGAGTTATATGGATGGCTTTCAACCTATGCTTCGAGATCAAGTTAGCGTTATGGATTGCATATATGGATCGAAGAAGACTACCAAAGGTTACAAGATGCAGATCTAATGTGGACCCATGTTGTAGATCATTGGTGGGGAGGAGTACTAGCTAGCTACACTCTAGAATATGCCATTTCCATGTATTCTTGTCCAGAGGTTTTTGAGTTTGAGTTTATGAGAACCTCAGAGGAACATTTCTACATGTTATTCCTCTAGCTATGAAGATATTGATGGTTACCATGAGTTTAGAAACACTCCCAATGGCTAGGTAAACCATTACGAGCCCGGGTAAGGAGGCTCGGGTGGAGGAAGATGGTAGATGATACAACAGAAAAGGAGAGGGAAGAAAGACGGCTCAAGTATGGTGAAGTGCATGAAAGGGAGATTACTAGACGATGTGAAGCTGCTAGTGTGATGGATCTATGGAGATAGACGTTGCGGGAAGGTGTTGAGGTTCACACGGAGGACGTGGAACTGAGCGATCATGTCATCTTACCCCATCTTGCAAAGCACGTAAGGGAGACTACTTTGGCTTATGGTGAGATTTCATCACATGGAGAAAGGAGAGTCATTTGGCGCATATCTAAACTCACCTAGTGACTAAGCCCTCGGCGCTTGGTTTTCCTCATCCAGGAGGAAGTATTGAACCAATTAAAACTAGTGAAAGAGATAGATTTGTGCCTAGAAGGTATAATTTTTAGTTCCTTCTTCTATGGATGCACATATTCTAGTATTTAGAGGAATTTTTGGACAAGGGGAAAGTGTACAAGATTTTGGTCTCGCATCGAGGGGAGTGGCGCAGAAAAAGTAGCAATGGTGGGGTGTTGTCACAAACTATCGGCACATAATTCGGTGGGATCATGGGGGCACTTGGCACAACTCCTACAGCCCTATTGCACCCGGTGGTTACGGTGGATCCGGTGGCTCTAGAGGTACAGGACCCGGTGGACCTGGTGGATCAGGTGGTGGAGGAAACACCGAGAGGGAACCAAGGCTCTAGTTTAGGACAAGGACCCCAGCCACCACCTCAAGTATTCTTTGAGATGTATCTACATTTTCCAGATTATAGGGGCATTGAGGATGCTATAGAACATGTTCACAAGTGTGAACTTCTATGGTGCGTGAAAGGTATCACAACCCCATAATGAAAGGCTAGTTAATTTGCAACTACGTTACAAGGGTGTGCACATATCTGGTATAGAAAGTATGATCCTCATCAAACGGTGGTGGATTACATTACCTTAAAGAATGCATTCTTGGAAGAGTTCCACATTCTTGAGTTTGATCAAAAAAGCATTAGCGCTTTGAAGGAGATACAACAAGGAATGGTAGAGAGTGTGTGGGAGTATGATGCGTGCTTTAAGACTCTCTTGTCTAAATTATCATATGATATACATCCTTCTCAGCATGCACAATGGTTTGTTGGAGGATTGATCACCCCTTTTAGAAGGGACTGTCTCATAAGACTTTTACAGATCCATGTGAAGCATTGGAGGCTGCCTTTTGCACCAAAGTTGTTGGTAGTATTGATACTAGAGTTAGCCCATTCTTGGAGGCTCAGATTGCTGCTATGGCTAAGTAGTTGGAAAAGCTATTTGTGAACTCGGTCCATGAGACTCGCAGTGGTTTGTGGTGCACAAATTGTGAGATAGAGGGGCACATTAAGGACAATTTCCCCTGGAGGATGGTACGCACTATGACATTAGATTGTGAAATCTGTCATGGGGACCATGATGCCAGTAGATGTCCCTTACTACAGCGCATGATCAAGAAGAATGTATCATGTTATTGCAAGATTTATACCTCCACGACCCATGATACTAAATCATGTAGGCTCATTGATCAGATATATGAGGCCATTGATCATGGGGTGCACCAAACCAGCATTACAGTGGTTCTAAAAATGATGATCCTCGTTATAAGGAGCGTGTATATGGAGGCATGCGTGGAAGAGGTTTTTCGAGGAGGATTTCATGGATGAGGTAACTATGGAGGAAGGAGTGAGTTCCCATGAGGGACATGTTTTAACTGTGGATCTATAGAACATTACAAGTGTGAGTGCCCGGACTTGTTGCAGTGCTCATGGTGTGGAAAGAAGCATAAGTATGAGGAATTCCTGGAATTATTTGAGCATATGAATCAGCAATATCGGAAGGAAAAGACACTTGTGATGGTCAGCATCAAGAAGGCATACATACAATGGATGCCTTGGGTAACACGGGATGAAGGTTTGGATCATGTCTTAGTAACAACAAGGGTAGAAGCCACGCGTGCAAGGGAGATACCAAGACAGAAGAGCCTAATTTCAAGAGAAGAGGTTATTCATGGAAAATACCTAGACCCCACGCATCAGAAGGAGATATATCAGGACACCATGGTTGTTATTCAAAGCTTGCAAGGGGAGATCTAGTGTCTAAAGGAGCAATCCACAAGGGAGGAACAAGGAAGGATGATCGAGGCACAAAAACATGACCTGGATGATGTCAAGGCAGTGTGCAAAATGATAAGGCAAGAGAACATCATTCCCTTGTTAGGACCTTGGTTGAGAGAGAAGGACCACGCACCGGAGAAGAGCATGAGAGATAGGTCTTGCACACGTGAACCTTCCCCCTCACAGCCTCAACTATGACAAAGAGATTACATTGAATGTAGTTATGGATGGATGGCTCCTTAGCAATATACTCATTGACACTGGCATGGAGGTTAATGTTTTGACTTTGGATGCATGGCATCAAATGGGGAGACCTACATTACAGCCATCTTCAAATGTGTTGTATATGGAAAAAAAGACTAAGGTGATTCCCATTGGTGTCTTGAAGGATGTAGCTATTACTATTCAGGGAGCCAAGTTTACTGGGGACTTCGAAGTCTTGGTGCTCACCGAGGTGGACAATTTCCCAACACTACTTGGGTGCCCTTGGTGTTACAAGAACAATGTGGACCTCCGGTTCAACAAAGGGTACATTAGTTTTGAGAACAAAGAGGAGCGGGTCATTATACCCCTAGTTGATGGGAAGTCAGTGCCCTACATTGAACTGTTGGGAGAAGAAGTTTTTGACAAGATTTATGTGCGCTCAATCAGAGACCATGAGATGGTACACCCTATTAATGGGGTTATCTATTTTGAATATGCTTAGTCAGTGCATGATACCACCAATCTGGCATGTGACAATTGGGCACATGGGACATATGAATTAATGGGATAGAAGTTGAGAGGATCGGTGACCAAGGTAACAAAGGCGTGCACGGTTCGGCACCTTAGAGGAAAATAACTACCCAAGTACTCAGGAGGAGCCTTCCCTGATATCTTTCTGCAGGAGATAGAAGCTCAGTGGAAGAACAAGAAGGAATGGAGGAGATCTTTGAGTTATATCTTGCTCGACACAACAGCTTGTTGGTGGGCCACGCATCAGGAGAGCCTTTTAGAGTGGCGCAAGGTAAGAATTGCTCTCTCTGTCAGATTTTCTAGAAGTAATATACCCACCATCATCAAGGAGTACCATGGGAAGGATCCCACCTCTTTCCATATCCAGGAGTGTGAACGGGTCTGGAGAGAAGGTGCAGAGGCCTTGCCACCATCCCTCTGGGTGCACAAGTTGTATTCTACATTACTAGGGTTATGCACGCACATGGTACATTCATTCAGAGACACGCCACCAGACAAGGAATTGGCAAGAGCTTGCGGCTAATCTTATTCAAACCTTTGAGTATCAGAGTACCAAGCCATCGGTTGATAAGGCCTTACAAGGTATCAAGCACCTTACCATGGGGGATAGTGCCAGAACGAGAAGATAGGCTGTTGGAATTACTAGGTGAACTAGGATTGGAGGTGCGCTTCAAAGAGATTGAAGAAACTAGAAGAGTTACAACTTGAGCGCGTGTTTGGAAAAGGAGAAGGGAAAGTTAGTATATGTGATTGATGGAGAGGAATCAGAAAGTTTAGATGTTAGCTATTATGTGGGGACACGTGAAGTAGTGGACAGTGTAGATGCTCGCGCACGTGCCTACCATGAGCCTTTAAAGATGAAGAAAGTTAACATCAATTTAGAAGAAGAACCTAAGGAAGCTATTATTAGGGATTATTGGACAGAGAAGGAAGTATCAAAGATCATTGATCTACTACATGAATTTGAGGATTTATTCCCTCGTGGGTACCATGAACTCAAAGGTGTTCACCATTCCTTGGGGGAGATGAAGATAAAACTGAAGGACGATGCGCACCGGTTAGAAAAATTCCCTACCGAATGAATCCCAATTTACGTGTGAGGGTTAAGGAGGAGATAGACAAGATGATAGCTTATGGGATCATTGAGGCAGTAGAATAATCGGAATGGATAAGTCGATTGTAATTAGCATCAAGCGGGATGGGTACATTAGGATTTGTGTGGATTATAGGGAATTGAATGCGGTTTGTGTCATTAATCCATTTCGACCCCTTCTTCAGAATAAATTTTGGAAGGATTCGCTGGGCGCAAAATATATTCCTTCTGAGATGGATTTTTAGGATACCACCAAGTTTGGATTGCAAAGGAGGACCAGGAGAAGACAACTTTCACCACCGAGTGGGGAATTTTTACATATACGGTCATGCCCTTTGGGTTGAAGAATGTGCCTGTTGTTTTTTCACACATAGTGGTGCAAGCATTCTAGGACTTCATCCATAAATTTCTTCGGGTTTACTTGGATGATTAGAAAGTATATGGTGCAGTTAAGGACCGTTGTGACAACTTGAGATTAATGTTTGAAAGGTGTAGGTAGTTGAGGATATCCCTCAACATTAAGAAATGTTTGTTTACTACTCCCTTTAGGACTCTATTGGGGCATATCATATGTAAGGAGGGCTTGCTGGTAGATCCCGCTAAGGCTGCGGTTATTGTGGGGTTAAGGGAACCTACTATCCAGTGCGAGTCTTGGATTCCTTGGGCATATGGGAAATTACAGAAATTCATTAAGGGATATTCCAAGATCACCGCGCCCTTAGAAGAGTTTCTTAGACACAAAAGTACCTTCCATTGGGAAAGGCATAAAGAAAGGGCATTTGATACATTAAAAGATAGGCTTAATACCACATCTATTTTATGATTTCCCTCTTGGGACAAGCCCTTCCATGTCCATGTAGATGCCTCGGGAACCACCATTGAGCAAAGACTTGCAGAACTAGGTGAGGGATTATTGATCATCCTCCTTGTTTTGCGGCAGGAAGTTAACACCAGCAGAGAAGAATTATACCACAACTAAGCACGAGGCATTGTTAATGATCTATATGATTTTCAAATTTAGACAGTATCTACTGGAAACACCCTTTGTATTCTACACCGACCATATGGCATTAAAGTATTTAGTAAACAAGCCTATTCTTCAAGGGCGCATATGTCGATGGGTGTTGTTGTTTCAAAATTTTGAGTTCACCATTATAGTGAAGCCGGAAAAAGAAATTGTGGACCTGATCATCTATCAAGAATTGATTCAGGAGAGGATGCACAAAGTATTGAGGAAGCAATGCCAGACACACAATTGTTTAGATTATGGTGTGTACCCTCGGATTTGGAAGAGATTACTGTATTTTTAAAAGAAGGTGTGGTACCAGATGGGATGAGGGCATTGGAAAAGAAGCAATTGGCCATACGCGTTGTGCCCTACATGTTGATTAGTGGAGACTTATACAAATTGGGATGTGATGAAGTTTTTTCCAGATGTGTGTTGGAGCATGAGTGTCTGGCCATCATGGAGGAAGCACACGGAGGAAGTGCAGGTGGGCAATACGCAAGTGATGCCACCGCGCACAAGATTTTAATGTCAGGTTTATGGTGGGAAACCTTATATAGGGATTATAGGGATTGTTATAAAGCATGTGTACACTGTCAGTGCATTGGCAAACTACGAAGGAGAGATGAAATGCCTTTGCTTCCTATTCCTAGCAGAGCCTTTTGAAAAGTGGGTGATAGACTTTGTAGGACCTATTGCATCGGCACTGCGTAGGACTAGGTCACGATATGTCATCACTTACATGGATTATCTCACAAGGTGGGTGGAAGCAGCCCCAACTAAAGATTGCACGGAAGTAACAGCGGCAAGGTTCCTATGGGAGAACATTATCACAAGGTATGGATGCCCTTTGAGTTTGACCAGTGATAGGGGTATGCATTTTCTAAATGAGACCATGAGGATCTTACTATCTGAGTTCATGGTGGCTCATCATAAGAATACACCCTATCACCGACAAGCAAATGGAACCGCGGAAGCATTCAACAAAATATTGAGTCATACCTTGACCAAAATCTATGATGTTGGAAGACAAGATTGGGATGACAAGGTATTAGTAGTTTTATGGGCTTACAGGACTACGTATAAAAGACTAAATAAAGCCACACATTTTCAATTGGTATTTGGTGCAGAAGTTGTTTTGCCAGTTGAATTTATGTTACCTTCTCTGTGAATAGTACACACAGGAGGATTAGCTGATGAACAAGCACTGGAAGAAAGAATTGATGAACTAATGAAACTGGATGAGAGATGATCACTTGCCCATTGGAGCCAAACAACAGAAAAGGAAAAGCAAAAGGCTTGGCATGATCACCATATTAGGAACAAGAAGTTTGAGGTTGGGAAAATGGTGTTACTGTATGATTCTAAATTTCTGTGCCATCCTGGGAAGTTGAAATTCCATTGGTTAGGTCCCTACACAATCTCGTACATCCTTGATTTGGTGCATGCTAGTTACAAGTGCTAGATGGAACAAAGTTTCCTAGACACTTCAATGGTAGTAGGCTGAAGCCCTACTATAAATAAGTCTTCTTGGTGTTTGTAAATAAGGTAGTTTTGCCAGTTAGTTTAGAATTTTCCCTTATGCATTTTCCTTTCCTTGTGTTTCCCTTTCACATTGTTGTTTTTTTCACCTTGGGTGTCGGTAACCTTATTGCTATTTTTGGAGGATTTATGAGTGCACAGAGGACCACACATCGTTTAAGTGTGGGGTGGAGAAAAGTGAAGAAGCACATGATTAAAAGTACTAAGGAAGTTATGTTGAAGAGCCTTGTTGAGTAGGTTGGTTAAAAGAGAGATGAAGAGAAGAGATAGAATGGTTAGTGCCAGAGTAAAGCTACTTATAGATCTTACGTAAAAAGGAAAAAGAAGTGCATTTAAAGCAACACAAGGTAGGAAAAAGAAAGAATCTGGACAGAAGAAGTGCCTTCGGTGTGGGTTGAGTGCACATAAGAGTCTCTTGTCAGGTTGGTTTGGTTGCGTGCCAGAAGGTTAGAGGAGTTTTCACACAGGAAGGGTGCATGAGGTAAAGAGGAGTTTTCATGTAGGAAGGGTGCGTGCATGAAGGTGCTGAAGACAAGATTTGTTTTAAAAAGACACATTAAATGAAAAAATTATGGGGTAGGTAAAGTAGCATTTAATGACCAGAAAAAGGAAAAACTATAAATAGAGGGTCGGGGCACTCTCATTTTACTTTACAAAAATGAAGAGTTGGAGATATAAGCTAGGGTTTTTCAGATTCGATCAAGTGAAAGATCTGTGTGATTAAAAACATGAAGAGCAGTTTGAGATTGCGAACTAGAAGGAAGGAATTACACGGGCATGGAGAGAAGTGAAAAGACGTTGTCTTGTGAAGAATTTATCAAAGATAGGGTTCATCAAACTAGGGCACGGGTTTAGAAGAATTGTATCGCAGATCTGAGATCGAAAGTTGGGAGAATGAAAGCGAGAATAATAAGGAGAGGATTGGAGTGTCACAATTACCTTGACTATGGCACCGAAGAAAGGAAAGGGAAAAGTGAAGGCTAAACAACCAGAACCCGAGGTAGATACAAATGAATAATGGTATGTAGAAATGTAGTACCCTGATGGAGTGATGATGGGGAAGGAATGGGAATCCCATTTGAGAAGCATACCAATTAGTGACTATAATCACCGCACCAGCACTATAGAGAAAGAAATGGCATTAGAATTGGTATGCCCAACCAATAAGTCAACACATGAAGGGTTGCCTATCTACAATGATGACGTGAAGGTCAAGCTGGTGAAGGCAGGATTGTTGTAACTTCATGAGTTTCCTTATTTTGGGAATCGGATCACTTGTACCAGTGGTTGATGTCTCGGGTACACGAGGACTACTTCCACTTTATTGGGCGCAAGATGCGTGTAACTCCCCAGTTGATTACATAGTTTACAAGCCTCATATGTGAGGGAGATAGCACTGGAAGATGACCTTGGTGACAAGGAGGCCATTCAGAAAGCTGTCACTGAGTATGCCTACAAGAAAGGGTCACGATATTATGACATCTCATACATCAAGGACCTAGTTATGAAGATGTTTGCTGATGGGTTGTTGTATTACCAGTCATTTAACCAACTCATAGACAAGTTGGTGTCATTATAACCAAGGCGTGTCTAAAGCTATATGCAAAAGGAGAAAGGAAAATCTTATTCAACAATACTTCTTCCTAAGAAAACATACAAAAATTAAACATGCATGAAAAAGAAACACACAACAACTAAACTACTAAAATAAATCTATAGTAAATAAACTATGCTAAGAAATAATAGAAAAATCCTCCTCCTTGGGGAAGAGTGGATTTTGGCCATTCTCTTCCCTTTGGATTTGGAGAAACTACAATTAACTTTTAAAACTGCACTTGTATTGATTCAAAACTAATTTACAAAATATGCCCCCTTGGTCATTGTATTACCAGTCATTTAACCAACTCATAGACAAGTCGGTGTCATTATAACCAAGGCGGTGTCTAAAGCTATATGCAGAAGGAGAAAGGAAAATATTATTCAACAATACTTCTTCCTAAGAAAACATACGAAATTAAACATGCATGAAAAAGAAACACACAACAACTAAACTACTGAAATAAATTTGCAGTAAATAAACTATGCTAAGAAATAATAGAAAAATCCTCCTCCTTGGGGAAGAGCGGATTTTGGCCATTCTCTTCCCTTTGGATTTGGAGAAACTACAATTAACTTTTAAAATTGCACTTGTATTGATTCAAAACTGATTTACAAAATATGCCCCCTTTTCCAAATATATGGAAGAGGTATTTATAGACATTACTCCTAGTTTACTTGGTCCACACTCCAAGAACTAACTACTTATTCTTGGGCAGATTTATTCAAAGCAATAAATACTAAACAAACTTTACTACAACAACCCACTTATCGTGGAGAATATTTCTACAACTCATCCCTTTAATCTAGGAACACAAAGTGGGAGAGTACTTATTCAACATTTCTAATACTATTCCACCATTTGCTCATCCTTGAAATATGGAGAGAAAAAGGAGGAGTGCTAAGTCCATAAATTTGAATTCTTCTTGGAATGCCACATGCATTCATGACTTTGGATTGCCACATGTTTGGATCTATATTCTTGGTTGATGATGTGGAAACAAAGAGTAGGCTGAATAGTTCGGTGCTCCTTTACATTATTTTGGAACAAACCAAAATACTTTCACTAGCTAGGCGTTTCCGTAGCTGCGTGAAGAATTTCCATAGCTGGGCATTTCCGTAGCTATGTGAAGAATTTCCATAGCTAGGCATTTTCGTAGCTGCAATCTACGAACTTGAGTACTGATTGTTTATGACCTATTTTCTACACACTATTGCATTCCAACTTTAGAATAAATATCAAGAAATAACAACAATTAGATTGCAAATAGATTTCTAAAGAGATGATAAGATAAATCCTATATTCTACCTTAAATATGATATCCATTATTAAAACTACATCTAAATTCACTTGAAAGCTTTATTTTAAGAGAGAGAATAAGAGTGTTATTTGGTGATATAATGAGACATATTTTGGTCTCATCATTTCCCCACACTTAACTTCTTGCATGCCCTCATGTAAGCTACTGATCTTCCTGTAGAATTTGATTTTGTCAATACTTCTACATCTTTCAAATTATCTTCTCCTTTTTCATGATAGTAGCAAACTGAGATTTTAGAAGTAAAATTTTTACTTCTTTCTTATTCATTCTCTCATGAGGTTTTTCTTAGATAATGTAGAGAGATTTTCCCACACTTAGCTCTTTGTTTTCTCATGCATTCTTCAAAATATTTGGAAGAGAGTGAGTCTCCCTCACACTTAGCTTTGTGCATGCCCTCATGCAAACTTTTTTTAATTCAACAGACTTATAGATCTCAATTCTTGTGTAATTGAAAAAACTTCATCTCGCATCATTTTCTTTGTTACTTGACTTGATCAACACATGGAGATCTTGAAAATTTCTCTTTTTTATGCTTTCAAGAAGTGAATCTATTTGTAATTAAAACAACAAATAACAATATTCAAAAATATAAAAATAGAAGTTACCATACCATACTCAGTAGTTATCTTTGCTTTCATCATGTTGTATAACCGTGATTTCCAATCTGCATTTGAAAAAACAAATAGATATGAAGTCAAGGTCATACAACATAGAACTTTTCGAGAAGAAAATGATTTCATCAACCAAGTCGGCATAAGAGAAGCGATCATATGAATCCAAGAAAGACTTTTAAGTACAAAATTTTTTATTTTTATTTTTGGTTTTGGAAAAGCAGACCATTTGTTGGTTTTCAACTTTCCCCATTTTTTTATTTTTAGGTTTGAGAAAAACAACCATTTTCTAGTTTTCAAATTTCCCCATTGTTTTTTTTTTTTTTTTTTGAGAGGATTAACATTGACTCGCATATCGGAGGAATTTTTGGTGGTTTCAAAAGTTAGGAAAATGAATTTTTAACAAAAGCGAGACAAAAAGGGTAGCATGGAGCGAATCAAAGTCTTGAAAATGAGGAGTGCTAACAAAATACTTGCATGCATCATAAGATATATATATATATATTTAAAAACAATCTTGACATGTTATTTTTAGCAAAGATACATTCAAAATGTGATATCTTGGTCGTTTCTCAACAAAAATGAGAAATTAAAAATGATCTGGAAAGCTTAGATTGTGTAGAACAAGACCCAAAAATCATTTGAGTGATTTCTTTACGAGATGTGAGCAGTTTGGATCAGAAAACACTATTATCAAAACAAGTCTGCAACATGTTATTTCTTTTGAGCAACGTGCATTCAAACTGCAATATCTTGGTCATTTCTAAATGAAAATGGGTGATTCAAAATGATCTAGAAATCTCATTTCATGTAGAACAAAACCTAGAAATTGTTTGATCTATTTCTTTATGAGCCACGAGTAGTTTGCATCAGAAAATGCGGCTATTTTTCATGCGCGATTTCGTATCAGATGATTCTTTTTCCTTTGACCTCCTCTTTAATGCGCCATGTATGTTGATTTTGTAATTTCCTGCAGTAATTATGTCATCTAAAAAATAGATGCTTACAACAATTAGCTCCTTCAAATTTAAATCTCCAATAATTATTGAAAATAATTTAGAACAAGTCTCTCTCATTAAATAAATAGAGTCAATTTAGGAGCACTCTTTGCATGAGACTTATTTGATTAAAAGATATGCAATCTATAGCATTCATTGAATGCAAATTTATTTCCTCTTTGTATGCAAAATTTATTTCTAAATCAATTAAGTCGACATGCAAGGAATATCTTAACAAAATTTGACTAATTCATTAAATAAAAGAGATAAAATAAGAATGCGTGTTATTTGAATATTTCTAACAACCGCATGAGTCATTGCATGCAAAAAGGAATGTCTCACTTCATTAAATGTAAGAGTTAAAAATAGAATTTGCTTGTTGCATGCTTCAAATTTTCAACCAAACGAGTTGTTATATGAGAGAATAATACATACCTTTTTGCATTTGTTTACCATGTTCTAATAACTTTCATTATTGTTGTAGACTCATTTTTATTGCAGGAATTTGAGTTGCAGAGATACGTGTTTTTTTCCTTCAACGTGATGTTTATCGACCGCTGAAATTTCCGCCAACAGGAAAAATTGGGGATTGCGCATGCAAGTTTGGTAACTTGGATACGTGCACATCCGCCTATGTGGATGAATCACGGTGTGATAAGTGGCACAATTTTTATGAAGTAAAAAAATTGGTTTATAACTCCATTCTTTGACACTCGTGCTCGGACAGTGTGCCCCATTGTTTGTTGGTTGGGGGCCCTTGGCTAGGTTCAACACACTTTTTGTATGGAGGGGTGTCCTACCACCCTTTCTTCATATTACCATTGTTGAGCTTCTGTGTATGTTTTCTAATACTTGTTTTACCATGTTGAATGTGGGATTTATTTCATTATAATATTGAAATGTTTGTATTATATTATAATGTGACCATTGTATTTGGTCTAGCTCGCTTGAGCCATGTAGTATCTCGATGCATTGGGGCCAATACTCGGCCTAACATATTGGGCCTAACTCCCCCATAGTCCATTCATATATCCTTAACAACTCTATTAGATCAACATATCTATGTGGTAACTCAACTTGCTTAGCCACAACGAATTATCCATGCAAACTTAGCCATTCAACCAATTATCCACGAGGGCACGGCTATGGCATGCCAAACAAACCTTGTCGCATCCCATGGAGATGCCAAACTTGGAAAAATAATAATGGTTGAAATCAATGCACCAACCTATGTGGTGGTTAAAAAAATCTAACTGACCAGACACTCATACGTGGCAAAAAAAAAATTCAAAGTGTGGCGAAGCCACAAAAATAGAGGGCATACGCGGAAAATGTGGATTTTTTCCCACATAGTTCATAAGTCGGCAAAATAGGAGGAAGTGGGGGTCTAACCCACGAACAGTGGGAAATAAAACAACCAACTCGTTGTTGACCCACATGGGCTCGGTGATGTATAAAGTGATCTCGCTTCTACTTAAATAATATTTTATTTGTGACTATGTAGATGACAGATTAGGCGTTTTCAAAGATCTCCATTTTTAGGCATTTAAAGTCATTTTCAAACTTCATCCGAACAAGAGAGTTTCTCAATATTCAAAGACAAAGACAATGATGTTACTTTTTTCCATGAACTTATTTAGTTTTCTTGGTGTAGGGTTTGTTCTTACTCATTTACATGAAGAACTCATTGTGGAGATCTTTTTGTAGAGCCATGGACGGATTTGAGAATGTGTTTCTACGACAAATTGTAGAGTTCTACAAATCTAAATTAGCTCATTTGTAGGTGACTATTTAGCGAGAAAATTGTCTAAGTCCTAGAGTAGAGAATCAACATGCGTAAGGAAAGTAAGGGAAAATCGGTCAAGGAATGGCGCGCGGGATAAGCTGGAGTGTGCGCAGGTAGTTGAAGAAGTTGCAACAAAAGGCCGGAGTAAACATGGAGTGTGCAAAGGTTGACGCGCGGAAGCAAGTTATGGTTTGTTATCAATGTGTGGAGTATATTATTCAGTTTTGTTACTATTTATTATCAGTTCTCAATTTATTAAAGGAATGAACAAATGATTAAACAAGGCAATTAACTAGAAAAACAGATTAAGTTAAAATTTAGAATCCTTTATCCACAACAGATAAATGTGTGCACAAATCAATTTTGGATGAATTTAATTAGATTGATATGCATTAAAAATCAACTTTTGATCAGTATATAAAGGATTTAATATCATATTTTAATGATTTTTAATCAATCCTCTTGAATCACGAAAAGTTGAGTTAAAAGGTAAATTGGTCAAATAAGAGGAAAAATCAAAAACACCATATTTTTAAAACACCTAAAAGTGAATCCATAACCATTTCTTAATCAATTTTAATCTGATTTTCGATACCCGAGGGTAAAAATTGTTCTAGATCAAGTTTTTGGTATCATAGCGGGTTTAGCTGAGTATTTACTTTCATTTGAATTTGATTTCAATGTGGTTTTGTAATTTGGGCTTGTTGATCTTTTCATTATAGTGTGCAGTGTTTTGGGAAGTACATGTGTTGTAGAAAGCCATGGGAAAGATGTCTAAACAGAAAAATCTTGATGAGATTGAGGAAGAAAATGAATTCATGATATGTAAGTTGTATTCATGGAGGAACAAATTTCCAGTTTGAAATCAGATCTTGAATCCAAGGATGAGCTCTTGATGATCTTAAAATGTGGTGAATTGAAGAAGGATGTACCTCACTTGTATTTGGTCTAGCTCTCCGAGCCATGTAGTATCTCGGTGCATTCGGGCCAATACTTGGCCTAACATCTCAGCCTAACTCACCACATAGTCCGGCCGCATATCCTTAACAAATCTGTCAAATCAACATATCTATGTGGTAACTCAACTTGCTTAGCCACAACAAATTTGGTGTGAAAACTTAGCCATTCAACCTGATTATCCACAAGGGCACACTACATGGCATGCCAAAAACCTTGTCTCATCCCATGGAGATGCCAAACTTAGCAAAAAAATGGTTCAAATCAATGTGCCAACCTATGTGGCAGTTAAAAAAGCTAAGCCGACCGGCCACATATACGTGGCAAGAAAATCAAAGTCAAAGCGTGGCGAAGCCACAATAATAGAGGGCATGCACAAAAATGTGGGATTTTTCCCACATAGTTCATAAGCCGGCAAAATAGGAGGAGGTGGGGTCGAACCCACAAACGGTGGGAAACAAAACAACCAACTCGTTATTGACCCATAGGAGCTCGGAGATATATAAAGTGAGCTCACTTTTACTTAAAGAATCTTTTATCTATGATTGTGTAGAGGACAAATTAGGTATTTTCGAGAGATCTCCATTTTTAGGCATTTAAAGATGTTTTGGACTTTGTCCAAAAGCTGGAGAGTTCCTTAGAATTCGAGAGAGAAAATGATGTTAATTTTTTTTTCCATGAAGTGCTTTTTTTTTTTTCTTGGTGTAGGGTTTTTCTTATTTATTTACATAAATAAAGCAATGGGAGATACTTTGTAGAACCACAGATGGATTTTAGAACGTGTTTCTAAAAAATTGTAGAGTTCTACAAATCTTAATTAGCTCATTTGTAGGTAACTATTGAGCCCAAAAAGTGGATAAGTCTCGGAGCGAGAGAATCAGCACGTGTAAGGTAAGTAAGGGAAAAATCACTCAAGGAATGGCGCGTGGGATAACAAGAGTGCACACGGGCAGTTCAATAAGTTGCAACAAAGGCCAAAGTAAACATGGAGCATGCAAAGGTTGGTGTGCGGAAGAAGGTTATGGTTTGAAGACTTATGTGCATCATTGGATATGGTACTACATGGAAAACACGTGAAGACATGAGTAGGCATGACGAGTGGATAAGGTTACAACTTGGAGTCTTAGAGCTCAAGGAAATAATATTCCATGAAAGGAATATTCAGAGGGGAATCATTACGATTAGTGGAGGCTAATCAGGGTTTTGGCGAGCTGGCATAGGCACTCGATCATGGAGGAGCATGATTCCACCTGGCATGCGGCCTACTCATGAGTGAAGCTAAGGTGGTGAAGGGTAACTCCCTCCCTATTTAAGAGTGTGCTCGAGATCTAAAACGGAGGTAGGGGCGAGAGACAGAAGAGATGGTGCGAGAGACTAGTCAAGAAATAGTTAAGTGCATGGAAGAATATAGTTAGGGCTCTCATGCATAATCATTTTGTAGGGTTAGAGTGTCATTATTTGATGATGTACTCGGTCTTATATGACCCTCTTTGATGTAATATCGTGACTATAAACAATTACAAATCAATATATGATGCTTTGTTCTAAATATCTTTTCTCATGGGTACAAACCCCTTATGTCCTTTATATTGCTCATGGCTTAGATCTGATTCCTTTATATTGATATAATGTATACATCCTTTTATGGTTTATCTATGCTTAAATTCAAGTGTTTTGACTTCTTTGCTAAAATGGATAAATGTATTTTTGTTTCTACAACCATTCCTCCATTAATGGTGGACATTCTTACGAAGATCACATAAAGGAGGGGCTCGGCACCTGCGCGCACCTTGGGTGAGCGCCCAGCTAATTTTGGGTGATAGGTTGACATGCTTGGGGTTTAAAAGGAGTAGGTAAAAAGAGGCTACAGTGAAAAAGGTCTATTATTCACTTGAGAAGGTAAAAATTGTACTTCAAGTGGTATTTAATAGATTGGTTCACAATTAAATTGAATTCGGAGATGTAGCCCATCTAGGTGAACTTCGTTATTAACATGTGGAGTATTTTATTCAATTTTTTATGTTTATTATCAGTTCTCAATTCAGTATAAAGGAATGAACAAATGATTAAAAAAGGTAATTAACTGGAAAAATGGATTAAGTTGAAATTTAGAATCCTTTATCCACAACAGATAAATGTGTGTATAAATCAATTTTGGATAAATTGAATCAGACTAATATGCATTGAAATTCAACTTGTGATCATTTTATAAAGGATTTAAGATCATATTTTAATGATTTTTAATCAATCCTCTTAAATCACGGAAAGTTGAGTTGAAAGGAAATTGATCGAATAAGAGGAAAATTGGAAAACAATGGATTTTTAAAACACCCAAAAGCGAATCCATAACCATTTCTTGATCAATTTAAATCAGAATTTTGAGTATCCGAAAAAAAAATTAAAACAAGACTCGAGGGTAAAAAAATTTTACGGATCGGTGTTGGTGTATAGAGTCATAAAATTAAAGCAATAAAGCACCGATTGGGTTGTAGGGTATGAAAGACCAGAAAGAAGACAAGAAACAAAATAAAGAGGCCAAAGATAGTTGTCAATTACTAGTTTTCTCACTTAGGAATCATATGAATGCAATTATGTGCTTAGGACCTAGAAATGTACCCATGTGTGTGATTATGTATCTACATAAGGGAATACACGATGATAACCCATAAAGCGTGTCTATAATACCCAATTTGAACTAATAATTGACAAATATGCATACATGCTAAAAATGTTCAATTTAACAAATAATAAATGTATAAGGACCATTTCAAGTGTCTATACGTTGATTTTATTTTATTTTATCACTTTCCCTTTTTACTTGAGTTGATTTGACGCTTCAATCTCCTCTAAATACCTCATATGTAGTTTTGCATAAATACGTCCTTCTTATAACACAATGACCCTTTAAGCATATTTGAGATTATTTAGGGTCCAAATCTTGTCTAAATACCTCATCCATAGGGTATATATATATATATATATATATATATATATATATATATATATATATATATATATATATATATATATATATATATAGTCTTATAGTCTTATTAAATTATAACCATTTAGTGCGCAATGTGCCAACCCAAACCTTTACTATTCATTTATGAGCGATAGTTAAAAAGAACTCAAAAGCAAGAGAGGACAAAACCATTCAACGTCTTTCCTATATGCAAGCTGGTGGTGTCATATGTTGGTGTGAGCAAGTTCTTCCTCTCATATTAGAGGGTCAATCTCACATTTAGGTTTAGGGTTAGGTTTAGAGCTATCATGTGTTACTAGGGTTACTCAAAGACCCTATAGTACCCCTTTACTATTCATTTATGAGCATGTGCTCTGTTGTTTTTCCTCTATTCAAGATTCTGAGCAAGTTCTTCCATTACCGATCAATTCTTTTTTTCATGGAGCTATCACGATTCGTTGGAGTGCAACTACTACGTGGTGTGCCTCGTTTCCGATTCGATTCTCGCAAACTCTTTTCATGGTATCAGAGTTGAGATGTAAACGTGCACTCGTTATTTTTAGTTGTGATTACTCTTTCTTGGTTTCATTTTTTTACTCGCATGCAAGTTTTTCGATCACTATTTTCTGGAATTATTTTGCTAATCTCTCTAACAAGCTTTCGAAAAGTTGTGTTTTTTGTGTTTTTTTGTGCATGTGCAGGTTTTCATAATACCTTGAGCAATCAGGGGTTTTACCGCTTTTTAGCTGGCTGCAGCTAAATCCAAAATAGAGATTCATTTCATTTTTTAAATAAATTATTAAAATGGAAGTGAAATTTTTTTAAGATCTCTATTTTTTTCTTAGTTCCATAATTTTTTTTGAAAAAATTGGCTTGGCTATGCATGTTAGTCTGTGGTTGCAGGATATTTGTGGACATGGCCGTGAGTGCATAGACATTTTTCACACTTGTGCAAACTCCTTGCAGTATTTTTTTCTCTTGGGTGTCTCTATTGGAGTTTGACTCCAAACCCTTTAATCATAATCGTTTTCTTTTTCGCATGCGTGGACTTTTTGTTTGTTTGTGCATGGACTATGTTGCTCGAGCTGGATGTGCATGGACTATTGTTTTGGACTGCTTTTTCTTCACACGATTGCTCCTCCCATACTGCCCTCCTCCCACGGCCTCTTCCTCGCCGCGGCCTCTTCCCGCCTACATAAAGAACACCAAACACAACAAAAATGCAGCAAACACAACAAAAACTACACGTGTTTTCCAACCAACACTACGCTTTTTTTTGGTAAGTCGTTTAATCTTTGTAAGTTTTGATTGGTAAGTGTTTAAAATACGGTAAGTGTTTGGTAAGTTTTCTTTTATAAATCAGCAAATTTGGCTTTCGAGTTTTTTTGATAAGTTTTTTAAATTCTTTCTAAACTTTGTTAAAGGTTTTTAGTAGGTTTAAAAACAATCAACACAAACAAATCGGCTTCCTTTTTTTAAAAATCACATTTTCTAAAAGCTTTCTTTTTTTAAATTCTTACCTTTTTAAATACATGTTTTTTAATCTTTTAAAATAAACGTGAAAGTTTTTTGTAAAGTTTTCAAAAAAACAATATATATAAAATTCTTTTTGTTCTTTTAAAAAAAAGAAGCTTTTTACTTTTTTATTAAGCTTTTTAAAAAAGGGAAAGTTTTTTATTTAGGATTTAATTTTTTAAATCTTAATTAGTTTTTTTATTAGTAGAAATTAATTAGATTTAATTTAATTAAATCTAGTGTATTAATTTCAATTTCCTTAATTACGATTCGTAACATATCAATTATCGGCATCTTCATTAACGTTCAATATCATTTTTTTAAAAACTCCAATAGCTCTAAAAATAGCAAAATTGGGCATTTCCAAATGGTAAAATTTAGGCGTTATTGTTGATTTTTTCGCTAATCATGCGCTCAAGTGTGCAGTGATCACTTGCAGCACTCTTTGCCTTCCTAGCACTTTTCCAAGCGTTTCTAAAGATTCTCTGAACTCCTTGAGTTCATTTAAAACCTTGTATTTCACCCTTATTATTGCTTGTGACTAGTGAGTGCGTCCGCCACAGTCTACAGCAAGGGGGTTTCCTTTTACGATGTGAGACATTTTTTCTCACCACTAGGGTTGGCTTTCACCTCCTTTTCTTGTTTTTTTGCTTGTGCTTGTTTACGGTGTCCTATTTTTGTGCTCCACGAAACATTGTTGTGGTCTCCTCTCTTATGCGTTATTACGCTGATTGCAAGATGAGTTACCAAGTGTTTCAAACCACACGCACGGACCCGATTGTAATCAACACACTAAACTATAAAGTGCCGAAAGCAGGGGGGTTGTTATTGTCCTGGGTGGTTGTGTTTCTTTTCTACATTTCTTTCTCTCTCTCTCACTATGGATGCACTTTCAATTCCTTTGCTTATGCCATTCAAATTTTTCGAATGGAGATCGAAAATAATAATGAAACTAAGGGGTAAAGGGTTATTTTGCATCACCATGGGAACTGAGACTGAACCAGATGACGAACCTGAAAAATCTAAGTGGTTAAACCATAGTGATGAAGCTTTAGGTCTTCTTTGCATTTCGTTTCTCCTGACTTGCTCTTCCACATTGAGGTGTCTGAAACACCTAAATCTGCGTGGAAATATTAGATGAAATGTTTGGACAACATGATGACATGAGAGCGCATGAGTTGGAAAATGAACTACTAGGGTTAAATCCTAGTGATTTTGAAAACCTACAAGCATTCTTCTCAAATTTGTCCACACTAGATCATTGTTAAAGGATGTCAAGTAGAGAAGAAAGATTCTCAACTGATCTTGTCGATTCTCTCTAAGTTAGGTCCTGAATATTCTGTCTTTGTGTCAACTTTTTACGCTACAAAAGTCTGCCTTGGGCAAGGATTGGAATATGCCCTCCTTTGACTATTTTTCATCCCAACTCATTCGAGAATAGGACAAACTCATTCAAATGGGGTCTCTCAAGTCCAAGTCACATGCCCTTGTAGCAAGTACTAGTAAGGAAAAGAAGACTGATAATGAGATAGAGAAAAAGGATCAACCTAAGAAAGAAACCAAGACCAAAACTAAAATTAACATGAACACTTCAACTTCTGAGCCTAGAGCATAGAAAGATAGGTATTTGTGTTCCTATTGCAAGAAGTCTGGTCATGATGAGCAACATTGTTTTCAGAAACAGATTGATCACTTATCTCATTTACTTGAGAAGAATAAAATAAGTGTTCCTGAATCCATAAAACAAAATGCTCCGAAGGCCGAGTCTTCCACTGCAAAAGGTTCTAAATCTGATAAGAAGAAAGGAAAGGCCCTCGTAGCTCAAGTTGCTCCTTCATTGACGTGGATTATAGATTCTAGTGCCTCACACCACATGGCTTCTTCGCATGTTGAGTTCTCCAACATCGAACCTTGTGATATGTCCCAAATCACGTTGGGTGATAACATGAAAGTGTCAGTTTCGGTAGTGGATCGGTAGAGATAGATGGGGGAACATTCAACCAAGTGTTAAGTGTTCCTGATCTCTCTACCAATCTCCTATCGGTTTACCAAATTACTCACCTTGGTGAAGGAATGCGAGTGGAATTTGGTCCTAACTCGGTGATTATTCGTGAGCTTAACAATGACACTATAGTGGCTGAGGGAAAGGCAGATCACCATTCACGGTTGTACACCTTTTCCCACTTTACTTCGATTTGAACTTCTACTTCTCTACCTACTGAGGTTCTTCAGCTCTCTGATTCGGACTCTGACTCCTCAGATGATGATGTTGTTGAGCATGCTCCTCTTCATGACTCTCAAACTTTTGAGTCTTCCGATTCTGACAGTAGTGATGATGAGGACTATGTCCCTTCTCACTCGAGTGAAGAATCTTCTGACTCTGAGCTTGATTCTCCTGGTCCTCTTTGGGCTAGGAAAACTTTGCAAAGTGCTGAGAGATTTAGTTGGAGATACTTCGGATATGAGACATACTCACTTAGATTTCGTTGGACCCCACTCTTTCTTCACCTCTGCTTCTGATTCAGTTGTCTCCTCTATTTCTTCGTGTGATGATAGTTCCACTGATACAGACTCGCTTGGTTCTACTTCTGATGATGAGGATTGTGCACCCAGTTTTGATGTCGAGAGTACTACAGAGGACTCTTCTCCTCCTTCTCTCACTATTCCAGAGAGTATTGACACATCCCACATCTCATCAGATATTGAGTAGTCTCCTATATAGTACACTTGTGATGTACTACAGGTTCTTCATCCATCTATAGGTATTTCAGAGGAGTTCATCATCTCCGTTGTTGGGAGTGCCCCTTCTGGGACTCTTGCCACTTCCACTTTACCGGAGACTTTCATTAATCCACCCTTGTTTGTGGATCCATTTTCTGTCATGGGGGATGTTTTATTGCCTTCACATCAGTTGGAAATCCTTTCTATAGGTGTTCACCCTTCATACTCGATTGACATTTCGCACTCGTGACATTACCCTCAGCTCCTTTGCACTCGCTTGCTAGACCTATGTCACACTTTCATGGACCAGACTCAGAGTTCTTCATGCTACTGCCTTTAGTTTCCTTCGTGGAGTGGGTAGATTTCCAGCACATCTTTTATGTCCTTCCTAAGGGTAGACACACAGTACGGTGTAGATGGCTCTTCTTTAGTCCAAGAGGCAGAGGATCTCATCATCAACATTCTTTGGGAGACTTCTTAGAGTTACAGAGTTCAGATCCATCCATGGCATCTTCCACATCCATCTCATCTCCCTCATCTTCTCTCTTTTTCATCTTTCCGAGAGATTGCCCCTTTGTACATGGGTACCTTTATAGGCTAGTCTATGGCCAGGACCCATCTTTGGCATCTTTCTTAGATTAGAGAGTATTTTTTGTTCTCTTGTGGTGGATGTTTTTCCCACTGGGTTTTCCTTCACTGCTTGGGACTTCTTTTGTACATGGGTACCTCATCAGGCTTTATGCCGGGACCCATTTTTTTCTTCTTCTTCTAGGAAGATTGTGTTTGTATATGGGCACCTTATCAGGCCTTTAGTTGCCAGGCCCCATTGACACATCTTTCTTAGTTGTTTAGGAGTGTCTTCTCTTTTTGTCTGACTCATCATAGCCACTACCCCAACTTTGATGAAGGGGGGGTGTTGGTGTGAGTCATCCTATGTGTCCTCTCTCTCATATGTAAGGGTCATCTCACTTGGTTTAGGTTTAGGGGTTTTATGTGTGTCATGCACTAGGATTACTTCACACCCTATATGTACCCCTTTACTATTCATTTATGAGCATGCTAAGACACTCCACTGTCTTTCCTCTATATGCAAGATTTTTTTCTCGCATTGAGCAAGTTCTTCCATTATTGATCAATTCTTTCTTGCAATCGTTGGAGCTATCACGATTCCGTTGGAGTGCAACTACTACGCAAAGTGCCTCATTTCCGATTCGATTCTCACAAACTCTTTTCATCATACATGTGAAAGGAACGATAGGAAAATTGTTCCAAGTTTGTGATCTCGATGATAATAGCACACCACATTATATTTGTAAAACGAAGATCTAAAAGACCATATATAGAAATCCATCATAATCCATAATACTCAATACATCACAATACAATGACTTGAATTATTCAATAAGCAAGATGTACATATAGGAGGAGAGAAGTGCAACTACTACCGAATTAGTCGTGAAAACTCTCAATAATCGATATCTTGGTAGTTAAGTTAACTTCATAAGACTAGTAAGATAACTCCACATAACTAAGAAGCTAACTCAACATAACTAGTAAGCTAACTCCACACAACTAGTACACCTAGGAAAACTAACCAAACAAGTGTAGGGATAACACAAGTGTAATAGTTATCCTAATAAATAAATAAAAGGATAAATAGTAACCTACACTAACACCCTCCCATAAGCATAGCTTAGGTGAGAGAAAAATAAGGTGGGTCCCTGCAATAAGGTCGATGAGGTACCCACGTCCAATAACCGGGAAAATTAGACACCGCAAGGTACCCAAAAACAATAATAATAAAGTAGAGATAGAAAAATCCCACCGCAAGACATCCTAGAAGCTCGGCCCAAAACTCGCATACAATGTTGAAGAAGTGTGGTGCACACCGTGGTATGAATCCACTACTCAATCACGTAACTCAAAAACAATCGACATCAAGCCCGAATAGCTCCATGCAAGGAGACTATCAATGGAGTGATGTTGAAAATGTAAAAAAATCACCAAACATAATTTGATGAACTGCTACAAATAGGTGTGCCACGATCCAAGAACAACTAAGGTAACAAGGAAAAGACACGAGATCCAAATGAATAGGAGTTCCACAATCCAAGAAAAGCCAACGTAATAAGGCAAGGACATGCAACCCAAAAAGCAGTATCAACATGTAATAAGGCAAGGACACGAAACCAAAAGAATCAGTATCAATACCTCACCCTCCCATACTGTTGAATGGGTAGAGTGACACCACAGATATGTAGGAGTTGCCAAAATCAACTACTTGAACACTGACAAACTAACATTGGGCTTCACCAGAATAGCTCCCCCAAAAGAGAGACTATCAACATGCTAAAAAAAAGTGTCGAAAATACAGATCCAAAATATCTCAATAAACAAGAGATATAAATGTATACACCCATAGATACAAGAATGCAACACCCAAAAGTTTAGGACGTCGGGCTCAACTGAAATTGCATCCACAAGTGATTATAACGCCATCCTAAATTTGGCACTTTATAATTGAGTGCATGTAAATATTACAATGAGTAAAAGTACCTTTTACATTTGAAATATGTGTATAAAAATGTCACCAATGTGTAGATCTCAAAAAATATACAATTTCAAAAACATGTCGATCACCTTAATCTAAACTACGGATCAAAAGTTATGAGCTCTAGAAAGTTTTGCTATTAAAATAATATTTTAATGTTGATCTTTTTTTAAAAGGTACATGTGACACCCAATTGTCCAAAGGGTGAAAGAGTGCATCTACACGATACATGCTTGCGAGAAAAGGATAAAATATTGTGCCCAAAACCTAAAATGTCCAGAGGGCAAATCATTACATCCAGAGGGTACATGTTAATATCCAATGGATAAAAGAATGCACCCATAGGGTACAAATCTACGTCCAGTGGATAAAAGACTGCATCCAAAACCGAAATATCCAAAGGTTAAAAGAATGCATCCGGAAGGTACATGCTTATATCCAATGGATAAAAGAATGCACCCAGAGGGTACAAATCTGTGTCCAATGGATAAAAGACTGTATCCAAAACCGAAATATCTAGAGGGTAAAATAATGCATCTGGAAGGTACATGCTTATATCTAATGGGTAAAAGAATGCACCCAAAGGGTACAGATCTGCGTTCAAAGTGGTGGATAAAAGTCTACATCCAAAACCAAAATATCCAGAGGGTAAAAGAATGCATCCAGGAAGGAAGGTACACGTTTATATCCAATGGATAAAAGAATACACCTAGAGGTACAGATATGCATCCAAAGTGGATAAAATATTGCATCTAAAATAGAAATATCTAGAGAGAGGGTAAAGAATGCATCCAAAGGTACACGCTTATATCCAATGGATAAAAAAATGCACCCAGAGGGTGCATCTCGATGTCATTTGACTGTCTCAATGGATAAAAGATCGCATCTAAAATAGAAATATCCAGAGGGTAAAAGAATGCATCCAGAAGGTACACGCTTATATCCAATGGATAAAAGAATGCACCTAGAGGGTACAAAAAATGCATCCAGATTTGACCTGCCTCAAAACATGGTCGAGTTTAAGGCGATTATAGGATTTGGCACCAGGAGTTTATGGTCGAGCAATAGAATTCTAGGGATGCTTGCAAAGAAAAACTTACGGATGGATTTCTACATCATCTATTGCTCGATACCATGAAAGAAACGATAGGAAGATTGTTCCAAGCCGCGATCTCAGATGATAATAGCAAACCACATTATATTTGTAAAACAGAAGAGCTAAAATACCATATATAGAAATCCATCATAATCCATAATGTTCAATACATTACAATACAATGACTTGAATTATTCAATAAGAAAGATGTACATATAGGAGGGAAGTGCAACTACTACCTAAATTAGTGGTGAAGAACTCCCACTAACTGATATTGGTAGTTAAGTTAACTCCATAAGACTAGTAAGCTAACTCCACATAATTGAGAAGCTAACTCAACATAACTAGTAAGCTAACTCCACACAACTAGTACACCTAAGCGAACTAACCCAACAAGTGTAGGGCTAACACAAGTGTAAGAATTATCCTAATAAATAAATAAAATGATAAATAATAACCTACACTAACAACATGGACCCAAAATAGTCAAACAATCCATACCAAAAGTCAAATATCTTTGTGACACAAAATCAAAAAAGAATGTAACAAACCAAAATAAGATTTTTGAATATCCTTCAAGCCACGTAATAATAGACCAAAATAAGATGATAGACAACAGTTAATCAAGCCACATAACAATAGACCAAATAAGAACGTATGCCACAAGACCTTTGTTTCATGGCATAAGACCTGTAAATGTATTAATTTGCTAAATACATGTTATGTAATAATATTAAAATCATGTACCATATTTAGGTGTCTACAAAAAAATAAGGATAACAAATATGTTTTGGACTTTGTGATGTGAGCTAGGTGGGTTTCAAAGTATTGTCTGATTATCAAGGACGAGACATAGATGATCTCAAAAAAATGAAGTATAAACTACAATAAATAATCATCTAGGAAAACAAGTGTGATGTGAGTGTATAACCCATCCCTTCCAATGATTACTCTAGCATGAATAAATGATTCAATGAATACTTGATATTCTTTAGAATTCTTGTAATTGCTTTAATAAATTCTTGTGAATAATGAGTTCTCTACATTTTATCTTGCAAATACAATACAATGGTTATGTAGTTATAGACAAATGAAATTCAAATAAGGACTCATATTGGCTCACAAATTGAAATAGTAATAATTATAAAGTGAAAAAGATGAGTACACCCTAAATAAACGGATCACTAAATGGCCCCGTGAGCATTAGGATGCTCCAAACATCACTATGAGCGTGAGGATGCTTCAGAAAATGATCGGGAGTGTTGGGGTACTCCAAACAAAACAATCTTAGACACTTAGAAATAGAGAAGGAATAAAAGGGGGTAGGATTAAGGAAGACACAATGATAACCCACAAAATGTGTCAATAACACCTAATTTGGACCGATAATGACAAAGTACTGGGATTCATGCTAAAAATTTACAATTTAACAACTAATAAATGTATAGGGGCATTTCAAGTGTCTACGTGTTAATGTTGTTTTATTTGATCACTTTCCTTTTTATTTGAGTTGATTTGAGGTTTCAATCTCCTCTAAATACCTCATATATAATTTTTCATAAATACTTCCTTCTTACAACACAATGACCCTTTAAGCATATTTGACACGATTTGGGGTCCAAATCTTGTCCACATACCTCATCCATAATTTTGCATGCATACTTCTTATAACACATTAATCTCTTTATGCTCATTTGACTGTTGATTTGATATGTTGTTCTAATCTTGTTCAAATACCTCCTACATAGTTCTCGCATAAATACTTCTAACAATAAAACAACCCCCTTGTATTGGTGTCCGAGATTCAACTCCCCAACCCTCTTCCACAATCACTCGAACTCAATGACAATCACAAACCCAATTCAATGCAAGATCACCACCACCACCACCACCACCAAAGTGTGATAAAACTCTTCACATGTAACCAACCACTTCACCTTTGGATGCATCATTCGAGCAAGAATGTTGTTAAAAACAAAACAACAAAAGTCGCCCACACTTATGTTTGCCCTCATATCTAATGTGAGGCACATGAAGTTGCTAAATATAAGCAATATTCCTATTGGATAATAGTGTGCCCACTAAAACCATACTTGAACACACTAGTCTACTTATTGGTATGAAAGGAAATATGGGCCTAGAAATCTTAAAGGTGTATATCTCCCTAATGATGGAGGTATATATCTCCCCCACATACACATTTAAAGGCGAGAAGTTCCATCATAATTATCATTATTGCTTATTTTGGTCGGTCTTTTATAAATACATACGTACGCTGTAAGGCCCACGTGTATACAGACAAAAGTATCCGTATATTTGTATTGCATTACTTTCGTCATCTTACGTATAGATTTTTTTATAAACGGGCCCACCACGTATCGGATTTTTCCACAAGGAAAACACAGCTTTTCAACGCGGCGGACATAAATTTGACGGCGCAGTAGACGTAGCCGGCCATAATACAGTATGGGTAAAATTTTATTTATTCCGTTGGTCAAATTTTACTTTTCACTTGGCCAAATTACACGTTTTTTTGCCGGGTATTGATTTGATTGGTTTGACGGAAAATGGGGGCGCTATTATGAGTCATCCTCGGTCTAAATTTCGCCGCAATGTAAGGTGTTAAAGGGGTACCTACGTCTCATGTGGAAGTGCCTATTAGCTGGAAATGCATTCACCTATGTGCATCCATGTTACATGCATCCCATGTACTTCCACACTTTAGTATGTGCCCGTTTGGTATTGGATAGCATGCACACATAGAGGGTAAAAGCGCATTTTAGTGTGTTTGTGCCCTCCAAAGTGATGTCATGAGTCCACGTGGTAGCAAGGAGTGCGGATATCAGTATGCCAAGTACCTTCTCTGAAAGTCAAGATCAACTCTTTTCTTACACAAAACTTGAAACCTAGTCATTAGAAATGTAAAAATCAAACCCAAAACTTGCAAAACCCCTCTTGGTGCGCTCCTAGCCTAAAAACTTTGAACACAAAACCTATATTGAAAAACCCTAACAAGAAAACCCATATAACGAGAAAGTAAATTGATATAAAACACAAAACTTGAAACCCAAAACCTAATCACTCAAAACCTAAAATCTCAAACTGAAAATCGAAAAAACACACAAAACATGAAAATCGTGAAACACAAAATTTGAAATCCCTAATCCTAAAAAACCCCTCAACCTTCAACTTAGAAACCCAAAAATGCAAAAGTAGATTTGTATAAAACATGACTCCCATATTTGCCTCAAAATTGAAACCCAAAACCCACAAATAAAAATAAAAACATGAAACTCAAAAACCTTAAATTAGGAAATACAAACTTGAAACCCAAAAATTATACAACCTAAACATTGAAAGATCTAAACATGAAAAACATGAGCACTCTTAAACCCGTAATATTGAAACTTGAAAACAAAACTAATAGATTCAAATAGAACACAACTCTCATATTTGAAATGCCAAAATTGAAACATGAAACCCAACAATAAATATAAAAATAAAAACCTTAAACCTACAAACCCCAAACGTGAATCCTAAAACTCAACAGAAAACCAAAACACCTAAACCCTGCAAGATCCTAACATGAAAACCATTAATAATCTAAAACCCATAACTTCAAAAAGCCTAAACATCGGAACCCCTAAAACGGATCACCTCAAAATCATAAAATTTACATTGTTATGAACACCCCCAAAACCCATAAACTTGAAATTCCCAAAACCCAAAAATGAAAGACCTAAAACTAAAACATGGAAAAAATATTTAAAAACCTAAAACATGAAAACTTAAAATCTCAAAACTTAAAACCCATGAAACTTAAAGACCCCTAAACCCCAAAAGATCTAAACATGAACACCATTAATGCTCTAAAAACCATAACCTCAAAAACTTAAACCTAGAATCCCTAAATCGAATCACATTAAAATCATAAAATTTACATTGTTATAAACACCCCAAAATGCATAAACTAGAAATTCCCAAAACCCCAAAAATGAAAGACCAAAAACACGAAAAATAATTAAAAACATGAAACTTGAAACTTGAAATCTCAAAACCTAAAAACCATGAAACTCAAATCTCAAAAACAGAATGAGAAACCCAAAACTAGTAGAAATATGAAAAATTTGAAACCAAAACCCAAAAACACATAAATTTGGTTAATATAAAGTAACCCCAAAACCCAAATCCTAAAATCATAAATATAAGATTCAAATCCCAAAGACCCCAAAACTCAAAAGTTCAAAGCCCCAAACCTAAAAACCCGAAAACATGGAAATATCTTAAATATGTATATCTAAAAATATTGAGATATATCAATCATAAGGTACCTATGTTGGTGTTGTCGCATACCACATTGATTAATAACTTCATTACTTTCTTTGTGAATTTCCACTAACTCATGAAGATGGCCTCATTTTAGCTACATCACCATATCACTCCAAATTGCGTCATATGGCCAAGATATATACGATTTTTGATCGACTTCTCCGAGTAAAAAGCACTTCCAAATAATACTTTGTAATGGACATCAAATTCAAGATTGAAACTACCCTATGATAGTAAAATGTACATCAAATTTAACATCTTAAATCAACATTTTACTATATTATTAAAATATATAAAAAAAACACTTGTCATTGTTTTGTTATATCCATAGACCAAAGAATAATACATGTGTCATTATTTCATTAGACATATAGATCAAAGAATAAAATACTAATGCGAAAAAGTTAGTTTTCATACTACTATCAAACATGAAGTTTATTGGGAAACACCCTTAGTATAATAATGTAAATATTAGGCTACTAGTACAAATGCCTAAAATATATCTATTTGAAAAAATTGTGACAGACTACTTTCTCTATGAATTTTTCTTATCGATTAGTGACATATGGATACAATTTGGTTGCATCATTGTTTTATTCTCGAAACAATATTTTTATATAAAAACGGCCTTTAAACTCCATCATATCTCCAAGTTATCACAATTTTTCAATTGCCTTCTCCAAACAAGAAGAAAAACTCTCATATGACAATTAACTAGACGTCGAATTTAAGATATACATTGTCGTATGATGATCAAATAAACATAAAATTTAACGTTAGCTACTTTCATTAACATCACACACTATTACCCTCCACCACTAACGAGACTCCCATCAGTAACTACACATTAACATAAAAAACGTAATTTTAAAAGGAATTGGCAATACATGAGGCTCAAATATTGTTGGGATTTTATTTCAATGCCCAATTTTTATACATCTTCACAAGAAATTCAAATGAACAAGGAAACACCTTACACTTTCAAAGGAATCACCATAATTTTGTGAACCATCTAAAAACTCAATAAGGGGATTTCTCTTATTTGATTGAGCATTGGCTCAAAGAAAATAGTAAATAAATTTGATGTTTTGGTGTGTGTGTGTGTGTGTGTGTGCGCGCGTGTGTGTGTGCGCGTGTGTGTGCGTGTGTGCGTGTGGCGTGTGTGCGTGCGTGCGTGCGTGCGTGCGTGTGCGGCGTGCGGCGTGCGTGCGCGCGTGCATGTGCGCGTGGCGTGTGCGCGTGTGTGTGTGCGTGTGCGTGTGCGTGTGCGTGTGCGTGCGTGTGTGCGTGTGTGCGTGTGCGTGCGCGCGTGAGTGTGTGTGTGTGTGTGTGTGTGTGTGTGTGTGTGTGTGTGTGTGTGTGTGTGTGTGTGTGTGTGTGTGTGTGTGTGTGTGTGTGTGTGTGTGTGTGTGTGTGTGTGTGTGTGTGTGTGTGTGTGTGTGTGTGTGTGTGTGTGTGTGTGTGTGTGTGTGTGTGTGTGTGAACTTTGTAACCACTTTCATGAGTAAACCCAACCTTACCGAGCTTCAAAATTTATTTGTATTTATCTTATAGTGTTGTCAAAAAAAATTTGAAACAATATGGCATTACATTTATGAAAAAGGAATAATTGATTCTTTTTATAAAGGAATTACAAAGTTACTCCACTCTCAATTTTTTTCGTTTTGAGTTAGGTAATTTATTTTTGATTGAAAGTGTACAATAAACTAAAAATATGAAAAGGATTACCAAATATGGGTGAGGCTACAAATATATGGTGGGGTTATAGAAGATGGTTTAAGCAACATGGTGTTTCAGGAGATAGATTTATCGTAGAAGAAGAATTTTGTAAATCTAAGATTGGGGATGCATAATGTCAGGCTAAGAGAAAGGGAGGGATCTTGGGCTAGAGAAGAATGAGCCCGCACAATGTCAAGCTAAGAGCAAGAGAAGGATCTTGGGTCGATAAGAATGAGCATGCACAATGTCGCTAAGAGAAAGGGAGTGATCTCGGGTTGGAGAATAATGAGCATGTGCAATGTCAAAGCTAATAGTAAGAGAGGGATCTTGAGTTGGAGAAGAATGAGTATGCACAATGTCAAGATAAGAGAAAGAGAGGGATCTCAAGTTAGAGAAGAATGAGCTTCTCTCCATTTTTAGGGAGTTTGAGACAATCCATTGGATTTAGGTAAACTCAAATCTTCTCAACAAATTCTCCATGGAGTATATAGATTTACTCAAGGATCGGTTTGGATTTGATAGGGAAGAGACTAATTAAATCCTCTTTCTAATGATTTGAATGATGGACCAATAAATCTTCCCAACTCCAACAAGGATGTTTACCCTCTACTTCTTTCCCCTTATTTGCTTATGGAATTTTTGAATGCCTTATTCCAAGGCAACCCCAGCTCCATCCAAAGTCAAATGACCTCCCAACCAAAGTTATAACATCCCCTAGGTGATTTAGGAAATTCATTGAAAATGAAAATTTTGGGCAGTCACGGGAAGGGCTATCGCTAGCCTTCCCAGGACTAGATTCAACCCCCTGGAGCGGAAAAATTCAACAAGGAGATGAAATGAAGACCCCAAAACATAATAGAAATGATTTTTGAAGGTTTGGGGAAGTTTTGCAAGACTTGGAGCAGTCTGAGTAAAAACAAGGTTCACAAGCCTAGGCGGTACACATGCCTAAAACAGCTTGGGCTTCAGAAGAAGATTCTCGGGAGCTCCGGATGGAGTTAGGAGCAAAACAAAATATCTCTAGAAATAGGATTCCAAGGCCTACATTATGGTGAAATAATATTTTTCACAACACTTTGGCGCATAGGTCTGCAGGTAGTTTTTCTCAGGCACAAGTGGAGTACAAAATCAAAAATCAATTTTTCAGGGATCAAATGGAATAATAAAGACATGATACCCCCACCATTGGATTCATAAGGCCATTTCTAGTCAGGATCATATAAAAATTTTCCAAAAAAATTCCATTAGAGCTCAAGTTATCATTATTACAAGTTCAGGACTTAGCCAAATTTTTGGGAGGACACGTGTCAGCACCAAGAGCCTAGCGGGATTTTGTGTCCCTCACGTCCCCCAAGGTTAGGGACATCAAGGTTGGAAAAGTTCACCCAGCCCCCTGAAGCCCTCTCAGCCCTCATATGACCTCTTGGACCCTCATGTGACCTTTAGACTTGACAGTTTAGCCCCAGGTGCTTTTTTGGAGCATCCATTCCCTGCCGTTGGATCGGGCGCCACGTGTCAGCTCCTTGACCACCGTGGAATTTGATGTCCCTTATGCACCTGAGGTGGGGGACATCAGACCTTGAAAAATGTTCCCAACCCCCATAGGGAGTCATTTGGACACCCATGTGACCTCCTTTCAGCTCCCAGTGCTTTAAATCAGCTTTTTCCTCCTTCATTCCCTGTCGTTGGATCTAGTGCCACGTGTCGCCGTCTTGCTCATTGTGGAAATTGATGTCCCTCATGTCCCTAAGGTCAGGGACATCAAGCATTAAAAAATTTCCCAAACCCTAATTGTGCATATCTTTTTAAAAATTTCCAAGTGCCGCTTTTTTCCACTTCTAACTTCTAACAGTTATAGGTGCACTCCATTCCTCCATTCTTCCTCTGCAACATTCTACCATCACTCCGCCATTGCAAATGCTCAGACCAGCTCGACCCAAACACTGAAACAAATTCCCCACAGTGACGTGTAGGTCTCAGAAGGTTTTTTCATCAAAAAAGAAGGAGAAACGAAGAACAAGAGGAAGAAGACGGTGAAAATCTCCATAACCTAAAAATGAAGATCTGAAGAAATATTGCAAGCCGGTGCATGAAACAATGAACCATTTGTTGCTGTTCATTCCTCTATCCAAGGCCATAAAAAATACACCTTCAAACTCCCCCTCATGTGACAGAGCATCCACAATGAAGAAATCTCGTTTAGGCTCTGAACGAAAGAAGTGGGATTTTCGTCAAACCAAAGCCGGATTGATCGGATTGAAGTAAGATCGCACGTGAAGCACCAGAAGAAAAAACCCACATCAAAAATATAATTTTCTTCACAAATGGAGGATATTTATAGACCTGACAATTTCAAGGTCCATTAATGGTTGCCGTACCCAGAATCATTATCAGGTCAAAAATTAAAACTTTAAAATCTCTGGACTATTAAGCGGGCGGATCTAAAATTTCAGAGGGATGATATTGGGAAAAAACCCATATCAAAAACTTCATTCCACATCAATCCAACTCCCAGAGGCCAACTTTCTAAAAATAGTAGGTCTCCTACATAGGAACTACTATTTTGGGAAAGTCAACAACAGAAGAACCTGTGAAGGAGACAAAGACATTGGAGGTGCACTACTGCTGAGAATTCACCAGAACGGACATTTTTGGCACTTACTAAAAATAGTAAGTGGGCCCTCGAGCACCTGCTAAAAATAGAAAGTTGATCCAGAAGGAATGAAGAACACAGGGAGAAAGAGGAAAACTAAACCACAACATCCAGTTGAAGATCGGGGACTTGCTTTTTCACACTTACTAAAAATAGTAAGTTTATTTTTTGAAGGGAGATATGAAGACAAAATGGATGGGTCAAAAGCCAACACAACCCTTTTCCTGTGAGTATGATGTGGAAGATAGTGACGTCTTGTACATGGACCTAAATGACCTTAAGACTCGCATGGCCTCCAAGGATCGAAGGAGGATTGAAGACCAGATATTCACAAGTGGCTTGTTTTCTGCTGCAGGGCATCCAGTGTCTGTGCAAAGTCTTGAGCTAGTCCTAGCCTGCTCTTTCCACTACGAGCCCGAGACACGAACCATCCGAGCTGACAAATGGTGCAACGATGGCGGTCATCAGCCCTAGGACCATTTCAATCTCTCTGCAGATACCGACGTCCCCAACATGGTTGTCATTTCCAAGGAAAGGGTTGTGCATGATTGGGAGACAATGGATTCATATGTCTCAAGGAGTAGCGCTCGGCTCATGGTTGAAAATAGGAAGAAAGCCTTCAGGATACCCAAGAATCTACCAAGGTGTGAATTCCGAGAAGGGTATTCTGATGTCATCACTCTCCTCAGTAGAGTAATGGGCAAAGCAAGCATGAGAGACTTCCAGGACTGGATGGGTCTTTTCATCCTGACATTGATGAAGGAAAGTAGAGAATTGACTGGGGGCAGATCATCAGTGAAAATCTCCATCTGCAACTACTCCAAGTATCTACAACAAAGAAGTTCCACATGACTTCTTATCTGGTTTATCTCGCAAGCTCGTGATCATTCAAGGGATTGGCTCTCTCACATAGAACATTGCTTCCAAGGTACCTACATTGAGAAACTTCCACAATTGATATTGGAGGAGAGCAATAGGCATTTCACCCGCGTGAATGATGCGTTCACCATGTATGTGGTCCGAATCTTGGAAGGGGACCTCGAAGCTAGGATGTCACCAAAAGTGGCATCCCTGATTAAGGAATATGGCTCGTACTTCATACAATTCTCAACATTCTCCTACATACGAGTCATTTGGCTTGACCAAGCTCCATTGAAACTACCTAAGTACCTCAGTGACTAGATTGTATTGTTTGAACTCTGCAGGTAGATCACCCAAGTAAATAACAAGCTCAGAAGTAGGAGAAAGAAATTGATTTCATTCCCTATATCTCTAGGGGAGTTCACATGCAAAATCTCAAATGACGCATCTCACCTGGAGGCCACTTTCACATTTGACTTTGCATTCCTACATCGTCAAGCCCAACTTTGACATCGAGAGGATCCCGACTCATTCTATGTCCCAAAATTACAACATGAGCCACAAATCGAGGACTACTGGGCCAACTATATTGATGAGTTGAAGTACGTAAAAAAGATCACATGAGGATGAAAATCAAGTGAGATGAAGAAATTCAAGTTCTCTTGGTATGAAGACATCTTACATGATGATGGGATAGAGATGCTCGATCCTGAGTACACACAGTCAATCAAGATGTCCCCAATGCCCCAAATCAACTGGCATGTTCGTGAATCAGGAGATATACTGGAGTGGACTGAAAAGGTGGTGAGGAGAATGAGGAACTGGTTTCAGAAGAAGAGGACTATGATCATTCGGTCACGAGGAATTTCTCAAGCCTAGAAGTAAGCTTCACATCATTCATCTTCAAAAGTAGTAGAGGTAACTTCCAGCTCTAAACACTCTGGAGTGAGTTCAAAAAGGAAGGCCTGGAATTGAAGACATCCAAAAGATTCAGGGGAGAAAAAGATTTGGTGGCATTTCCGCAAGAGGAAGACGTGATCCCAAAGTGATGCAAGATAGAAAATTCAACAGTAGATGCACAAGTGAATGAGGAGCATATGACTCATGATCTAGTATTCGAGCCACTACAAGAGGTCTTGCATGTTGTTGATTCCGATGCTCCTCTCATTCAAGACTTGCCTCCTCCATCAGAACAAAGAATGGTTGATGCATCCATCATTGAGCCTGAATCGGAGAGATGTTTCCATGGATGCGGGAAATGATCATCCTTGACACTCATCGTTATGCAACAAGTAGTAGCCCCTGATCTATCAACAATTGTCTCGATGGCTAAAGAAAAAAGGTCAAGAAAGATTACACAGACAACATCACGATTCTATAGTGGGGAGACAGGTAATCAGTACATTGAAGTAGCTCGGCCAAAAGTAATCAAGCCAGTGGATGAGATGACACCAGCCGACTATGAGATGAGCATGATCCAGTTGGGACCAGCTACTCATGAAGGTGATTTGCACATATACCAACAATCTTCTACTCACATGGTGGCAAGGAATAAAGAATATAAAGAGAAGATTGAGGTGCTAGAGGAACAAGTATGAACTCTTTCATCTTATGTACAACACCTAGTGGAACCAAGCACTATAACACTTCCTATTGAGAAAGTGGTACCCATCAGTAGCTTCGATCCAGAATCTATCAGGAGAACGCATGAGCTCATGATGCAGGGGTGAGAAAATAATGAATGGATCGACTCAATCTCAAAAAGGGAAGTCAACACTTCAAGAGGCAAGTCAAGCTCTTTGCATACATGTGCAACCGCCAACAGAACGTGAGCACTCAAAAAGGATGTGGGGAAAGAAAGAGATTACTGGGAACCTTTGGGACTAGTAGTGAGTGAGATGAGCAACACCCATCATCGGGAATTGATCGATAAGAAGGTTTTGAAACTCCTGTAGAAGACTTGACATGGGTATGGGCTAGGGCCCTGGTAATCAGATTTGAAGCAATCAATCGAGCCTTCACAGAGCTAGAGGAGAGAGAAGAACAAACATACAAGTTGTAGGATACATAAATTAGAAAGTTCAAAAACTTGGAGTACCCGCAATGAAAACACTCAACTATTGATGAGTTGATCGCCCTTTCAAAGAATACATCAAGAAAGGGGTGGGCAACCCATTGTCCTTCACTAAGGATACTCTTGACTTCTTCTCAGAAATCGAGCCTCCATTGCACTTATCACAGAGAAGCATTCATCATGGTTCGGGAAGTGTAAGGACATCAATAGTGTGACCGATGGATGGACTGAAACCTTGAGCTGCATTCGTATCCCTCATGCCGACAAAGTAGAACCAACAAAGTGGCTCATTTCAACCAAGAGTTTGGAAAGACAGAAGCCTTCTCAAGATCACAAAGTGGAGAGCAGTCAGAGAATGGGGCTAAGTCCACCGCAACAACCCATCCTTCAGCATAATTTCTTCTTCTTCTTCTTCCTCTTCTTTCTCTCTCTTTTCCCTTCTCATATAACACTCTCTCCTAAATGTTATATTTTTGCGTTGAGAGTTGCACTTTTTGATATGACTTAAGTGACTTTAGAAATATAATGTAAATTTAAGTCACCTTGCTATTATAAAAGGGACTTAAATATTTAAAGTGGAATGTGAACAATCTTAAGTCACATTAAGGTATTTGAAAAGTCACTAGGAAGATGAAAAGTTTCCTCCTCTTCTATAAATTGTAAGAAGCTCCTCATTTGAGGGTCTTCTAAAAAGTCTTTGAATTTTGCTTCTTAGATGTTGGAGTTGTTTTTGTGAATTCATGAGAGAGTTATCCTTGTGAAGAGAGAAAGAGATAGAAAGTTTCTTCCATTTCTCCTATTAAAAATGTCTTCTACTTCTCACACTATGTACAAATTCTACTTGAGCTTCAATAAAGGAAGAAGGAATTTTAGCCTCTTTGATTGAGGAGTTTGTTGGTACTTTGTGCCCATTAAGCTTCATTTAGTCTTGTAGCTATTACGTAGATTTGTTTTCTTCTATATTCAAGTGCATGTAATGAAACTTCTTGGTTGGTGTATGCAAGTCTCTGATTTTCTACTTGCAACATTAGTTTTTCTCTTTTCTAATTTTCTCATTCCCTTTCCCACCTTCCTAGCAAAGTCATCTCTTGTAGGTATATGCAAGAAATTTTCACAAGGTCAGTGGAGTGCCCCTGTTGGATCCCGGCTGAAAGGCCACCAGGATAAAACTCACATTTCACTTGTATGTTAGGTAAGATATTATAGGGAACAATGAAAATTAGAGTGTTAATTTAGCCTTAGAGTGGGGAGTATTTGAAATCGTTTGAGAAATCATTTCCAAGTGAAGTTTTAGTAAGACTAGATTTCTTACCCTTAAAATATTAGAATTCACAAGTTCTTGAGATCATTGTTAAGTTTTGGTTTATTTTAATGGAATTGACACAAGATCCTTGGGTAAGGATGCCATCTATGTGAGAGAATTCAAGAATGAGGATCAAATAGGATGACACACACATCAACCGAGTTACACTCAAACAACAACGTGATGGAGTTCCATGTAGTAAGCAAGCATTTAACCATGAAAATGTGCATGCAAAAGAAAAGGGTCTACTCATTCTCATACATTAAAAGGGTACAAATAGGAGTGTTGTGTAACTCCCAATGCAAGACCATCATACCTCCACAAGGGAGAAGAGGAGTTACATTCCAGAAATGGAAAGTAACTCTTGTATGGCGCACAGGTTTAATGCTAAATCCTACTCTAAATTCCAAGGAGACAGAGATAAAGGATGCAAAAGGAAATAAAACTAAGTAAAAATGGTGATACACCAAAGGAGTGATGAACTTCTGTCTTGCAAATAAACACAAATCATAGAGATGTAACACCAAGCATGCACAGATTGCCAAGAATGTAATGAAAGACCAGAAAACAATAATAAATGCATGAGAGGATTGGAAGATCATTCACAAAACATGCATTACCATTCCCAAATTTGATACAATGCATTACACTGGCAGAAAGGAAAAAAATGTGTCACAGGTTCCATGGAAGGTCTGAAACTCCTTGAATTCACATGTGCCGGGGGAAGGAGAGTCTGCAAGAAAAAATGTCCAACCCTTTACAAATGAGCCAAAACTAGCTTTTAATGGCGAAGCAGAAGGAGGGAAAGCAAAAAACATGGGAAAAATGGTTTATGAGCTCAAATACCAATCAAATCCCTTCAATTTCACCTGTAAAGTGATGGGCTTCATGGACAAACCCATACGCCAAAGTACATTGCTCTGCAGATCAAAAAAATGACCCATACTTCATTAATTTTGGTGGTTGAATGTCAATTCTATATTTTTTACATGCCAGAGATGTTTTCTCATTTTTCTCCCACCAAAATCCACCAAAAACAAAATTGAATAGTCCATCATGTGGATAATTTCAACATCTTTCCAATGACATAAAAAATGCAAAAATCGAGCTCTGGATCAAAAGATATGGCCCTTTGAAGATTTAGGGCAAAACTGGCAAAATTAGGGCAAAAATGGGTTCGCGGGCTGAAATTTGAAAATTTTTCCTTTTTTTTGAATTTGGGAAAAATTCCCAAAAAATCCCCATGCCCCACTGCTCCACTGCCATGTGGCACCTTCCCATTTGTTGATGAAACATGGGCTCAAACCTCACCTTTTTCCTTTGATTTCACATTGGGAAAATTTCCCAAGATTTCCCCATGCTCCGCTCTCCCGGTGACATGTGTCACTCTCTGGTTCTAGTGGAGGTGCACTCCAATTTTTCCCTTTAGTGCTTTTTACCACTTTGGAAAATTTTTCCAAATCCTTCCGCCGTCCCTCCGACTTCCGCCACCGATTGGACACGTGTCGCATCCCCATTGCTCGGTGGGCCTTTGCAAATTTCTCCATCCTCCCCTGCGGCCCATGGGCCGGTTTTTTTGAACCCTTTGCCCACTTTGGCAAATTTTTCAAAACTTTTCTCCACCCCCGACCTCCACCACCACGTGGCACCATTTCATTGGCCGCGGGCCTGCCTAGGGAAATTTTCCCCAAAAAACTCCGCCGGCCATAACTCAAAATTTACAAGGAGTTAGGAGGAAAATTTTACCTTTCTGGAAAGGTGAGAAAATTCTCTATCTGATGGAGCTATTTCTAAAAATTTTTTTGAGTCTTGAAATGTGTAAAATTTGATATTGAAGCACAAGGAAGGAAGAAAGAAGGCAAGTTAGCCAAAATAAGCAGGGGCTTATTTTGGATAACAATTTTGGTGACTCTCAGAGGGGTCATCTGCCTGCTGGATGAAGTGACCAGCTACTGAAGCAATCCATTGGGCAATGGAGTCATGAACTTAACTTGCTTGTTACTCTCAACTCATAGAAAATATCTAGAATGAAGATTGTGAGAGTAGAACATTACTTGATCTGGAACATGATCTGCAAAAAGATGCATCCTTGGGGCAACAAAACTTGTGCCAAAGCACTTAGGGAAAAGTAAATCTAAGCTACAACAAAACAATGTGCATAGGCACTTGGAGGAATGAAAGAAATCTAAGCTAATATGTACAAGGTGAGAAGTTTCCCTTCTAGTAGCAATGCTTTAGATGGATTCCATTAACTGGAATCTATAGTTCTTCACCATCCAATGTAGACAATTGGAAGGCATTGTTGTCCTTGCATTTTGTGACCATGTAGGGGCCACTCCAAATGGCATCAAATTTTGAATGCCTTCTGGCTTTGCTCGGTCTGCATCCCATTTCAACACTAAATCTCCAACTTGGAAAGTTCTAGCCTTAGCTTTCCTATCAAAGCTTCTCTTGATCAAAGCTTGATCCTTCTCCATTGTTTGGGCTGCATGCTCTTTGATTTCTAGGAGTTCCATCAATTCTGCATATCTAACCTCCATGGGCTCAAACTCCAACAATTCCAATTGCTTCATGAGTTCAATGTTGGCAACTCAAGTGACATAGGCAAGATTGCCTCTTTCCCATAAACAAGTCTGAATGGAGAGTTACTGTGGATCTTTTGGGAGTTATCCTATCAGCCCATAGAGCTGATTTGAGCTTAGTGTGCCAAGTCCTCTGATTTTCATCAAGAGTCCTCTTGATGATCCTTAATAGATTCTTGTTTGTAGACTCAGCTTGGCCATTACCTTGGGGTAATAATTTGATGAAGTGCTCAGATAGATCCCATTTCTAACAGCCCATTTAGTTACCTTTGATCCTATGAATGCCAATGCATTATCTGATATTATAGTGGTAGGTATACCAAATCTGGTTGTTATCCCCTCATAGAAGTCTAGAATGCTAGATTCATTTGCCTCTTTGAGTGCCACCACCTCAGTCCATTTGGTGAAGTAGTCTGTTGTTGTTAGAATCCATTTGTGCCCTTGGCTTGAGTTTGGATTAATGACTCCAATGAAGTCCAAACCCCATTGCATGAATGGCTGGTCAACTGAGATTGGGTGCAATGGAAGTGTTGTTAATCTCTCTTTTCCTGTGAAGAATGCACAATTCTTGCACCTCTTGATCCATGCATAACAATCACTAAACACCTTGGGCCAATAATAACCAGCCTTCATGATCTTGAGAGTTGTCACTCTTGGAGAAAAATGACCCCAGCTGATCCACCATGGAATTCTTCTAACATTCTCTCAATCTGATTTGTCTCAATGCACCTCAACAACACTCCATTGATATCCTTTTTGAACAAGACACCATCAACAAGTGCATACGGAATAGCTTGCAATCTGAAGTGTCTTCTTTTGGCTTTGTTCATCTCTGGAGGGCATAGGCCTATTTGTAAGAAGTGCATTATGTCTTGGGTCCAGCAAGGAGTGAGCATACCACCATTTTCTTCTTGAACATCTCTTTGTTCTTGGTTGTCTTGCAACACCAAAACAACATTCTTCTCTTTGCTTGCTTCAATTGATTGGCTCAAGGCCAATTGCTCACACAATCCCTTTCCTCAGACCAGCTTGGTGACTTTGATCTCAATGTCATACTCCATGACATGAGTAATCCACCCTGCACATTTTTCATTTAGATCTTTGTTGAGGAGGAAGTCTTTAACTCCCACATGAGAAACCAACAAGTTGAACCTTGTTGTTTGAAACTAGATGCTTAAATTTCTTCAAGCTCCTAATCACTACAAGAACATGCTTCTCAATGAAGGAATACCTTACTTCATAGTCCTCCAAGCTTTGGCTAAAGAAGGCAATTGGCTGCTCTGCATTTTCTTCATTTTGTTGTACTAAAATTGTAGAAATTGTATCATCACCACCAAATGCATAAAGGATGAAATCTTTGGAGAAATCTGGGTTAATGAGAGTTGGAGCTTGTGAGATAGCTTCTTTGATTGCCTCAAAACTTTCCTTACCTTCAGCTGTCCATTTGAATGCCATACTTTTCTTCAACATCATAGTTATTGGCTTGACAAGGGCTGCAAAGTTTGGAACAAACCTTCAAACAAAATTGATTCTTCCCAAGAAACTTTGAAGAGCCTTCTTATGTCTTGGCAATGGTAGTGCTTTTATTGCTTCAACCCTCTCTGGATCAATTGCTAATCCCTCTTTGGAAATGATGTGGCCTAGGAGCTTGCCTTCATGAGCTAGAAAAATACATTTTTTGGGATTCAAGGATACCCCAAATCTTCTACATCTTTGGAACACTTGTCTCAAATGAAAGAGATGATCTGCTGCACTTTTAGAAAATACAAGTAATATCATCTAGGTATATCAGCACTATTTTGTTGATCAATCCCTTGAACGCCATATCCATTTCCCTTTGGAAAGTGGCTCTGGTGTTAGACAACCCAAATGGCATTTTTCTATATGCATAGGTTCCCCATTTGGTGGTGAAGGCTGTTTGAACTGATCATCTTCCTTTACCATGATCTGATTATACCCTGAATAACCATCTAGCAATGAAAACCTCTAGAGCCAGCAACAACCTACAAAATCTGCTCCATAGAAGGAAGTGGGTAGTGATCCTTGAGGGATGCTCTATTCAAATCTCTAAAGTCTACACACAACCTGATTTCTCCACTCTTCTTTCTGACTAGAACCAAGTTTGCAACCCAACTTGAATGCTTGATGGGGAATATGATACTTGCCTCTATTAACTTATTCAATTCCTTCTTCATGAGAGGCTCAATGTGTGGATTGACCGGTCTTTGTTTTTTCCTGATGGGCTTAGCACTTGGATCTAGTTCAATTGTGTGTTGAGCTAGCTTGGGATTGAAACCTCTCAAGTCTTCATAGCTCCAAGAAAATACATCGGGAACTCTTGGAAAAGTTGCATGAATTCATACCTTTCTTGCTCGGTTGCCACTTTACCAATTTGAAGTGACTTGCCTTCTCCAACTGAGATGGGCTCTGAATCTTCTCCCTTGACTTGGATATTTGCTTTCTCCTTCCTAAATTGATCATTAGGATTAAAGATAGACTCCAAAGTCACAAGTCCTTTTGGTAGTTTGTTGGTTCTCAGCTGTACCACTTGATCACCATACTGTTGTTCTAACTTTTCTGATTTTTGGCTGAGAACTCAGCTTCTTCTTGCAAGAAATTGATGATTTGTTGGTCACTCTCAAACACTTTGCCAACTTACATTATTGTCTGGCACTGATGGCCTCACAATCACATGGATGTTTGGCTGCATTTTATCTCTTTTGATACTCTCCACAACATCAAAAGTTTCTCCAACTGCTGCAAGCCTATCAAGCACTTGGTTCTCTTTCCTAGGGATGGAGTTGATGCCAAAGCCCTCAAAATCCTCAATGAGGTCCCACACCCTATTCTTATAACTCTTGAGTAGGTCATTTTTGGCAGCATGTTGTCCTTTAACTTGATTAACAATCAGCTCACTATCACAAAAGACTTGTAAGTTTTTGATACCTCTCTTTCTTGACCAATGCAATCCATGTATCAAAGCTTCATATTCAGCAGTGTTGTTAGAACATGCAAACTGAAATCTAAAAGCTGAATAATACTTAATGCCTTGAGGTGAAACAAGCATAGCTCCTCCTCCTACACCTTGTCTACTTCTTGATCCATCAAAGAACAACTGCCATACCTCATTGTTATCTTTATGGTCTGGCTTGGTGATGCTAGGAAGAGGCTGATTTTCTTCATGCATGCAATAGACTCCTAGTTCAGATTCCTCTATTTCCTTGTAGGGATCAAAAGCATGTATCTTTCTTGCCCATTCATCAAGGGTCAAATCTGGAATGCTTCCAACTTTGGTGTCAACTTCATGTGTGCTTGGATAATCCTCTTGATCGAATGTTGAACAGTTGGCATTGATTGGGCTTGGAGTATGAGGCTCAATGTGAAAGTTTGCAATAGGTTCGGACCTGATTGTGGCCTTGGCTCCATACCTTGTCCTAAACAACATGTGTGACCAATCAACAGATAAGTAGCCTCCAATTTTAGCTGTGAAATCCCTTGACAAACATATGGCAAAGAGTGGTGGAAAATCTATCACTGACACATCTTGCAAAATAGTGACATTGGGGCATGCATGCAAAGTAAGGCTCAAATATTTAATTACCCCAACTATTGTTACTATTGTCCCATCTAATTGCACCACCCCTTTGGATATGACTTCATATTGAAGGCCCAGATGATCAGCTATTTGCTTGGGCATCACGGAACTACTTGCCCCATAATCAATCATACAATTATGTACTAGTTTATCCCCAATGATCAATGAAACATAGAATGGAGGGGGCTTCAAAATTTTACCTTGTTGTCCTCCATGATGCCCTCCAAGGATGAGTAGCATTTGTGAGTACCTTCTCTTGCATATGAGCTGGCTGATTTGAGGTTGACCAATTCTTCATGGCAGCTTGTAGTAGATCCCTTTGGCCTAGGGATGGATAGTGACTCCCACATAGATATGTTCACATTTGTCTTCTTCATTTGTTCAATGATGCTAAATGGGGTTGAAACATCCCTTTTTTGCCCCTTAGTCTGCACATTCTTCTCTTGTACATGGGCTGCAACAACCGGTATTTGAGCTGGTCTAGAAGGTGGCTTGGGTTGTCCTTGCACATTTGGAACTACATTTTTCTTAACAACACCTTGTGGAGTGATGGAAGGTTGTGGATCACCTAGAGCTAATGACTTCCCTTCACCAATATTCCTCTTCTTTGACCATGTGTGTTAGCTGCTACACTCTGAGAAGGTGTTTGATTCATACCACAAAAATCTTCAGCCTGCCAATTCACAAGTGTAGTCTCATTTGGAGTTGTATCTTGTTGAGATGTCCCTTGTTGTTGGTTTGTTTCTTGACTCACCTCACTCTACACTGCAGTTGTTGTCACCATCAAAGCTTGGTTCAAAGCACCATTGAAGCACATAGACTGGTTGTGAGGTTCATTGCATGGGAAACACCAATCATACTCTTGAGCTATATTATTTTACACTGGCACTAAGGCTTTAGAGGTAGATGCAACATTGGGGTTATAGGGCTGAAATGGTCTATTGGCAGGAGGCCTTACTTGATTTTGATTTGTAGTTGGGTTGGGTGGCCTATTAGGCTGATATGGTTGTCTATTAGGCTGAGTTTGAGACTGATAAGAAGGCCTAAAACTTTGGGCTTGCTGCCTCTTGAGCGTAACCAGCTCATTGCCCAAATTTTGTAATTGTTTCATAACTTCTTGAAGCTCATTTGAGGCACTAGAGGATGAAGTAGAAGTTTCATTTGAACTCTGATTTCTAGGAGTGGGAATAGGAGCTAAAGTAGGTGCTTGACTAGTACTTGGGATTTCCAAGTCTGGATATAAGGGCATAGGAGGCCTAGGTGCAAGTTTACCAGCTTGGATCAAACAATTCTCAGCCCTAATGGTGATGTTGTAAGCTGCAGGTATAGTTGCACCTCCCATGGATTGGATCAACATAGAAATGTCAGAATTTAAAGCCTTGAGAAAGTATAAGAAAGCACCTTGAGCTGTTGGCCTCACTGCCAATGGGATTCTATCCCATGTTCTTTGAAATCTGAAATTGAAGTTTGTTAGCTGCTCATTGGGAGCTCTCTTGATAGTTGTCAGTTGCTCCAATAGAGACAAGTTGTCCCCCTTTTCTCCAAACTGGTTATGGAGAGCTATGCACAACTGGTTCCAATTTTGGATAGAGCCTACCTCAAGGCTCTGAACCATTGCAAGGCTTTCCCTTTGAATGAAGATGCCAACAATTTGACAACAATTTACATCTCAACAATCTCATGGATTGCACAAACATTAGCAATGTCTTTGACATGATCACCAGGAGTGGTCTGATTTTCCCCAAGTAAAGTATGGGATGTTCTTCAATGCTGCAATTGGAATTGGGTTTTGTGCATTGAGAGCAAGTGGGCTGCTGCCAGTAAAGTTAACATAAGGATTGGGTTGTGCCATTATGATTGGCTTGAGAACCCTTGTTGATTGGGTGAAAGGTCTACCAGGTGGGGGAGTTGATAGAGTTCTATTTGGTGGAGATGGAGACCTTTGAATCCTTCTTCCCCTTTCTCTTCTTTCTAGGGATAATTGTAGATACTCAGACAATCCCTCTTCTCTGGCCCTTGACCTTGTTTGGATCCTTCTCATGAATCTTCAAGCTTGGACTACTGAAACTAGTTGATTCTATCCTTTTGGAGTCGCCAGATGTGCAAATCAAGGCTCTTTTAAGCAAGAAACTTACAAAAATTACACATCAACTTTGTTGTAATGAAGATGAAGACCTCTAAGGTCCCACTGGGCATGCCAAAACTATTAGTGCAAATCTACAACACCCCTAAATGACCTCTCCAGATCTTGTTCAGAATGGGGTCATTTAGTGTGATTGCACAACATTGAATTTTCTCCAAGGTGTGGGAACCTGCAGATGAGAAAAATCTCTCCAGAGAAATTTGGTTCTTACTCCTCTGTTTAGGTGTATGCATGAATTTTGCAGAGGTTTAATGCTAAATCCTACTCTAAATTCCAAGGAGACAGAGATAAAGGATGCAAAAGGAAACAAAACTAAGTAAAAATGGTGATACACCAAAGGAGTGATGAAATTCTGTCTTGAAAATAAACACAAATCATAGAGATGTAACACCAAGCATGCACAGATTGCCAGAATGTAATGAAAGACCAGAAAACAATAATAAACACATGAGAGGATTGGAAGATCATTCACAAAACATGCATTACCATTCCCAAATTTGATACAATGCATTACACTGGTAGAAAGGAAAAAAACATGTCACAGTTCCATGGAAGGTCTGAAACTCCTCGAATTCACATGCAAGGGGAAGAGGGGAGTCTGCAAGAACAAAACGTCCAACCCTTTACAAATGAGCCAAAACTGGCTTTTAATGGCGAAGCAGAAGGAGGGAAAGCAAAAAAATGTGGGAAAATGGTTTATGAGCTCAACTACCAATCAAATCCCTTCAATTTCACCTACAAAGTGATGGGCTTCATGGAAAACCCATACGCCAAAGTACACTACCCTGCAGATCAAAAAAATGACCCATACTTCATTAATTTTGGTGGTTGAATGTCAATTCTGTATTTTTTGCATGCAGAGATGTTTTCTCATTTTTCTCCCACCAAACTCCACCAAAAACAAAATTGAATATTCCATCATGTGGAGAATTTCAACAACTTTCCAATGATATAAAAATGCAAAAATCTGAGTTCTAGATCAAAAGATATGGCCCTTTGAAGATTTAGGGAAAAACTGGCAAAATTAGGGAAAAAATGGGTTTGGGCCGAAATTTGAAAATTTTCCCTTTTTGAATTTGGGAAAATTCCCAAAAAATCCCCATGCCCTATCACTCGCTACCACGTGGCACCTTCCCATTCACTGATGAAATGCGGGCTCAAACCTCACCTTTTTCCTCTGATTTCACATTGGGAAAATTTCCCAAGATTTCCCCATGCTCCGCTCTCCCGGTGACACGTGTCACTCTCTCTGGTTCCAGTGGAGGTGCGCTCCAATTTCTCACCCTAGCACCTTTTACCACTTTGGAAAATTTCACCAAATCCTTTCACCTCCCCCGACTTCCGCCACCGACTGGACACGTGTCGCATCCCCATTGCTCGGCGGGCCTTTGCAAATTTCTCCATCCTCCCCATGGGCCGTGGGGTTTTTTCCTTTGAACCCTTTGCCCACTTTGGAAAAATTTTCAACTTCACTCCACTGCCCCGACCTCCGCCACCACATGGCACCATTTCCACATGACTCCGCCTGGCAAAATTTTCATTCATTTACAAGGAGTTATGTGGAAAATTTTACCCGGAAAGGTGGGAAATTTTCCCCAAAAAACTCCATTGAGCCATAACTCAAAATTTACAAGGAGTTAGGAGGAAAATTTTGTGACATAGGTATAGAAAATGAGTGCACAAGAACCAAATGAAATGCCACGGAAGTAGAACTCCGTGAGTGTAAGGATGGAACATCCACCGAAAGGATGCCCGAGTGAAGTGAAGGAAAAGCAACAACCCCCACAATAGTAAAAAGAGGATCCACAAGAAGAGGTGGATCAATGATGGTCTCTGAAATAGTGGAAGTGATAAGATTCCCAAAAGGGGAACTCCCAACAAAGGATATGAAGGACTCCTCTCGAAACACCTGTAGAAGGAAGAGAAATTCCTATAGTGTAACACAAGTCGATTACTACGAAGAGACAATGAAGGTCTGACAGATACTCATCCCAAAAAGGGTTGCTCAAAAAATAGAAGAGCAATGTCTAACAAGTATGAATCATCAACATGAGAATGAGGAGGAATGGAAGAATCCTCACATAATGGAATTAGAACAGAGGTGGATGCAATGATGGTATGAGGCTGGGAACAAGACTGCCTAATGTCTGATGGGAAGGGAGGAGGTTTAAAATTCTCTGAAAGGTGGTCAAGTGAAGGAGGAGAATATTCCTTGTTAATACTCTCATCATCGAACTAGAAGAAAAACCTCATTTGTTTCAGCAGAAATATCATCACATGAAGAAGGAGAGGAGACAACGGTATCAGTAGGAGAAGCAATAACAATAGTCTCTAAAGGGTCTCCAAATAAGAACTGAAGAATGTTCCAAATGGTATGAGGAAAATTTGAGTGCGCCACATGAAGGTGGAGAGGTTTGGAGACATGTATCAACAAGTAACCAAGAACATGGTCACACTTTTTGAGCTAGTATTCAAGACGATAAGGATCAATGGGTGCAGGAACTAGCCCATATAAAAAGGGATAAATTCCCTCGTGAGTAAGGTAACGTTCCATGCAAGCACACCATGATGTATAATTCTCTCTACCAAGAAGAAAGGCATAGGCCGAGAAGTAATCCTACGAATCTCAAGTCCGGAAAGAGCATCATACATGGTGCATTCGAGAAGAGAGAAAGAAGTGCAAAATGCAAGAAAATAAGGGTGCGAGAATACACACAATGTTGCAAAATTTCAGAATTGACCGAGAATGTGTCTGCATGTAATACAACACCCAAGAACAATGATAACCCCCATGTTTGCGACACTTTATAAACAATGTGTTGGTTACAATAAGGTGTGTTCGTGCGACGTGAAATAGTTGACCACTCACCTTGTAGTAGGTGATGAATCGTGTAAGAGTGGAGGCCACAATAAGTTCCAATGAAGCAGAGGAACAACACTTAAACACACAAAATGGTGTAAGCAAGGAATAAGGGAAAAATAGAATTCGGTGTGAGAAAAAGTGTCTCACATCACATAAGGGGATCTCTTTCCACAAGGCTATGGTCGACACGCTCACTAGCCCGCAAGCGAAGAAGAGCACTACAATGCAATAACAACTCAAAATGAGTCAAAGGGGCCCAAAATGTCAAAAAGACTCCACAATGCGCAATAAACCACCTCAAAACGTAAAAAATGACTCCAAACAGGACATACACACTCCAGAAAGGCTACACACGCCCACAAAATGGTTAGTGGAAAAAATGCCTAGTAACCCTAGTTTCAGAATAGAATTTTCTTAATTTTTCTTAATTTTCGAAAAGTGAAAAAAATTTAAAAAAATGGGACTTAACATTTAAAAATTGGGATTACCTATAGTTAAATTATCCTTCTAAAAACATACTAATTGACCTTTTAAAACTATTAAATCCTCCATTAAAAAAATAGATCCTAAGTTAATAAATTAAGATCTAATTAATATTAACACCTCCTTTTATATAAATAAAAGCCCTAACAATGTTAATAACCTAAGTTAAACTAAACATAGATTTTTAAAAATGTGGGCTCCAAAATTTAGCAAAGGGAAGGAAAGGAAATTCAAAGCACGGGTCAAAAGGGATGAGAAGGTGGGAGCATCCTTGTGGATGAAGCACAGGAGATGGGAACCGAGGTGTGGTGAGTGAAGGAAAGAGCTTGGGGATTGAGATGGCCAAAACTACGAGCTCGAGGCGATAGGTGGGCCGACACTGGGAGAGCTTGGTGGTCAACATGGGAAACACAACGAGTGGTTTAAAACACACGAACATGACATAAAACTCACCAAACATGGAAAGGTTCAAGGAAGCCCTTAACATGGTGAGGTGGAAAGGAAACATCCTAGGCGTGAAACAATAATGTAGGGAAGAACTAAAATGGGAAGACCAAACCAGGACTAAGCAAGATTGGGGAAAGCGGCATGAAAAATACATGTAAGGCACCAAACAATAAAGAGAGCTCGGTCGAGCTTGTCGACAAGGGAAAACTAGGCATGTGAGAATGGCAACGCAAGGAGCTTGGGAGCGGAAGCTAAGCACGTAGAGAAGACAACATGGGACCAGCAAGCTAAATTCACAAATGACGATTGATTCGATGTAGGGTAGGTTCAACAAAGCAACTAGGGTAGGAAGTGAAAGGGCCAAGGATAACAGGGGCGAGGAGAGTAAGTTGAATCACTACACAATGCAACTCGCTGAAATAAGTAGACAAAGACAACCCATAGTCAATGAAATATCTAGTTCGCCCATAAAAAACCCAACCTGAATCATTAGCTAAACAACTTTGATTAAAGGAAGAAAAAATGCAACTAATGTGAAAAAAACAACTCGCCAAGTTACAAAGGGTGAGCTCGGTGAGCTTTGCAGATAACTCGTCGAGTGAGGTAGAGCTTAGGAGAGATGAGAGGAGCTTTAAGGAGCAAGAAGTTGGATGAGGAGAGAGGAAAACAAGGAGTAGGGGGAAAAGGCAAAGGCATGTATATTTTATAAAAAAACATAATTTTTAATGAAAAACCATAAATACCTCAAAAGACAATTTCGCTAAAGTTGGTCATGACCATCCAGATTTAAATGAAAAAAACCCCGAAACTCTAAAACACCAAAATACACCTGCACATGCATTGAAAACAACCCACAAACCAGTAAAACTCCACGAAAAACTAGATAAGCCAAATCAATGCAAGTAAATCACGATGGAATAACGATTACAAATATTTCACAAGAAACAAGTAAGAACACGAAACCAAGAGTAGTAGGCAACGGATGAGAGTGGTGTGAATCCCAACAACGTGCTCTGATACCATGTGAGAGAATGTGAGAATGAGGATCAAGTAGGATGATGCACACATCAACTGAGTTGCACTCAAACGACAACGTGACGGAGTTCCATGTAGTAAGCAAGCATTCAACCATGAAAATGTGCATGCAAAAGAAAAGGGTCTACTCATTCTCATAAATAAAAAAGGTACAAATAGGAGTGTTGTGTAACTCCCAATGTAATACCATCATACCTCTACAAGGGAGAAGAGGAGTTACATTCCAGAAATGAAAAATAACTCCTATATGATGCATTGACGCTCACTAACATGTATGACGAAATTTGTCATACCCCCTAAGACACCTATGACCTATGATCTCACCTAAGTGAGATGACTCACCACATGATGTGGAAAATGCCACAAGATGACAAGGAAAGTACACATACCAACAATCTATGCACAAATTAAGTTTTAGGTTGATCAAAGAATCAATGGAACTAAATTCTTGATCATAAGTCATGAGGGTAAAGATGTTTTATTCATGGTTAAATTTTAAAATTCATGACAAACATGCTTTACAAACCTTTAATTCAATAAATTTCAAGGGTTGGTGGTAATTTTTAGTGTGTGTCGTATTCACACTTGTTGTGAAGTCCATCTTAGGTATTTTTGTTACCAAGGTGAGATTTATTATGTGCACAACATTGGTAAATGCACATTTAAGTGGTAGTTATCCTCACATGTGTGAGAAGGGTGAGGTGTAACTTGGGGAATGATCCTATCCCACATTTCACTCAACCTCTTACTTTTCCTATATAAGGAACCTTTTTGTTCTTGTGGAAAGTAAGATTGGAGCTTAGAGTTGTCTCTCCAAAGGTGGTGGAAATGTGGTCTTTTAGGGAGATTTTGTTTTGGTACAACCATTGGTGGTTACACACTCATATGCATTCCTTCTACTTTAATATGGTGTGCCTTTGTTGGTGAATCTCTTCCTCTCGTATGAGTATTTTATGTGGATGCTTGTATTGCAAATTTTTCTTTAGCCTTCCTCTAAACCTACATGGTATCAAAGTCGATCTGCAATTTCCATGTTGTAATTTTCTCAAATCTAGATTTTTATTCATGGTTATTTGAATTATTGGTTATATCATAATGAAGAAGAGTTTTTAATAGATGTCCACATTTTTTCATTTTAGAGAGTTTTGGTGGATCTAAAATTCCCTTTGGAGGCTATTTGAGATATGAATTTATGCACCTTCATCAAATATAAAATTAACATGCTTCTTATTAGGCCTCTAAGCATTTTTCATTCAATCCACGTTGTGGGTTTTCAAAAATACCTAATGGGTATTTTTTGTTTGATTCAAAATTGCTTTTATATGGTCATTTTTGGGTTTCTTTAGTTTATGTAAAAATCTAAAAGAAATGGGGTATGATATAGTATTTTTAAATTCTAATCATTAAAATACAATTTTTTACAAATATATTTTTTTGGAAAAAGTATTGGAGTATCTAAAATCGCGAAATAAAAAAATCCATGTATAATTCAAATAAAGCACCTAGCCACCCCAACTACTAGCATTAACTATTAAACGACACTTTGCTCCTTTTCTTAGACAATTTGATGGTGTGTCATTGGAGCCATGTCAAGTGCCCATACCTAGCTTACAAACTGAATGGAAATTGGTCCCATTAATTAATGGTTGTGATCTCGATTCTCTATTTCCTTCTCTCTATTATCTATAAATGTAAGTGCCAAGGCACATAAATATGTCTTTTATGTTAATTCATGAATCTCTTGCCCTTTTGAGATCAAATATTTTTCTCATGGACCTCTTTATTGTGCATATGAAGTTTCGCTTTGCCTCCACTCTGTAGAGTTGTAAATGGATAGGTTCTTAATAGTATATATAAGTGTGACTTATTTCCTTTGAATGCATGAGTGTTTGATGTGAATATATATGTCCTCTTGCATGATTTCAATATTATTCTATTTATCTCCCCCATATTTATATGCACATTCTTTTGGACATTTTCATGCAACGTTATATTTGTTTCTTTGGATCCAGAATCGAACCCTATTTTGGTTTGGTGCATCACTCCCCTTATTTCTACAATTTCTTTCTTACCTTGGTCCCTTAGAAAAATTTGATTAGGATTGTTAGGAAATATTATGGTTAGTGTTCACATATATTGGAGTTATAATATTTAAAGTGAGTTGTGAATAAAATCACATAGATTAGGTGTTAGAGATATTATTAGGAGAGTATCTTTAACAATTGTGGTATAGAGAACCGAGTGTTGTTGGGAGTTGTTGTAGGAGATATTCGTGGGATTGGTTTTCCTTATATATAGGAGCAGTCTCTCCTTTATATGTATGAATTTTGTGTAGATGAATGAATATGAATATTTTATGCATTTTTATCCTTGGTGGTTCTTTTTCCGTACTCACTAGCTCATGGATACAAGCTTGGCTCCTACGCGTACTTAATATTGTTTGGTATTTGGTTCATTTTTACAGAAATGGATATATTGCCTTGATTGATAGCAGGTTTATTGGCTCCAGATTCTATCTAGTCCATCGCGTCAATTCTTGGGTGATCACTTGTGGTTACATGGTCTTTCACCCACATCTTGGCTATTCAAACAGAGTTTTTGGTTGCTTTCTTTGTGTTTCCATTCAAAATCGACACTCGAGACTATGTTTTTCTCCAAATTGTTTTATTAATAAGATTCCTTCATACGAGGTTGGATTTTGATATTGACATCGGTATTAATAGTAAAATTCTGATTGAAGCATTGGTCGGCGTGACAACCTCTTAACTGTGCATAGAAGCTGTGAGTTTCAATTTGTTTGCAATGTTTACATCCATTATGCACACGTCCATGTCAAAAGGTTCATGTTTATTCACTTAAAAGTCTTATAGTTGTTGTTTTAAAATAAGTAGAGTGTAGGGTCCGTATGGTAGTTTTATCCAATCAGTCATTGTTAAATTGAGTCTTAAGTTTTTTTAAGGGATCTCCCTTGTCAATAGTTATAAATTAAATAGTGATCAAAAGCATTCTAATTTCATATATAAAGTATTTGAGTGTTTTTAAGTACAATGTACTTACTATCATTTTAATTGTGGAGTCATAGTCATTTTAATTTTGATTATAGTCACATTAAGTCTCTTGTCAATCCGTGCCATGAAGGTTGTTTTTGTCTTGTCTAAATATAATTGTTGTTAATGTTTATCGACCATAGTCAAAATTTGTTGTTTACGGTTGAGTCAAGTCATTTGGTGATCTTTGAATGTGTCAAAAGTTTAAGTCATTTTAAAAAAATCGTCATCTTGTCATTATCGTCATTTTTCAGTAAGTCAAAATTTTGTTAAAAATAGAATTACAAACACATTTTCGGTGTTACCCAACATCTAGAAAATAAATGATTTCACATTGTAGGGGGAATAATAAACAATGTGGAAATCATTAAACAACTTCGTCACATACGTTGAGTTAGAATCATGATCTTTGACGCGAGGCAATGGAGGAAGGAGGGTGATCAACACCTCTCGTCAGTCACCAACGACGTGGACACATTTTGGTACGGTGGAATATCTTTTTCAATTGTGTGGTGTGCATAAAATAAAATGGTGTGGGGTTTCCTTCCCATGTTATGATTGAAATGAGGAGAATGTTCATTTGATTCGAGAACATTTTTATATGAGGGTACTGAACTAGAGTGATCCTCTAACTGTTGAGATTCTTTGACTGTTAGACTTCTTCATTGATCGACCGGTGAAAGAGAATTCATTGGAAGTGAAAGCAGGAACTTTTGAGTTCACCTATGTAGATGTATTGGTGGAAGTGTGTTCATCCGGTGCAAAGGATTCACCTTTGTGGTGAAGAGGATTGATCATGTGCGTGCAAGATCCGATCGAGTAGTATGCGGAGACCTAAAAGTATGTGGAGGCATATAATTTTGTTTCTAGTTCTTGAGATGTGCTTTCTTCCCATGTTCACACTAGGGGGAATGTTAGGAAATATTATGGTTAGTGTTCACATATATTATTGGAGTTGTAATAGTTAAAGTGAGTTGTGAATAAACTCACGTAGATTGGGTGTTAGAGATAGTATTAGGAGAGTTGTTTTAACAATTCTCGTATATAGAATTGAGTTTTGTTGGGAGCGGTTATAGGAGATATCTCGTGGGATTGGTTTTCCTTAAATATAGGAATAGTATCTCTTTTATATGTATGCATTTTTGTAGATGAATGAATATGAATATTTTATTCTTTTGTTTTCAGCTTCCCTTTTCGATAAGGATTAAATAGTAGAAGTTTTAGTGTTGGTTAGTGTAGTTACAGTGAGCTAGAGGAGAAGGAACCAACCTTCTCTGGAGATTGACCTCAAAAGGTACCATTGTCCCACACTTTGGAGGTCTTTCCATGTTTCATTGAGGTTTTGAGCTCGGCCTCAACAAAGGGTGCAATCTCAAGTGACAACACATATGATTATTGATGTTTCTAAAATTATATTTTCTTTTCCATTGATCTTCACTTCCATTTCCTAAAAATGTTGAATTATAATTCGAATGTATGAAAGTCTAAGGATAAATAGTATCAATATTATTTATGTTTCTTATCATATACTCTATATCATATTAAATTTTAGTTTTGTTTGGATGCCAAAGTAATATGTAATTTAAAAATATAGACTTTCAAGAGCATACACCTTTGATAGGTTAGATTGATTTGAATGATGAATAGGGTCAATTTTTGTTTTTATTTGGAAAATATCTTGTTATATTGTTTAATTGACAATTCATATAATTAAACACGTGTAATTTTTAGTTCATTTGGTTAAATTAAAAGAGGTACATATATATTAAGTTCATTTTTCTAAAAATATATAGAGATCAATCTCAAATAACTCTAAATGGTGTCAATATAGTTACACAATTATTATGGTATATACTCTCTCAATATACAAACACTAATCATCTCTCTCAAAAGTGCAATATTTTTATCACAAAAGAGTACAACCTTACCCATTTACTTTACAACCATATATCTAGGGAACAATGTAATGTCAAAAAAGCAGTCTATAATTGTCAAGCATGGTTCCTCTCAAGATTCACATAGTAATTTTTATTGATCATAAGGAATCTATTACTAAATTAGTGTTAACACTATCTATGCCTTCCAAGGTATCATTCCCTATTTAAACTATACACTCAATCACTCCATAATCCCTATATAAATGATGTGGTTTTCAAGAATGTGTGATAACATGACAAACACTAAATATAATATCTTATTAGTAAGACCTCTCAACTTTCCAAAGTTTTGAACAAGCTTCTTTTTGTAGAACTATTTAAAATATCATTTAACGTGGAATTTCTTGTTCTTTGATCCCAATAGGTATTTTCTAAACCATATTTTTATTATTAGATTATTATTCAATAAAAATATAATTATTTTATATGAATCTAAATGTATAACTATGATATAAATGATATGCAGTAAAATATGAATGTTAAACAATTTATTTGATTTTATCAATAAAAGGAAATGAGAAGGATAAGGTACTAACCTTGATCTTGCTTACCTTGCAGTGACCTAGGACTGAGTAGTATGATGAAATAGAATAAAATATTATCGCAATGAACCATAGAAAAATGCAACAGAGGTAGAAATGGTTAGACTGGGATGTCTAGAGAGGGATGGGGGTGCTCGTGGGCGCCTTGGTATTATTTTTGGGATCTGGTTTGCGAGAAAGGGTCAAAAGTTGGTTTTGATATCACCTCTAGGGTTTCGCACTTGTTTTCCTTTTTCACTTATATGTCGCACTTGGATTTCCGACTTACACGAAAACCTACAATGAAGAAAGCACCTGCAAAACCCTCAAATAGACATAAAATCCTAAAAAATAAAGATGTAAAATGAGGGGTCAAATTGTCCTCAGCCGCCACAATGGTAGACTTACAACTAAGCATTGCACTACATCTCGAGACTCATCTTAGTTCGGGTGTGTTTGTGTGTGAAATAGTGCTCCTAGGTCTCCCTTGCGCTAATGATGCCAAGATAGTGAGCAATAGCTAGATAAAAATGTAAATATGTGGATGGAATAGAATGAAATCCCCTTCCTATGCAGCGTGTATGTAGAGTAATGGCCCAAATGCATTCCCTTGCTCTATGTAGATAGCTATCCCTTGATAAGAATAGTACGCCCATATAGTGGTATTTATGGTGTGTTTATATAGGGATCTCTCATTCCAATTTCAACACTAAGGACTCGACATGTCAACTAGTACCTTGGGATATGAGAGGCAAACCGAAAAGAACAACCTCAAATGTCAAAAATAAGATAAAAAATAGAGAGGATAGGGGCACCTAATATGGAAAGGAGGGCATGGCACTCCGAAGCCCAGGTAATCGGGTGCTAGTGTCTAGAGACAAGTGACAAAAAATGAGTGATAACTTACAGATAGGGATCCCTGAGACCTGACTAGAACTGTATGTATGAGTGACCAGCGTGCAATACAAAAAACAATAAAGGTAAACAAGACAAATGGATGGACTATGGAATGGGTCATCAATGAGTACTTTTCTTATGCAAGTTCCATATATAAAACAACATACTTAACGATATGATAATAGTAGTAAGAGCGTTAATTTGTGTCTACAAATTATTAAAAATAAATACATGTGGTGTCTCCGAGAAATTCTAGATTAAGGCCTAGGAAACATAAGAACTTTTATAGGGAACTAGCATCAAGGGGAACCTATCCATTTTTATTAAACAATCAGAATAAGAGGTGATAAAATAAAATATTATTACTAACATTAGGTGAGGCATGACTTGCCTTCTAAAGAGTTATATGTTGTTCACCTTGATTTGATTTGGTGGCTAAAATCTTGGAGGCTAACATTGGAGTAAAATAAAAATGAGCTCTGCTATAAAATATGATAATGTGAGGTGCCACACTAATGAAATGCATGAAAATAAATATAGCCATACGATAAACAAAATTAAGTAAAACATATCCCAGTAGTTGGTGCCACCCTAATGCTCTTACTATCCTAGATTCATCATCTTTTACTTCCCCTTTCATCCATCTAACACATGATTTTGAACACATATCAATTTTAGGACACTAATTGGAGAACATGTGGAGTTGTTGACACTCCTTACACAACTTCACTAGATGCTTTAAAGGCTATTAATAAATTTGCACCAAAAATTATTTACCACAACCATAAGAGCTTATCTCGAATTATTTTTTGAATTCGGTGTACAACACACTAATGGTCGTGTTTAATGTGTTATGATAATAAATTCATAATGAATAACTGAAATGTATAATGAAGGATTTGTATTACAGAATTAAATATAGAATTGGATTGTAGAAATAAATATGTAATTGTAGAAATAAATTAACTTTAATGAGTGTGTATACATATTGGAAAATTTTATAGAGAGATGTATGGTGAATATCTTTTAATTGAGAATGTATGCAAAATGAAAATATTTGTAGAGGAGAGGTGTATGCCTCGCAATCTTTTGCCAATGAATATTTGTACAAATGGAAAAATCTATTGGAGAGCTATATGCCTCAAAACTTGCAAACCTATAACTTATGTCTACAAAAAAATCGACTTGCAAAAAAATTCTATTCAAAACCATATTCTTTATGTCCAAAAATGTAGAAGATGAAAGGTTCTAGAAAATTTTAAATGAAGGTTTCAATTTATAGGGAAAATTTTAGTGGCTAATATTTGTAATTTGGCTATTTTTTTAGAGATTTTGAAATTCTCATTTGGCTATTTAGAAACCATTTGCACACCTTAGATTCACCAAAATAATCGAAATGTTAATATTTCCCGCTTGTATAGCCAAATGAATTCTAACATAAATATGTTTTTTAATGGATTGCCTTTAAATTGATAGGAAAATATTTTAAAACATGTTTAGATCGCCATTAATTTATATGTCATTGGATCACAATCACCAACATTTTATAGGGAAAATTTGAAATTTGATTACATTTTCCACTTATACGCGCCTTGCGCGCGTGTTTTTTGTGTGTGTGTGTGTGTGTGTGTGTGTGTTGATGTGATGAAATATACAAAGGAACTAATTCAAGTAGCTGTCTATTCAATTAAAGGATTATATAAGATTAAAATTAGAATATGGACTCTTCTATGTGACATGATTTAATTAAGGAATGCACGGGAACATTTAAGCCATTAAAAATGTATTATTTGTATCTGGTTTGAATTGGTTGGATAATAGTCATTTGGAGCCTTGACAATGGAGATATTTGTAATTTTTCCTTTGGGAATTATCCCACATTTCCCAAGGAGTGAAAATCATATGTGTATATATATAGAAAAAATATCTCTTAGTATATTGGAGGAAAGGATTTGCGGGACACCTTTTAGAAAGTGTTGAAAATTTTCAAAGTAAAGAAAGACCAAGGCAAGAGACTCAGAGCCAAAATAACATAGGATTTTGATACATTGCAAGAGATCAATGAATGTGATATAATTCGGTAGGATTTGCAATGAAGGCTTGAGAGATCATGGGGTTTCCCAAATTTTCATTAAATGATGACACATGGCCAATGGATCGATGGTCAAGGTTTAATCTTAGGAAATATTGGGGAAAACAGTTCAAATTTCATAACTCAATACTTTTTTTCGGTTAAGGAATGCTTATTCTCTTCATACCATCAATATATTAGACAAATGAAATCTAACTTGAAGAGGACAATTAAAATTCACCAAAATATATTTTAAAATGAAAAAAATTGGGTATGGTTTGATTTTACATCTACAACCATTTTTAATTATTTTTTCCATTTTCTCCATAGTCATGATATCCATTTTTGTAAGATTCATCATCCCAACGAATCTTGCTTCAACAATATTCACCACCCTTTCTATAAGTTTGTTTTTCATGGGTTACTTAAAAATTTTCATTAGTTCCGAATGGGGACCAAAAGGTAATCCTACATGGAGATGGTATGCATCCACATTAGGAGTGACTTTGAATGGGCATAAAAGGGAAAAATTCAGAAAATACTAATATTATATATATAGTGCTCCTTGTTGGGGTCATATCTCTCATCACATCAACCTAATTTACTAAGCTGTATAATCCATTGGAAAGATGAAAAAATGAACTCAAAAATAACCACTATGAAAATAAAACTTTGGCTATTGTCGTACATTCGAATCCCAAAAATTCTCATAATTACCCTCAATATTGTAAAATACTAAAAATGTTGAAACCTCTGTTAAAAATAAATTTTAGGACTTTCTAAAAATAGAATTTTTAGAAGTTCAACTCGATTGTTGATATTGCTTTGAATAGTCATCTTGACCATTCAATGCTAAAAATAGATTTTGGTACCTTCTAAAAATATACTTTCATACATCCTTCTTTCAATGTTGACATAAACTGTCTTTCTCTAAGCACTCATTCGGATAAAGAGATATCTTATTTGTGATAATAATACATAATCATTGACTATGTTGAGGTTGGTCACTTCTATTATAACATAAATAAAGGAATTATTACAAGTAGATTTAATTCCAACAATGAATATTATAATGAAAAATCATTCTTTATTAATATTAATAACATGTTCCTATTTTCAATAATGAAAATCATTCCAACTAGTATTTATGGAAATTATTAATTGAAAGGGGGCATTGACTCAAATACTACCTAGGGTTCCCATAATCATCAATCCATCCCCACCTTTAAATAAGGCTAATATTCATGTTTCCAAAACTCAACCATGTTTAATTTTTCACACCCTTGTGATTAAAAATCATTACAATTACTCCTCTTCTTCTATTTTGTATGTGTAGAAGACAACTAAAAAGAATTCAAAAGATTTATTCTCTTTCAAATGGATTTTTCCATTAATACATTCAACTAACATCCAAATACTTCATTTTTTTAATGTTGTAGGCCCATCAAGTTCAAATATGTAAAATATTGCCACGTATCACTCAACGGTATATCCTCACCCGAAAAAGTTTCCAAACGTAGTCATTTTTCATATTTTTTAGTGCCTTTGATGGATTTGTGACACTTGGAAAGCATCAAATTTGTGCTCATCCAGGAAGTTAAATTTTTGAACTTGCTTTTCTTCAGCATGCCAATGGAGTAAATTTGGCGCTAATCAAATTTATTACCTACTTTAGTGTCCTTGGTTGCCTCAAAATTTTAAACCCAAAGTAGAATATTGATGGTTATAGACACCTAAATTTGACTACGCAGTTTTAATACTAAAATTGCACTAATTATCCTTTTTCTGTCATTTCATTATAATTAGTGATTTTTCAACTAATTAGCTAACATTCCCCTTCATCTCGGTCAATTAACGACACTTCATTAATTAACTATCCTTCCCCATCCTAGATGCCAATTAACAACACTTCGTTAGTTATAATCCTATTTTAATTAATTAACCATTATTAATTAATTAAGCCTTTTAATCTTCTATTTAATCAATAAACCCTCTTATTAGTTAAATCCCCTTTTCAAACCCTTCAAATTCTACTAATTTCCTTCTAAATCATCTCCAAATGGATTCTTAAGCTTATTTTGGCTTATTAATTAATCTTATTTGATTAATTAAATCACCCCCAACTCCCATGAGTTTCTAATCTCTTCTAATCATACTTATCCCTTTCTAATTCTACTTTACCTTTATCCCACATTCACTAGGTCGCTAGCTTCTCCAAACTGGAAAGCTATATAAAGAACCTAGTACCTTTCTTCCAATTTTACACCATGTCATTGTAAGACATTAGCATATGATAAGATAATTTCAATCTTGAAAAGCTTATTGATCAAACAACCATTTCTATCTTCTACTTGCAAAGAGTAGTAAGAGAAGAACCATACATGGAAATCAAGCCATATTGGTGAGATCTCTTCCTCTTCCATGGAGAATTTCATTTGATCGCACGTAGCTACGTTCGATCACTAAAGGATTACCTACAATCTAAAGCCCATCAAAAACATCAAAGGATGGTTTACATTTCATGTTTTTAATATTAGATGCATTAGTTAAGTTTTTCCTTTTAATGGCTTTATCATGATGTTTATGTTAAATTAGCTTAGTTATTGAATCTACTTGGTGTTAGGTTCTATTAATTAGATTAGCTTCTTTATCATACATACATATGACATGCTTGGTGGGACTTGAACTTGGGTCAACTTCCCGTTCTCCCATCTTTGGCTCCACCAGCCAATACATCACAATTCCTCAATCAAAATCTCTCCTTGGGTCACTTCCGGTAGCCCTTCATCTTCTTTCTATATGTGGGCCACCTCCTAGTAGCCCTTCATCTTCCATTTATGGCTCACCTCCTTGTAACCCATCATCTTCAATCCTTGGGTCACCTCTTAATAGTCCATTCTCTTCTATACTTGGGCCACATCCTATTATCCATTCATCTTCTATCTATGGGACACCTACGAGTAGCCCATCCTCTCCTATCTTTGGGCCACGTCCTAGTAGCTCTTCATCCTCTATACTTGTGCCATGTTCTAGTAGCCCTTCATCTTCTATTTATGGGACACCTTCGGGTATCCCATCGTCTTCTATCTATGGGACACCTCCGGGTAGCCCATCATCTTCTATTCTTGGGCCACCTCCTAGCCTATTACCTTTTATTCTTGGGCCACCTCCTACTGGCCTATTTCCTTCAATCCTTGGACCATATCCTATTTTCCCATCATGTCATCCCTCAATCAACAATTGTGGCAAGCCCACCATTATCTCTACAAATCCTATCATCAATCCCCTACATTCGTCTTCTTCTCCCACTTCCAGGGATCAACAACATTGCACATTATCTTGTGTGAAGAACAAAAAAATTCTTCATTAAGCCAAAATAAAAAATGCGGAGATATTTAAAGCTCCAATCAAATTCAGCACCCACAAATCCAAAATCAAACATGATTCAAAAATACACATCAATGCCCGGTGAAAAGTATGGCATAAAGTACATAACTCTATGGATAGGGAACTCAAGTTCCCATATACAAAATCCATGTTTCAAGATAAGTCACAGTCACTTATCAAGTATGATCTCACCACGATCATCGAGATTGTAGATAATTTCACTCTTGATAAAAAAATCTCCAAGTTTCCCTCACCAAAGAAATCGTGAACATAGTTATTGGATCCTATCACAAGGAGTGACATTTTTGCTCCCAATCATTCATCTTCATAATATTATCCCTTCACAGTTTTTCCCTTCACAAAACCATCAAAAATAAAAAAAATACAAAAATACAAAAAATGAGAAAACCTAAAACATTACAAAAATTCAAAGGTATAAATATCAAACATAGCAATTAGGTATTACATACACATGGATGTTATTTCCTTTTATTTTCACATCCTCTATAAGTATCCCACCATTTTCATCCCTTTGGTGATCTTTTGGTTGGTCTATGCACACTCATTGTGCGACATTTATCTCTATGGTATATGTTTGACCTTGGTCTTTCATTACCTTGGTAAATTAAAGAATGATTGGCCTCTTAGAGATTCTACCACTATCTACATTGGGTGTATCTATTGATACTAACTAATGTTTTCATAATAATCACTTCCATATCCTTCCATCAAGCCATCGGTGGTTCTTAACCCCTTATCAAAATAATTGAGAAAACTAAAATATTTTTAGAGAGCAAAAAATCAAAACAATCAAAATCAAAACAAATATAACTCTCTCTTGGGGTATTTCCAGTATCTCTATCGGGGCTATGGATGTTTGGTGGCAGAGAGCAATTTGTTGACTAGAATCATATACATCTTTGTCGGGGATATGGGACGCTTGGTTGGTAATGGAGCAATGTACGACTCTCCTTCCACCCTCCATTTACAAATCACCTATCAAAATAAATCATTCCTACACATTGGCTAGTTTTTCTTCACTTATTTCCTATCAAATCTTCACTTCAAGAGGTAATTAATTTCCACGTACACACATTGGATCTCGATGAGAAAATAGGACTAGTATGTTACCAGGTTTTGTTTGGACCTTGTTCAGACTCTTGTTATAATATGTATTTTGTCTCATGATTTTTGCCTTTGGCTCATCACCTTTTCATCGTCACTCGTCTAGCTACATTTTCCATATCCATCCATAGCATCAATATTTTTATTTTTCTTTGTTCAGATCATCCATGTGTATGAGATGTCCATTTTACCATGTTTGAGGGAAACTTTGTCCCTTCTTTAATAAACAATATTCTACTTATTTTCTATCATGTGTTTCTTGGCCAGCTTGTACTAGGGGCACACTTGCTCCTTCCTAGCTCTTCATTAGCTTGAGTTCAACATCATGTTGAACCTATTCATATTGGCCTTGATCCGGCTTATCTTTTATTCTTGTATACGCATGAAGTTTTCCTTGTAAATTCTCACCTCTCATTGGGGGCATCCTTGCATCTTTGTTTTCTTGTACATAGCTTTGAAAAACTTTCAAAAACCCTAAAAATTCACAAAATCCTAAAAATTCACAAAATCCTAGAAAATCCAAAAACATTGGTAAAACATTCAAAAATCCAAAACATTGGTAAAACATAAAAATCCAAAAACATTGGTAAAACATTCAAAAATCCAAAACATTGGTAAAACTTCAAAAATCAAAAAATTGGTAAAGCATCAAAACATCCTAAACATTCACAGGACACAACATCCTTAAACATTGAAAACTATCCTACAAAACATCTTACTTTAGTGTTTTCTTGTTCTAGTGCTCGACATGCGGATCATATTGTGATCTTCCTTCATTAACAAAGTTGGTTTTCTTGCTATGTCTATCTTCCCTTGCATATATCATTTCTTGGGGTAGTTTCATAGTGCATGTTGCTTTTTCATGGGAATTCTATGTCCTTTGTCTATTCCTTTGCATGTGTTAGGTTGTGGAGCCTGTTTTCATGTGAGAAAGTGTTGAAGATTGTACACTAAGAGTATTGTACACTTTCCATGTTGATATACGGGAAACATTTTCTTCTCATATGGGTGGGATTTTTGACCCATAGGTTTATGGGACGGTTTTGGCTGATGGTTTTAATACCCACAGTTTTGTAAAACTATTTAAGCGAGGTTGTTTACTTATATGGTTTTATGCATATGGTAGGTATAATGTACATTGCATATGTGTTTTGAATTCAAGTGTGAATTCTATAGAGTTTGTTGAGCATAGATCCAAACAGATCTGGGTATTGTATTGAGAGAGTAGTGGCTTGTAATAAAATCTGAGCAAGTGATTCTTAGTGGACATAGCTCAAATTGGGTGAACCACGTTAAAAACTATCTCTTTGTGTTGTGTTATTTTATTCTACACTTTTATTTGAGATCTGTAATATTTCTGCATATTAGTTTCTCTCACATTGCGATTTTGTGAGGTATTATTCCACATATTTTATCCCTTATTTCCTAACAATTGGTATCGAGCCTAGTTTGGTTTATCAAGTGTTGAATCACGGGAAAGTTTTAGCTTGAGTGGGAGCTATGGCAGATGATGGAAGATCAAGGGTTGATAAATTCAATGGAAAATTTTAGAGTCTTTGGAAGATGCAGATGGAAGATTACCTTTATCGAAGTATCTTTACATTCCAAAGGTGTCGAGAAGGTGAACAAACCCTCGAGCATGATGGATGCGTAAAGGCACTTAGGAAAATCTGGATGTGTCTTGCATCTTTGGTATTATTTAATGTTTCAAAGGAAAAGACTACAAAAGAATTAATGGATGCATTAGGAAGTTGTTTGAAAAACCCTCTGCCTCTAACAAGATATTTTTAATGAAAAATTTGTTTAATATAAAGATGTTTGAGAATGGTTTAGTAGCATATCATTTAAATGATTTTAATACGGTTGGTTGTAAATATGCTAGCGTCGGTTACATTTGATGAAGAAGTTAGGGCTTTATTAATTATGTGCTCTTTACGAGAGTTGGAATAGCCTGGTAATGGTGGTAAGCAACTCGGTTCGATCTAACTCAAAGTTGAAGTTTGAGGATGTTGTATGGGTGATTCTAAGCGAGGAAATGCGAAGAAAAATCTCCGGGGAATCTTTCGCTTTAGGGAATGCTTTGATAGTAGAAACTAGAGGGAGACAGAAGAATAGAGGAAGCCGTGGAAAATCGAAAGATCGTGAAAGGTCAAAATCCAAAAGCAAGATAGTATGCTGGCACTGTGGAAAGTCTAGACATGCAAAGAAGGATTTTTGGGAGCTTTAGGACAAGAAAAACAACAGGAATAAAATAAGGAGGCAAATGTGGCAACGGGTAATGTATGTCGGGATGATTTGATTCTTTCTTTACACAATATCGTTGAATCTTGGGTTTTAGATTTGGGGCTTCTTTCCATGATACTCCACATAGGAATTATTTTGTTGATTATGTTCAAGGAGATTTTGGGCATGTTTTCTTGGTGATGATGAGCCTTACAACATAGTTAGAAAAGGTTTTGTTTAGGTTAAGATGCATAATGGGAATACTTGGCTATTGAAGGATGTCACCACATGCCTACATTAAGATGAAATTTGATATCGGTAGGGTAGTTGGGAAGTGATGGTTGTACTGTGATATTTACAGTGGACTCTTAGAAGGTTACAAGGGTGCTCTTGTGGTGGCAAGAGGTAAGAAGGTTGGAACCTTATATTTAATCACTTATAGCACTAATGTTTGTAATCTTGTGGCTTAGGAAGAAGATACAACATTGTGACACTATAGGCTCGGCCATATGAGCCATAAGGGCATGGAGATTATAAAGAAGGATTTTCCGGATATACAAAAATAGGTTTGGAGTTATATGAGGACTGCATATATGGGAAACAAAAGTGAGTAAGGTTTCTCAAGGTTGGACCTACAAGGAAAGAGAGTAAGTTAGATCTGGTGCATTCTGATGTGTGGGGTCCGGCTCATGTATCATCTCTTAGGGGTTCAATTTATTATGTTAATTTTATTGATGATGCAACAAGGAAATTTTGGGTTTATTGTATAAGAAAAAAATCTGATGTATTTGACACTTTTGTTAAATGGAAAGCCTTGGTAGAGAATGAAACGGGTATTAAGCTAAAATGCCACAAGTTAGATAATAGAGGGGAGTATTGCAACAATGAATTTGATGATTATTGTTGTAAGAATGGAATCAAAAAAAAAGATGGTTCCGGGAACTCTACAAAGAATGGGGTGTCGAGAAAGGATGAACAGAACAATAATGGAATGTGCTAGGAGCATGAGGTTACATGCGGGATCGCCTCTTTCTTTTTGGACATAAGCGGTGAGCATAATTGTGTACTTGATAACAGAGGACCCTTAGATGGAGGAATACGAGGAGGCTTGGTATGGTAAGAAAGTTGATTATTCATTTCTTAGAGTCTTTGGATGTGAGGTGTTTGTCCATAGAGACAAGGATGATAGGACCAAGCTAGAGGCTAAATTAGAAAAATGTACTTTCATTAGTTATGGTGGTGATGACTTTGGATATAAATGTTGGAGTATTAAGGACAAGAAAATCATTTGATCTAGGGATGTGGTATTTAATGATAAATTCATGTATAAGCAATAGTTGCAGGAAAACAGGGAAGAATCTAAGAAAGAATATGCAGTGGTAGAGGATCTTCCGGATGGGAAAGTGACACATGAATTAGTTCAGGAACCTCCTCAACAGGAACCCCAAACTCCTATATTGAGGAGGTCTTCTAGGGTAAGAAGAACCTGAACATTTTTCTCTTTCTCTTTATTATTTATTACTCACTGATAGTGGAGAACCAGAGAGCTTTGATGAAGCAATACAGGTAGATGTTAGGAAGAAGAGGGAGCAAGCCATGGATGAGGAGCATCAAGCTCTCATGGAGAACTAGACATGGGATTTGGTGAAGCTACCCAAAGGTAAAAGAGCATTATAGAACAAATTGGTGTTCAGAGTCAAAGAGGAAGAAGGAGGCAAGAAAAGATAAAAGGCCCAGTTGGTGGTCAAGGAGTTTGCAGAAAAAAGGTATAAATTTTGATGTGATTTTTTCTCCCGTAGTAAAAATGACTTCTATTAGAACCATTCTAGGAATAGTTACAAGAGAAGACTTACACTTAGAACAGCTTGATGTAAAGCGCATTTCTCCATGGTGATTTGGAGGAGGAACTATATATGTAGTGACCAGAGGGCTATGAGGTCAAAGGTAAAGAGGAGATAGTGTGCAAACTGAAGAAGAGCTTGTATGGCTTGAAAAAAGATCCACAACAATGGTATAAGAAATTTGATTGCTTCATGATGGAGCAAGGTTATATTAGATGTCATTCGACCATTGCATGTATACAAAGAAATTTGAGGATGGAAGTTATAGTATCTTGTGTCTATATGTGGAGGACATATTGGTCAGGTAAAAACACGCAGAAATAAAAGTACTCAAGAAGCAAGCTAAGTGAATCCTTTACTATGAAGGATTTGGGGGTAGTCAAACAAATCCTTGGTATGAGGATATCTTGGGATAGGAAGGAACGGAAGTTGAATTTATCTCAGGAAGAGTACATTAAGAAGGTCTTGGAGAGGTTTAATATGAAAGATGCTAAACCGGTTGGGACTCCTTTGGTAGGCCATTTCAAGTTATCAAAGGATCAGTGTCCCAAGACAGAGCATGAGAGAAACCAGATGTCCAAGGTACCTTACTCATCAGTGGTTGGTAGTTTGATGTATGCCATGGTGTGCACCAGGCCTAATATTTCCCATGTAGTGGGACCGGTGAGTATATTTATGAGTGATCCAGGTAGATATCAGCGATGGGTAGTAAAGTGGATCCTTCGGATTTGAGAGGACCATGGGGACAGTTTTGTGCTCTGATGGATCGAGACACCACTTTGTGTGGGTATGTAGATTCGAGATATGGCTGGAGATTTCAACAAAAGGACGAGTATGATAGGTTATGTTTACACTGTAGGTGGGGCAGCAAAGTGAGTGGATTTCACGACTATAGAAGTTGGTGGCTTTGTCAACCACAGAGGTTGAGTATGTTGCTTCCATAGAGGCAATCAAAGAAATGATTTGGTTACAAAAATTTCTTGAGGAGTTAAGGCAGAAGCAGGAGGAAGGAAATCTACATAGTGTTATACACCTACTTAAGAACTCTACTTTCCACTCTAGGATGAAGCATATACTGAGTTAAGGTACCATTTCATCATGATAAATTTGGAGGAAGATAAGTTGAAGCTGGAGAAGATTCATACCAGTCACAATATTACGAGACATGATGACCAAGGTGGTCACAAGGAAAAACCGAAGTTGTGTTCAGCTTTGGTTGGTCTTCACGAAACTAGAGAAGGATTGAGAAGCTTGCTCGAGAGGAAAACTAGTCTCCAAGTGGGAGATTGTTAGGTTGTGGAGCCTATTTTCATGTGAGAAAGTGTTTAATCTTTGTACACTAAGAAATCTTGTACACTTTCCACAGTTGATATCTTTGGGAAACATTTTCTTCTCATATGGGTGGGATTTTTGAACCATAGGTTTATGGGATGGTTTTAGCCCATGGTTTTGTAAAACTACTTAGCGATTGTCTACTTATATTGTTTTATGTATATGGTAGGTATAATGTAACATTGAGATGTTTTTGAATTTGGGTGTGAATTTTATAGAGTTTTTAGCATAGCTCCAAATAGATCTGGGTATTGTATTGAGAGAGCAAGTGTCTTATAATAAAATTTGATTAAGTGATTCTTGGTGGACATAGCCCAAATTGGGTGAACCATGTTAAAAAGCTGTCTCTTTGTGTTGCGTTATTTTATTATGCATTTTTATTTGAGATCGTAATATTTTCTACATATTAGTTTCTACTATTGTGATTACGTGAGGGATTATTCCGCATATTTTATCCCTTATTTCTTAACAAAGCATGTATCTTGGGAACCATTTTAACCCTTGTCATATAACTTGAACATTTGGGAATTGAAGATGGATAACAAAAACATTGGTGCAACTTTCTTGAACATTGTTTGTTTGAGTATGTTTGTTTGTGCTTGTTTTTTTGTTGGTCTACTTGTTTACTTTCTCATATTGCATTGCTTTATGTATTTTTATTTGATTCATTCCCTTTAACAATGAACAAAAATTAGTATTATGGCTCTTCATGTCATTCTACACTTTTTGTATGCTTATATCAAATAAATAGTTACTTCAAGCCAAATGAGACGTTAGCTACGTTGTGATCTTCCCATTCTCCATCTATCTTATCTTCCATTCCAATTCATTTTCTACCTATCATTTTCCATTCTCCCCCTCCCTTGCTTCTTCCACTTGAGGCATGGGCTCCTACTCAATCAATCCATTTGAATAATGGCCAACCAGTGCCTAGTTTGAATCTCGACCACCGTCATATGTTATTCTTCTATTATGATCCTTTTTCTTCTTTTCGAGTATCAATCGACCTCTTCTATCACCCCATCGTCACTCGAGGGGGAATCCTACATCCTAATAATTTTTATTCTACCATTACAAAATTTAATTGTTTGTAGTTGTCTACTATCTTTGAAGTGGTGTTGCTTGTGCTACACCACATCAAAGAGGGAAAATGTAGACACCTAAATTTGAATACACACTTTAATACTAAAATTACACTGATTATCCTCTTTCCTGTCATTTCATTATAATTAGTGGTTTTTTTACTAATTAGCTAACATTCCCCTTCATCTTGGTCAATTAACAAAACTTCATTAATTAACTATCCTCCCCCATCCTAGATGTCAATTAACGACACTTCGTTAGTTATAATCCTATTTTAATTAATTAACCATTATTAATTAATTAAGCCTTTTCATCTTCTATTTAATCAATAAAACCTCTTATTGGTTAAATCCCCTTTCAAACCCTTCAAATTCTACTAATTTCCTTCTAAATCATCTCCAAATGGCTTCTTAAGCTTATTTTGGCCTATTAATTAATCCTATTTGATTAATTAAATCACCCCAACTCCCATGAGTTGCTAATCTCTAATTAATCTCTTCTAATCATATTTATCCCTTTCTAATTCTACTTTACCTTTATCCCACATTCACTAGGTTGCTAGCTTCTCCCAAACTGGAAAGCTATATAAAGAACCTAGTACCTTCCAATTTTACACCATGTCCTTGTAAGACATTAGCATATGATAAGAGCATTTCAATATTGAAAATATTATTGATCAAGCACCATTTCTATCTTCTACTTGCAAAGAGTAGTAAGAGAAGAACCATACATGGAAATCAAGCCATATTGGTGATATCTCTTCCTCTTCCATGGAGAATTTCCTTTGATCGCATGTAGCTATGTTCGTCTCACTAAAGGAGTACCTACGATCAAAATCACATAAAAAAAAATCAAAGGATGGTTTTCATTTCATGTTTTTAATATTAGATGCATTAATTAAGCTTTCCTTTTAATGGATTTATCATGATGTTTATGTTATATTAGCTTAGTTATTGAATCTAGTTGGTGGTAGGTTCTATTAATTAGCTTATCTTCTTTATCCCGCATACAATGGTTGACAAGTGACATCATTGATACATGGAGTCAATTGGTATACATGGTTATCTTAAACCTTTGATCCCCGCCTCCAAACCCCGTAAAGTATTGATAAGTGACAAGTGGAATATTTGAAACATGGAGGAAATCAACATATAGGACTATCTCAAACCTTTTATCCCTGCCTCGAACATTTCATGAAATCGATGAGTGACAAGTGGCATGAGTAATATATGCTAGAGATCAGTTATCTACATTATATCAAGGTTTTTTCCTCTACTTCCTCTTCCTTTCAAATTTCGAGACACCGATAAGTAACACATGACATGGACCAACTCATAGAAGAGATTGGTGAACTATGAAATTCACTATAGGATTTTTTTCACGAGGTTAAATTTGATGGTTTCATAATGAAGGAAAATGAGCATCGGGACGCCATAGTTGAGACAAAGGTGGTGAACAGAGATATAGTTTTTAGTTGATATCTTTTGATTGGGAGCTCCAATTGACAAGCGGCTAGTACCGTTGGAAATATAATTTAGAGATATTTGAATTAATCCTATTTTTTAGTAGAATAGTTGAGGGATTTGACATAAACTTATGACAATCTTATTTTATATTTTTCCAAAAATCATATTGAACGGTTCTCTAAAATCACTCATAGAGGCTTCTAGGTTATTATATTGTCTTGTGAATATACTTTCAATATGATACTCCCCTCATGGTCCCATCCAAATGCTAAGGAAAGAGTTAAAAAAATTTATTCAAAAGGATAATATTTCATAGTGGTCCTAAGGAAAAATCACGATCCTTGAATGAATGGAAACTTCATCTTCATTCATCCTCTTGATTTCATGGCGTGCACTAATGCTTTCCAAGAGATCAATCTGAAAGTAAAATAGATTCTTGTTCTTGTAAATGAAGGCATAAAAAAATAGATCTTCTTAAAAACTCATGAAGGTTTTATAAATATGGTTTGTTTCAAGTCATTACTAGTTGTGACTTAATAGTTGTGAATCGTCATTGTGTCAACAAAGATCCTAGAATATGCCTAAGTGGTTTTGAATGGGTATTTTCATAAATGAATCTTATCTAAACCCTTTTATTTGTGTGGAATAGATAAGCATGATAAAGGAGATATATTCTAGCATATTCTTGATCCTCTTCTCCCCTTCTCTCCTATCTTCCCTCTTCTATATATGTGACCAAGCACTCTTGTAAAAATGGTTCCTCTTCCTTGAATATAAGGTTACTCTACTCTTTTGAGTGTCAAGCTTCTGAGTGCCTATGAACTCACCTTTTGAGCTCTATAAATGCACAAATGCCTTGGATTATCTTGAAAATAGAGCATATATATTCTACCTCTTAATACATCTATGATTGTAGATCATATCTTCCCTTTTATTTGCATTAATTATCCCTTACCTCTCTATTATCTTCACGGTTTATTGTGAGTAACATTTACAAGGTTTTTATTCACTATCTTATTAAGGTTGAGAATGAGAGTTTGATTTAGATTTCAATCTCATATGGTTCATATCTTCCCGTTAGACTGTGTTTTTTCCTATCTCTTATTAAATCATATATGGTGGAAGATCCCCTTACTTTTTGGTGCATCACCAAGTTTTTCTTTCATGTTTTCTCATCCCTTTCTCCTCTAATTGGTATATTAGTGTAGAAAAATGATATCATAGAGTAGTCGGGATAAGATCCAACTTTCTATGGAGGTTTTCTTCAAGGATCCAAGTTCTCATGCCTTAGAGAAATTCCCATTATTTTTTTTTGAGATTTCAAGCTCTCAATTGGTGATCTACATGTGCACATCCTAGTTGGCCAACATTTTGTGGCACGCCTAGTGGGACTATGTGTGTTCTTATTGAATATTTAAAATATTTGTAGATGAAAGGATGTGCATTTTTCTAATTTACAAATAACTTTTGGTTTGTTCTTAGATAAACCATGTTTTTAAGAAACTGGTGACTCCTCCGATTAATTTTATCTCATTTACAGGCCATTTCCATCCATTTCTTTCCTTTTTCTCATGAGGTTATACTTTCATGGCTCTTCTTGAGCTCTTTCCTTCCCTCATTAGAACTCGCCCCCTCTACATTTCATGAAGTGGGATGATATTACTAAAAAAACTTGAAAACCTTTCCACTCTTTCTTGGAAATGATTACAAACCTAGTTTACCATATCTAAGATGTATCCAATCATTATGTCATACATAATATCAGAGAATATAACATATGCCTTAGATTACTTTCCTCTTCTTTTAGAGGAAAATGTCATGATTGGTATAAAATCTTGGATACATAATTAGTTTCCACATGAGATCAATTGGGAAAAAAATTGGAGAAGTGATTCAAGGAGGATTCATATCTCTAGTGGAACACCTTAGCACATTAAAAAGTGCCCCAATGGAGTATGTTTCAGAATTCATTATCATATTCAAAAGGACTTGGGAAATAGTTCCTCAAGAATACAAACCCTAATCAGGTATGACATTCTTATTTTATTTAAGAGCTTTTGATCCTAATCTTGTTGTTATGATTCAATCCCCTTGGGGAAATTATCTTCCTCATGCATATGATTTTGTTGTCCAAGATGAGATGATCCTTATTAATAATGGTAAAATGAAACCCATACCCATTAATCCCATCCTTCCCCTAGATTGTGACTTACCTATAGCTCTCCATGTAATTTTTGAGCCCCCTCCTAATCCACCTCAGTTACAAGAAACCCCCATTATTCCCAATACTTCATTTTCTTCCCAAGAATATTTTTTTGTCCCAATCATCCCATGTTCTCTATAAAATTCCCTCCCACCACCACCTAAATCATTACCTAGCTCCTAAAACTTATATCATGAATCCTTGAAAGGCTATGGTATTTCACAAGTTGTTCCTCTCCATTACCCAAAAATATTCAATCCTGGTTACCTAACTATGATGGTGGATAGAGTTCTTTTTCATTTTTCTAATGAAGAAGACAACCTATAAAACTCTATACAACACTCCAATCAACCCTTAATGCTCAACTATTTATTCACCTTGGATAATTACCATGAGCAAGAAAAGATTATGCATAATTTTCTAAATTCTCATAAGTTCCAGAGACATGAACACATAATGGAGAATCATTTGAATTATTTAGAGAGAAAAATCATAAGGGTTGGGATTAAATGAGACCTACTTGTTAACTTAAGTGATGATCAAACCCTTGTAAGTGTTTCATGTCCTATTGAAACATGTTTAATTAGAAAATATCATGAGATGAAAATTTTATACTGGAATGACTTTGATTCTGATGATGAAAGCATGTTTTTTCTTATCCAAGAGGTGTCCAATAAGGAGGATGGTCAAATAGAGCATGAAAAGAGGGATAAAATGTTCTTATACACATTGGTAATCTACTTAAAGCTTTGGGGAAAGAAGAGGAAGGTGAGAAAGGTAATTAGGTCAAATTTAGTGACCCTAATTTCTCTGCATGTTTGGAACTTATTGCCATCCTTGAAGATTGTGGTGTTTGTTAGTGTAGTATTTATTTTCCTTGTTTTATTTGTATTATCCTACTTGGGATATTCCACCTCACTTGGAGTTTTCCTACACTTATGGGATATGCTTGCTTAGGTGTACACTTGACTACACTATTCTAGGTGTTGGTTACCACTTGACTACACTATTATAGGTGTTAGTTAGTACTTGACTACGCCATTCTAGGTTTTGGTTACCTTCATTCTAGGTGGAGATTTCCATGATTATAGGAGGAGGTTACACATTCACCTTCTATATATACATATCTTGCATTATTCTATTTGATCGTATTGAGTTGGAGATATTTATATGTTATTGCAATTATCTCTCTTGTATTTTCATAATTTGTAGTCTTGTATGCTTGCATTGTTTTGTCTTGGAACAATTCATGTCTTGCATCATTCACCTATGCATTCTTCGAACCAGTAGATCTGTGGCACTTCTCTAATATGGTATCAGAGTCGAGCTGGTATTGAGCTTGTCTGGTTATTATTATATAAATTTAATTTCATTTAAGGTCATTATTTGCAATTATTTGGGTGTTTTTGGTACTAGTTTTTCTGGTTTGTGGGTATATAGCCTATTTGCAGGCTTCTGAGGTTTACATGCCCACATAGTACATATACAATTCTGGAGATTTCTTTTTTACATATCCTAAATCATTGTTGCAAGATCCTTGGAAGGTTTATCCAAATCTAGGCATTTTCGGACTGTGAAGGGCATTTTAAGCTCATGGTAGTGCTTTGCACGTTTTTCAAACTTCGCAAAGGGCATTTTTCCTTATCAAGAGGCATTTTTAGATCTGTAACAAATTTTTCAACAACCCATACACACATTGAAGATCCACTTGAGTTACTATTTTAAGTCCCATGACAGAGTTGTTTACTACACGCAAATTTGTGGAAATTTTAGAGCCATAGTGTAGATCCATGGCCGCAACTTGTGTACGAGACAAAAAAACATCAAAATCCTCCTCCTTTTTCTAAAATTGTATTTTAGTAAAAATGTACATTTCAATTTTAGTGTAAATTCATTTAAAATAGGGCTTATTTACGAGAAATGGTTATTGTAAAAAAATTATTGGTAGCTCGATATCGAGTGCCATTTTTTTGAAAAATTTAAATATTTTTCATTTCCCAAAGCATTAGACCTATTTATTTTGTAAAACGCACTAAGTTATAAAGTGCCAAAATTGTGGGGGGGCTTCTTGATATAGTTTTTGGGGGGTGTACAGAGTGTTTCCACTCTTGTTCAATACTTCTTTCTTTCCACACATTTCTTTATTTTTTATAACAACTACCACAACCTTTCTTTCTACAATAATGGATCTAAGTTCAATTAACCCACTTACACCTTTTAACTACCATGAATGGAAAAAAAAATCTCCATTAGATCGAGTAAATGGTCAGTGCACTCGTATCAAAATGGGGTTAGAACCAGAGCCTAGTACAAATGCATAAAAAATTAAGTGGTTTAATAAGTGTGATGAAGCATTTGGTATTTTTATCTTTCAGTGTATCCTGAACTCCTCTTTCACATAGAGTCAGCCAAATCTCCTAACGAGGTGTGGAAAACCTTATAAACCTTATTTGGAAAAGTTAACACTATGAGGGGTCATGAGATAAAAATAGAACTTATCAACTTAAGTCCTAGAAACTTTGACACCTTGGAAGATTTATTTACCAAGATCAAGTCCTTATGATTGCAATTAAAAGAATGTGGAACAAAAAGAAGGATGAACAACTTGTTCTTTCCATGCTTTCCAAACTAGGTCTTGACTACTCTCTGTCTTTTTTCTACATTTTATGCTACCAAGAGGGATCTTAGAGCCACATGGTCTATGCCATCCTTAGATGACTTCATTTCTTATTTGACTAAGGAGAAAGACAAGTTAATTCAAATGGGTACCTTGAATTCATCCAAACCTCAATCCCTCATTTGGGAATGGGAAACAAAAATCCTCTAAAGCAACCAAGAGAAGAAGCAAAAGAGAAAGGATCTAGAAAATAAGAAAGAACAAAATCCACTACCTCTTCCAAGTCTACCACTGAAACCTCCAATTCAAATGGGAAGCCTAAGAAGGAAAATGTTAAGTGTTCCTATTGCAAGAAACTTGGGCACGATGAGAAAAAATGTATGAAGAAGAATATTTACCACCTTAGTCATCTCCTTGAGAACAACAACATAGGGTCCTTGAATCTATCAAACAATCTTCATCAACCCAAGAATATACTAAGGCAAAGGAAAAAGATAAAGAGAAGCATAAGGGAAAGGAACTATTTGCGATTTGCATCCTCGTTAATCCTTCGTGGGTTATCGAATCTAGTGCTTCACACAACATGGGTTCATCACGGGTTTAGTTTTCTTCCTTAGAGCCTGTTATCCAAAATTCACCCCCTAGGGTAATTTTGATAACATGCATCAGAAAATTCAAGTCCCAGGTTGAAAAGAGCAAGTTCTGAGAAAAGGTGAAAGGCTATAAAAGGAACAAGCTTGGGCAGGAAAAAATCATGAAAAATGGCTAAGTCCTAGTCTTCGCAACAGTCGGGACATGAGGGACGCGGAAGGCGCAGATAGCCGAAAAGCCGAGAACCAACCAAATCATGACACATGTCACAAGGAGAAAAGTCCAAAAGTCAAAGGGCGAGTTTTGAAGGGTCAGCCCGAGCCAATCAAAAGAGGACGCATGTCCTATGGAGCAGGAATGCGGAGCTCGGGGAGGAGTTAGAATTTGGCCAGAAGTTCGCCCAAAAGCTAAAAGGAAAAGGTCTGCCCCATGCCCCCTGTCGACCAATCAATGCATGCCGCGTGTCCCAAGTGGCGGGGTGCAGAGGAAAAGTAAAAAATGTTCCAAGTCATCAAAAAGTCAAAGAAAACCCACGGGACAGGGAAGGAGAGAGAATAACACATCCAATCAGATCACGACACGTGTCGTCCAGGTGGCAGAGCGGGAAGAAATTTAAAAATCCGTTTTCACCTGTTTTGTGCCCTAAATCTTCAGACCTCCATAACTTTCGATCCAGAGCTCGGATTTACACGTTCTTTATATCATTGGAAAGCTGGTGAAATGCTCTACACGTTTCTAGGGTCAATCTTGCATTTTAAATCGGTGTGGAGAGAGAAAGTTAAGAAATGGCTCTGATGCATGATAATAGACAGAAGTGATGTTTCAGTGACCAGCTTTAATACAACAGACAGCTCACCGTTTCTGCTAGACAGTCCACCATTTTGCCAAGGTTCTAACTTGCCGCCATAATGAAATGAGTTAAATGCGATCTGGGAGTGGTTGGGGCAGATTCGAATCTCCTCTCTCTTCCCTCTCTCTTTCTTCCTATATATTGTACAGAGGGGCTTCTTTCAATATACTTGCAAGTTGTTCATCTTTTCTGCTCTACCCTCCCTTCTTTTTCTTCTCCAAGGTTGAAAATGGAGTTCGAACCTCCTCCCTTGCTCTGTAATGGCATTTTGCCTTTTACTATTGAAATGATGTTCTGTGTAAACTTCTGGAGCAACAAAAATGTGTTTTGTGATGCATCTGTCCATCCTTACTCGTTCCTTTGCTTGTTTTCTTCTTGCCTCTCTTCATTGCAGGTATTTGTGCATGTTCTGATGTTCATTATAGGTCTGGAGCTGTGTTCACGGAGTTTTGGGGCATTTTCTGTGTGAAATCTATCTTTGGGCCTGTGATGCATCTGTCCATCCTTCCCATTGCTCACCTCTCCTTGTCCCATGGCAGTTTTGATAGATGTTCAACATTCTCCTTCTCTGGTGTATCACCGTTTTAGTGTAGGCTTTTGTTGTTTTTCCCTTTTCTCTCTCTCTCTCTCTCCTTGGCATGGTTAGATTAGGTTTAGATTAGCTTGCCTGCACTGGAATAGCTTGTGGCAGGTAGTTTAGGAGTAGGAACCAGCCTTCTCTGGAGATTCCTCTCTCGGTTTTACAAGTCCCACGCTTGGAGAGAGGTTTCCATGTTGTGCAATCACACTGGATGCTAGAGTGATCAACTTAGAAGCCTGATCTGCATCCAGGGGTGTTGTGAGTCTGCAACAATAGTTTTGGCACGCCCGGTGGGACCTTAGAGGTCTTTCACTTCATCTTTTGCAGGTTGGTGTGTTCCTGTAAAGATTTCAGCCTTTGGAGGCACTTACAAACACATCTGGTGACTCCATCTGATCAATAACTTATTCTCTGAGTTGCAGACCTGTTTTCCATCCATTCCCATCCATCTTTCTTTCCATCCCTTTCATTCTTTTCCATTCCATGAAGTTGTGCAATCATGAATTCATTTCCATCATGGAATTCACATCAACAACAGCAGTATATTCCACCTCCAACATGTTTTACAAATCCTCCAAGTCAGCATTTTGAGCAAATTCAAGATCAATATGCATACCCATATGAGCGAGTGCAAAGCGGTTTGGATACGAAGCACATCAAGAGCACGGGTATGCTGGTTATGAAGACTATCAGATGCAAGATGCTGGTCTGTTGGAGAAAATCCAAAAGATGGAGGTAAAGATGGTGCAGTCCAGAGCAACAGCTCAAATGAGAGCTTTCAGAATTGGTTGCAAGACTCCTTGTCCATGGGGAGGCCCTTTTCCAAGACACTTCAGCCCTCAGGAGAAGCTGGACTTCATGGTAAAGATGTTGCCCCAACTTGCATAATGGACAACAGAGATAGAGGCCTATACACCTGTTGTTGAACAACCTTGTCAATGGGTAAGTTCTACACCATCATCTGGTTTCTCTCTTCCCATTACTCAAGCAGCATCATCTCATCTGGACTTGCAAATTTTGAACTCTCCATCTGCTGTCCCAAATGTTGATCCCATGTCTTCACCTCTCAGTCTTCCACCACACCTCAATTCTTCTTTCCTTTTTCCTTCCAAACAGTCATCCTCTCCACAAGAGCTAAAAGAAATACCCCCTCCTCTAAAGAAACAAGAGATTTCATCTCCTTTACCACCACAAAAAAATGTCAAATCAATTGAGTTGCAACCCACCCCTCCTCTTTCATTCCCAATTCCATGTAGGGAAGAAGAAATTGTAAAAATCAGCCATCAAGGAGAGCAAGAGGAAGAGCCAAGAAGAAAAGAAATGACAGACAACTTGAGGAGTTGGGCTGCCAAATTTGGGATAACAAAGATCCCCTTGATGGTTAAGCCTACAGGAGAGGTTGAAGTTAGAGAACAAATGGTGGTCAGGACTGATTTTGTTGCAGCAATGAAGAAGTTCTTGTAGTCCCAACTTGTCCTCTAGAGCAGCAGATTGAAGAGTTTGACTTGACAAACTTCATGCTGGAGGAAGAGTTCAACCAAGAGCAAGGTTGTCTTCAAACATTGGAGAAGGGAGAAGCTGCTCCAGATCCAAAAGAAGAGGAGCACATTCTAGCTGTGGAGGAGAAAAGCGCAGATCCAAGGGGTTTGAGCACAAAGCAAAGCACGGGAGAACCTTGCTTTTCTTTATACTTCACCTCTCTCAAGTTCTAGATCTTGAAGAGGAGTTTGATCTCTCAAACTCAATGCTGGAGGGTGAAGGAAACCATGGTGGTCAAGTTACAGATCAAGAGGACACCATGTGGAGGAAGTTGAACATTTGTAGCAGGACAACCATGAGGCAGTTTATCTGCCGATTTGGAGGACTGTTTTGATGGAACTCATTCTCTCTTTCATCATCCACATTCCAAACACAAGAGTCTGCTGTCATGAAGGAGAACATTCATTTGCAGCAGACTGCATCCTATAGAAGCTCTTTGGAATCAAGATTGGAAGATTTTAGTCTTTCATGTTCTTCATTGGAGAAAGAGAAAGGACAGAGGAACTTCACCATTGCTTCCACACCATCCATTCAAGAGGGTCTACAAGAAGGCTCCACTTTTGGAGTTGAAAATCATAGCTATGGGCATATCAAATGGATCAGACCTTTCCCAATCAGGTATTTGGCTTCATCGGAGCCAAAGGAGAAGTCCTGAACCAGTCATGCTTGCTTCGAGCATGAGGGTGAGCTACAAAGTACCAAGGATCATTGTCATACCCCTTCAATCCAAATGCAGAGAAACTAAAAGAGGTATTGGGTTCACCTTGGTGATACCTTGATGATTTGGAGTGGGAGACCCGACTTCTTGTTGATTTTCCACTCATCCCAACATGCCATGATCATCTCCAAATCAATTGCATGGCTGCCACTTTTGAGAAAGGGAAGCTATTTCTCACAACCAATTGCGAGGTTTGTTTAGCTTGCCCTTTGCTCCCGATTAGAGTAGAGTAGGTAGGTTTACTTTTAGTAGAAGAAGTGCTTGTGCACACTCTGTATGTTCCATTTGGAGCATGTATGATTTTCAGATTCTGCATACATAGTTTTGGTGTTCTTTGGTTCTGCTTCTTGCATTCGTTTGGTGGCATTTTGGTGAGAACAACTCCATGTCCGGTGGGTTTCAAGTGGCTCAGAGGAGGTTTTCAAAGTTCGGATCGGTTCTGAGTTACAACTCATGACTCCATGCCCAATCGATGCTTCGGAACTGGTAACTTCATCTAGCAGCAAATGACCCATTGAAGTCGCTAAATTGTTATCAAAATTCACCCCCCAGGGTAATTTTGATAACATGCATCAGAAAATTCAAGTCCCAGGTTGAAAAGAGCAAGTTCTGAGAAAAGGTGAAAGGCTACAAAAGGAACAAGCTTGGGCCAGGAAAAATCATGAAAAATGGCTAAGTCCTAGTCTTCGCAACAGTCGGGACATGAGGGACGCGGATAGCCGAAAAGCGAGAACCAACCAAATCATGACACGTGTCACAAGGAGAAAAGTCCAAAAGTCAAAGGGTGAGTTTTGAAGGGTCAGCCCGAGCCAATCAAAAGAGGACGCGTGTCCTATGGAGTAGGAATGCGGAGCTCGGGGAGGAGTTAGAATTTGGCCAGAAGTTCACCCAAAAGCTAAAAGGAAAAGGTCTGCCCCGTGCCCCCTGTCGACCAATCAATGCATGCCGCGTGTCCCAAGTGGCGGGGGCGCGGAGGAAAAGTAAAAAATGTTCCAAGTCATCAAAAAGTCAAAGAAAACCTGTGGGACAGGGAAGGAGAGAGAATAACACATCCAATCAGATCACGACACGTGTCGTCCAGGTGGCAGAGCGCGGGAAGAAATTTAAAAATCTGTTTTCACTGTTTTGTGCCCTAAATCTTCAGACCTCCATAACTTTCGATCTAGAGCTCAGATTTGCATGTTCTTTATATCATTGGAAAGCTGGTGAAATGCTCTACACGTTTCTAGGGTCAATCTTGCATTTTGGTTCGGTGTGGAGAGAGAAAGTTAAGAAACAGCTCTGACGCGTGATAATAGACAGAAGTGACGTTTCAGCGACCAACTTTAATACAATCGACAGCTCGCCGTTTCTGCTAGACAGTCCGCCATTTTGCCAGGGTTCTCACCTACCACCATAATGAAATGAGTTAAATGTGACCTGGGAGTGGTTGGGGCGATTCGAATCTCCTCTCTCTTCCCTCTCTCTTTCTTCCTATATATTGTACAGAGGGGCTTCTTTCAAAATAATTACAAGTTGTTCATCTTTTCTGCTCTGCCCTCCCTTCTTTTTCTTCTCCAGGGTTGAAAATGGAGTTCGAACCTCCTCCCTTGCTCTGTAATGGTGTTTTGCCTTTTACTATTGAAATGATGTTCTGTGCAAACTTCTGGAGCAACAAAAACGTGTTTTGTGATGCATCTGTCCATCCTTACTCATTCCTTTGCTTGTTTTCTTCTTGCCTCTCTTCATTGCAGGTATTTGTGCATGTTCTGATGTTCATTACAGGTCTGGAGCTGTGTTCACGGAGTTTTGGGGCATTTTCTGTGTGAAATCTATCTTTGGGCCTGTGATGCATCTGTCCATCCTTCCCATTGCTCACCTCTCCTTGTCCCATGGCAGTTTTGATAGATGTTCAACATTCTCCTTCTCTGGTGTATCACCGTTTTAGTGTAGGCTTTTGTTGTTTTTCCCTTTTCTCTCTCTCTCTCTCTCTCTCTCTCTGTCTCCTTGGCATGGTTAGATTAGGTTTAGATTAGCTTTCCCTGCACTGGAATAGCTTGTGGCAAGTAGTTTAGAAGTAGGAACCAGCCTTCTCTGGAGATTCCTCTCTCGGTTTTACAAGTCCCATGCTTGGAGAGAGGTTTCCATGTTTTTTGCAATCACACTTGGATGCTAGAGTGATCAACTTAGAAGCCGATCTCGCATCCGGGGGTCTTTGTGAGTCTCTGCAACAGAGCCTGTAGTACGTCCTCCATCACTTTGAGTGATGATACTCTAGCCACAATTTTAGGCAGAGGGTTTTTGAAGTCGAAGGTGAAACATTCACAAATGTTCTTAGTTTACCTTCACTTTCAACTAATCTCTTGTCAATGTATCAGTTGACTCATATAGGTAAGGGCATGAGAGTACTATTTGATCCAGATTCAGTTGAGATCAGGAATTTTCATAACAAAACTATAGTAGTAGTGGGAAGGGCAAATCACCATGCTAGGTTATATACCTTCTCACATTTTTCACCTGATGTTTCCCCTACTACATTTCTCACACATTTAGATGGAGTTATCAAATTATGGCATGAGCGATTTGGCCATCTTAACTACGATACCTTGAGCATCTCATTCAAGTATGACATGGTTACAAGATTTCCTAGAGTTCGTTTCTCAAAGGGAATTTGTGAGGGTTGTGCTCTTGGAAAACACCCTGAAGAGAAATTTGACAAGGGCAAAGCTTGGAGAGCTTCAACACCTTTAGAGTTTATTCATAGTGATGTCACAGGGGATTTTCCCCATCCTTCTTTCACTAGGGCTAAATATGTTCTCACCTTCATAGATGACTTTTCCAGATATACATGGGTCTACTTCCTTAGGCAAAAATCTGAAGTGTTTGATTACTTTTGGGACTTCAAGGAACTTGTTGAGAATCAATTTGGGAAAAGCATCAAAGTTCTTCAAACAGATAATGGGGGAGTATGTTAGAAATAGATTTGAGAAGTTTTGTACCAAAAGGGTATTAATCTATAACGGACAATACCTTAAACTCCTCAAGTAAAATGGTGTGGCGGAACACAAAAACAGTCCTTGAAATATATGATAATCTGTATGAGCCACTCGAATATTTGACTCTGTAGTTTTGGGCAGAAGCCATCAATTGTGCATGTTATATATAGAACCGGGTTCCCCACAAAGCTTTAAAAGGTATAAATCCCTTTGAATCTTAGCACAATAAGAAACCGAAAGTTAAGAACTTTAGGGTCTTTAGATCACCAACGATGGCAAGCATTCCCAAAAATAAATGCAAGGAAATGGAGCCTCAATCCATACCCTGCATCTTTGTTGGGTATCGGGTATCTAGACGGGGTCAAAGACTATATACTTATCCATCCCACTACTCATGAGTTGTTCATAGAGAGAAATTTTAAGTTTCGGGAGAGTCTCGATGACTCTTTACTTGATGCTTCTCCATCTAATTTGGCTTCACTCAGTTTTGATGAGTAATATGAGGATTCAGATCATCCACAATAGGTTCCTGAGGCAACATCTTCTTCTTCTTCTTCTTCCAATTCTCGACAATGAGAAAATTAATGAGGAGTCATCCTCGTCTACTTATAGCCATACTTCAAAGGATGAGGATTTGACACATGACTCGCCCACTTCATGCCCTCTTTGTGCTAGGAAGACACTTCAGAGTGCAGGCACTTGGGCAAGATATCCAGAGGATAATAGACATACTCGGGTAGACTATCAGAGTAGGCCACATGCCTTCTATACTTCAGTGACAGATCCACAAACATTCCAAGAGGCATCAAGCATACCTGAGTGGGATAGTGCTATGCATGAGGAATATAATTCCTTAATCAGTAATCACACTTGGGATTTGACTTCACTTCCTAAGGGAAGGAAGATGATTCAATGTCGATGGATATCTCAGATCAAATTCAAAGTAGATGGGTTAGTTGATAAGTACAAGGCTCGGTTGGTAGCCAAGGATTTTTTACAGGTAGCTAGTATAGACTACTCAGAGACCTTTACACCCATATCCAAGATGAATTTGATTAGACTCACACTTGCTTTAGCCACAACACATGGTTGGAGTGTGCACCAGATGGATGTGAAGAGTGTTTTTCTTCATAAATACCTACAAGAGGAGATCTACATGGAGTAGCCACTTGGGTTTTTTCATGATTCATCCTTAGTTTGCTAGACTTAGGAAATCCATCTATGGCCTTAAGTAGGCCCCTCAAGCTTGGTATGCCAAGATGGATTCCTTCCTCCTAGCTTCTGGTTTTACTCAGTGCCATTCAGATCCCAATGTATATCTATTGCGGTGGGATGATTCATTACTAATACTGGTACTTTATGTTGATGACCTTTTGATCACTGAGAGTACTTCATCGACTATCTTAGCAGTGAAGACAACTCTTCAGGATAGATTCACCATGACTAACTTGGGTCTACTACACTACTTCCTTGGCATTGAGATCACATAGTCTAATTTAGGGATTTCACTTGCACAACCCAAGTAATCTCTCGATCTTTCTGGCTCGGTTTCACATGGATGACTGCAAGCCATCTCTCGACTCCTTTCTTATCTAGAGTCAAGATTGAGGCTGATTATTCCACACCCTTGGTTGATGCTACTTTGTATTGACAACTTGTTGGAATCCTTATTTACTTGACTCACACCAGACCTGATATCTCCTATGCCATTGGTATTATTTCAAGGTTCATGTAGGAACCCCATGAGCTGCATTGGAAAGCAACTAAGAGGATTTTACACTACATTTAGGGCTCACACAAATATGAGATTCACTACAAGGTTGGTTCATATATTGACTTGGTCAGCTACTCAAACTCAAATTGGGATATCGAAACCGAGTGTCGTAAGTCCACTTCAAGTTCTGATTCTTTATTGGGTTTTGGTCCTATCAGTTGGTCAAGTAAGAAGCAAAAAAATATTTCTTTATCATCGATAGAGACAATATAGGGGAGTTGTTAACACGACTACTAAGGTTATTTGGCTTCAGGCATTCTTACTGAGCTTGGTATCTAGATCAGAAACCTACAATCAAATTTTTTGAAAATCGGAGCACCATCCAGATATGCAGGAATCCCATCCTTCATCAAAGGACCAAACACATTAAGATTCACATGCACTTCATTTAGGAGCTCATTCATGAGTAGGTCATTGATTTGATATTTTGCTAGTCTTGTGGTAGATTATTGAGATCTTCACCAAACATTTCACTGAGAGAAAGTTCATTCATCCACGAACTCTTCTTAGGATGAATTCTACATCAACAACTTCATCATCTTCAAGGGGGCTTCTAGCCTCTTCACTTCTTTATGTCTCTCTTTTGGGGGGAGTTTTTCCCACTGGGTTTTCTCCTTTTACTCTATCTTATGAGAGATTGTATTGTACATGGGTACCTCATCAGGCATTGTTGTTGGGACCCACTTTCATTTTTCACTACCCACCTAAGTTGTGATTATGGGGGTGTTAGTGTAGGATTTATTTTCCTCACTTTATTTGTATTGTCCTACTTGGGATATTCCACCTCACTTGGAGTTTTCCTACACTTATGGGATATGCTTGCTTAGGTGTGTACTTGACTACACTATTCTAGGTGTTGGTTACCACTTGATTACACTATTCTAGGTGTTGGTTTTTACTTGACTACACCATTCTAGGTGTTGGTTACCTTCATTCTAGGTGGAGATTGTCATGATTCTAGGAGGATGTTACACACTCACCTCATATATGTACATCTCTTGCATTATTATATTTGATCGTATTAAGTTAGAGCTATTTCTATGTTATTGCAATTATCTCTCTTGTATTTTTGTAATTTGTAGTCTTTTATGTTTGCATTGTTTTGTCTTGGAGCAATTCATGTCTCAAATCATTCACATGTGCATTCTTCAAACCAGTAGATTTGTGGCACTTCTCGATAGTGTTGAAGCACCGAGAATATCTTTAAACATCTAGGTTAATCAAATATACCCCCAAAGGGTGAATGAAGAGGACATTATGTTGGTAAACTCTATGATTAATGTTGAGGAGAAGGGAACAAAGCCAAATGTTGAGAGAGAGAAGTGTTTGTTGAGAAGAAAAGGAAGATGTGTTTATAAGCTCTATATGGAGCTAAACACAAAGAACATGATAAAATAAGATAATGAAACCCATTGGTTTTGAAATTTGGGTGTCCTATCATATACCTATTCATATCGAGCATAAGTCATAGTTTCCACCAGTCATGTTTGTTTTAGAGCATGAGGAAAAAACATCAAAAGTTATCCCGAACACCTAAAAAAAAAAAAAGTGTAAATCAGATAGAGGTGTGTTTGACGAAAGTACATTTTATATTCTAAAGGAGGAAATGTGGAACCTATTTTTACTCTTTTCACTTTCCATGGGTGTTTCAAAATTGATTTCATGACCTCATTTCATTACAAGGAGGCTAACTCTCACAAATAGTCTCTAGATTTGTATAATTCCACTTTATACATTATTAGAATAGAGTAATTTATGTTTGTTACGACATAACAAATGATTTGTACACTCTACATATTTCATCTTAAGTATGTATGATTTGTCTTTTAAAATAGGTTTTGGGTCACTATTGGGGTTGTTCACATTTGGTATCTTCAATTTTTTAGGTAAAATGTATAGTTTCAAGTTTTTTCAGGGATAGACTTCATGCTCAATGGATGCAAATGCCATTAATCCTTACATTTAGCAGGTAAATGCCCCCTTTGAGTTGCCAAAAACTTGTTGATTTTTCGGGCACCCTTGTTATTAAAACTCATTAAAATTACTTGGCTTCTTTTATTTTATGTGTGCGAAAAAATAAAAAACAACTCAAAATATTCCTTCTCTTTTAAATGTAGTTTTCCTTAATATGTTCAAATGACATTCAAATCCTTTGATATGTTAGTGTTATAGACCCATCAATTTTAAATATATAAAATAATGCCATATGTCAAGTAAACAACATCTCCTCCCCTAACAAAGTTTCCAATCATAGTCAATTTTCATAGTTTTCGATTGCCTTTGATGGATTTATGACACTTAACAAGCATTGAGTTTTTGCACATCCGAGAACACAAATTTTTAACCTCGCTTTTCTGTGATGTGTCGGTGGAGGATAGTTGGTGCTAATTGATGCTACCGCTTACTTCAAAGTGTCCTTTTCTACCTCAAAGTTTTAAACCCTACAAAATATTGATGGTTGACAAGTGGCATCTTTGACACACATAGGTGTAATCGAGACATGATTATCTCAAACCTTTAAGCATTTCCTCCGGACCCTCTAGTTTACCAATAAGGGAAAAGTGGAATCTTTAACATGTGAAGGAAATTGACATATGGGACTATCTCAAGCATTTGATCCCTACCTCCGGACTTTATAGGACACCGATGAGCGACAAGTGGCATAAGTAACATGTGGTAGAGATCAAGTACTCTACATTGTGTCAAGGTTTGTTCCTCCACTTCCTCTCCCTACCAAATGTTGAAACACAAATGAGTAACACGTGGCATGGGCAACACATGGCGTAGATAAGTGAATTCTTAAATTTTCTACAATAACCATTAGTAAGGATAAATTTCACGGTTTCATGGTGAAGGAAAATGATCACGAGGACGCCACATATGAAAAAAGGTGGTGAACAAAGCTCTTATTTTTTGCTGATGTCTTTTGATTGGGAGCTCCAATTGGTAGGTAATTAGTACCATTGGAAATATAACTTTGAGAGATTTGCATTGAGCCTAGTTTTGAGAAGAATGTTTGAGGAATTTTTTAGAAACATATAACAAAGTCTTAGGTTATATTTTGCTAAAAACTCAAATTAAATGGCTCTCAAACATCACTCATAGAGGCTTATAAGTTGGTTTATTCTCTTTTGAAGATGATTTTAAGTTGATATTCCCCTCGTGGTCCGACCTAAACACTAAGAAGTGAGTTAAATAATTTATAGATCAAAAGGATAAGCTTTCACGGTAGGCCCAAGGGAAAAATCATGATCCTTCAACAAATGGAAACTTCATCTTCACTCATCCTCTTAATTTCATGGGGCGTGTCCTAATGCTTTTTAAAAGATCAATTTGAAAATAAAGTATCTGTTTATTTCTCAAAAATGAAGGCATCAAATAAAAAAATCAAAATTTCTTACAAACTAATGAATGTTTTCTAGGTAAGGTTTGTTTGAGACATTTCTAGCTACGATTCAATATTTGTGGATCATCATTGTGCCCACAAAGATCCCACAAATATGCCTAAGTAGTTTTGAACGAATATTTTCAGCTATGCATCTTATCTTAACCCTTTAATTTGTGTGGAAGGGATAAACATGAGAAAAGAGATATATTCTAACATATTCTTGATCCTCTTCTCCCCTCTTCTCCACTCCCTCTTCTAGATATATGTGACCAAACACTCTTATAAAAATGGTTCCTCTTCCTTTAATGCAAGGTTAATATACACTTTTGAGTGTCAAGCTTCTAAGTGCCTATGACCTTTGGTTTTGAGATCTATAAATGAATAAATACCTTAGATTATGTTGACAATAAAATGTGTATATTCTATCTCTTTGTGTTAATTGTCTCTTACCTCTAAGTTATCTTCATGGTTTATTATGTGTAGCATTTGTAAGGTTTTTATTCATCGTGCCTTAAAAAGGTCGAGAGACGTAGTTAGATTTAGATGTTAGTCTCTTGTGGCTCATATATGCCCTTTAGACTCGTGTTTTTTCCTGTTTCTTATTAACTCATATAGGGAGGGTGATCCCCTTACTTCTTGGTGCATCACCATGTTTTTATTTCATGTTTTCTCATCCCTTTTCTCCTGCAACTAGTAGATTAGAGTAGTAGTGATAGATAAAGTAGTTAGGATAAGAGCCAACTTTCTATAGAGGTTTGCCTCAAGGAGCCGAGTTCCCATGCATTGAGGGATTCCCATGGTTGTTGCGAGACACCAAGCTCGAATTGATGATTTACGAGCGCACATCTCATCCAACTAACAATTCACACATTGTGAATCATTTGATTATAGTTAATTTGTTGTTGAATGAGTTACCTAGGTGCTCACCATCGTAATCCATACATATTACATGCCTTTAAATAAGGCTAATGCTCACACATTTTCAATCATTTGATTATGGTTAATTGGTTGTGGGATGATTTACCTAGGGCATTCACAACCATTAATCCATCCATGCCTTTAAATAAGGCTAATGCTCACACATTTTCAATCATTTGATTATGGTTAATTGGTTGTGGGATGAATTACCTAGGGCACTCACAACCATTAATCCATCCATGCCTTTAAATAAGGAAATGCTCACACATTTTCAATCATTGATTATGATTAAGCTGGTCACGGGATGAGTATGTTTGCTTGCTTCGTTTTCCTCTCTCATCTTCCACAACTTAAAAAAAAAAAACATCTAAAAATTATCTCTAACTATATGCCTTACTACCCCAAGTCAGATATTCATCTTAAGTACATCTTGGAATTACTTTTAAGACTCTAAATTTTTTCATTAAATCAAAAAAATAATCCCACATTTGTTGACTCGATTAGTTCATAGAAAAATATAAACTCCAACACATCATCCTTATACTTATAATAGTGACACCACAATGAAAATAGCCCTCTTACTATGATTAGTTGTAGGATGAAGATGTTTATAATATTATTTTCGTGTGGTTAAGCATGACCTATTATGTTAAAAAAACTAAAATACGTTCATACGGCCATCAAATGTCATCTACTTACAAAATGCTAATAAAATTAACGGTTTTCGAAAATCACAAGGATCCAATCAGCCAAAAACGACCGCAACGGCCGTCAAATCTCAGGTCATTGTGACGGCACAGTCTCCGTTTTAGGCGGGGCCTCTAAGGCTGTACGTATGTTTGTAACGTCGTCAATCACGGTGAAATACATTGTGGTGGGGGCCCACGTTTGCTACGTTGACATTATGCATGCGTATGCCTCCCATGATGGGGGCGATGGGCCCCACGTGTATACATCGTATTTGCCATTAAAAACCATCCCCATCATCATCGTCTCCGCGGTTCCGACACGTGTGAAACGAACGTTCACAAGGTGGTCAATTTGACAAATGTTTGACGTTGTCGGCATGTTTGTTGGGTCGTTGGCCCATGGAGTATTTTCATTACTTAAAAGCCCAAAGGCCTTTGACGAGTGGGCATGCAAAACGTGTGCATGGCCCTAGGAGTAAAAGTTCAATAATAATAATAATCATAATAATATATCGTAATCACGGCAATTGTATAACCAACCTTGTAATTAATTCATACACCCTCCCTAGTATGTTTGTCAAAGACCCTACTCTTGGGTCACCTTGTTCACATGGAGGGTCCACTCTCACTAGGGAAAGAGCCGACCCCTTGAATGGTAATATGATTTAGTGAGGACCATCGCATGCGACATTCCTCAAGTTCGAGCAACGAGTTTGTTATTGAACTTTGACAAATGGGGAGGTTAGGATGCACAACATTCTAAGTTTATGCCATGATTACATGTGGTTTTAGCCACGAGTTTCCTATTCAAAAATCGCCAAACAAAGCCGCAATTTTCCTCTTTGTGACATCTAGTTCAAGCCGCAAGTTTCCTATTGAAAAATCAATAAACAAAGCGACAATTTTCTTACTTTGACGTGTGGTTTGAGCCATGGATTCTTATTAAAAAGTTGACAAACAAATCCATGTTTTTCTTACTTTGACATACGCTTTGAGCCACAAGTTTCCTATTGAAATTTTGAAAAACAAAACCACATTTTTCCTACTTTAACATGTAATTTGAGCCACGTGTTTTCTATTGAAAAACTACAAACAAGCCACACTACATACTTTGACTTGAAAAATATACTAATGAGTATTTTCGATTTTGTGTCCCAAGTTTAGCATTGAAAGTTTGACAAGTGGGGAGTACCACATATAGTGCGTCCCAAGTTCAAACCGTGATTTTTCTACTTTGAAATGTGATTCAAGCCACGAGTTTCCTATTAAAGATTTGACGTGAAATTTTGACCAACAAGGAACATTGCATGTGACTTATTTTGAGTTTGAGTTGCACGTTTTCTATTGAATTGTGATAAATGGGAATGAACATATATGGGACAACCTAGCTTTAAGTTGTGATTTTCCTACTTTGACATGTGGTTCGATCCTCAAGTTTTCTATTAAAATTAATTATATACGTTGCAACTTAGATTTTGTAATGAAATTTACTATATCATGAAGTAGAATCACAATACACCAACAACATAACACAATATGATAAAAATAAGAGCATAATACAAAAGCATAAGTTAAGTCACTTGAGGGGGAAATATGGACACAACTTTACATTAAAAATAGAATACTCAACATAATGGTACAATGCTATCTCTATCACTTATATATACCCTACTTATGCTATGGAGGCCATCTAGATGGCCCTACTACTAATATGATATAATAGAAATTATTATGGCTTAATTGAATGTTATGCTAGCCACAAGTCAACCACACATATTTGAATACACGTTATAGGCTAAGGGCATACCATGCATCGTCCCCTTCAAATAAGTGTTATCCTCAACGTTGATAATCTATTAATGCATCTATATGATATCATCGCACTCCCATATGGCATCCTCTCAAAAAAAATATCATTTAATAAGAAACTTGGTGATCACCCTTATCTCAATTCTCTTGAATCGAGTCTAGATAATCACTTATGGTTCCAAGATGATTCTTCTTTCTTCATTAAGATCATAGGACTTTGTCTAGATGGGAATCTTCTGGTCAAATCTTGAAACAAGAAATAATGTGTGTATTTTTTGTTAACCGAGGGAACTCTTGTTGCCATTGAGTGTGTATCTTAACCGATCAAATTTTTTTATTGCAACATCGGGAAGGAGGTGATGGATGGTTATTGGTAATTATCAAATACCTTAAATGGAGACATTTTGGATTAAGTGTCATTGTAGGAAGTTTCCCTCTTGGCATATCCTCGATAACTATGAATGTGTCTCCACCCTTTCTTGAAGATCTAGTAGTGATTATGCATTTGATGGTTTTTCTTTCATTGAAAATAATAGTGTTGTAACCTAGTTATCCCTTTTAGAATCTTTTGCATTTGACCATAGCTTACCATATCATGACCAAGGTTGTGAATAATTGGAATCCTAATACAATAAAGATCTCCTTCCATGAGATGATGGGAATGAAAAATATAGGGCTATTCAATATGTAGTCCCCGTAGCGGTTTACGACTATGTAAATTTCTTAAACACTTAATTGTACCCCATCTACCACCATGACTTGAAATTTCAACACCAAATAAAAAAAAGTTAAAATGTGAGGAAAAATTTTCATTGTTGAATTATGTGTTCTTCCCAAGTCATTGATATGGCCACCTTCTATTTTTTCAAGAGACTTACTATCTTGAGAGTTTGTGGAGTGTTAACATTGAAAAACACATGAAAAGAGATAGTTGGATGGGAATCTCCTAATTGTGGCTCATCAACAACCTCTAGTACTTTTTATTCATCCTCTTCATCATTGATGCCATCAATGTATAACAACTTATTTTTTAGTACATTTATGCCTAACTCTATTTTCTATCACGGTTTTAAAATAAACCTTATACCTCTTTTATTTAACTTGTTTGTGGATTAATCGTATCGGATGAAAGAATCATAGTATAAGCGGTGCTATTATAGCTGATGTTAATGAATGTGTGTCATTTGGTGTTGATCACATCTTTTCATATGCCTTATATGCAAAGATAATGGACTTCGATACAAAACTTCTATCAAACATGTGAACATTGAGTTGGATGATATCCATGAGCTCATCTAAAAATAAGTTAATTAGGTTTACCTCCATGACGTTCTCCATTCACAAGGAGAGAGGCTCTATAACTATTGAATATAATCCTTAACAAATCATATTTGTCGTAGTTTGGCTAAAAGCCTAAAGTAAATATTTATCACATTATTACAATATTACTTCTAAAAATCATCAATAAGTAATAATTGGGTAGCATTAAGGCCCCTCCACACAACCATATGTACCAAATGAATTTCTTAGATTCCAAGTATAAGTGTGTCACGACCACCTTTTGTGAACATGGTGTTTGATGGAGATTATATTAATTATCCATTTGGTTGATTTAGGTGATTGTTTTATCCCATCAAGCTTACACATTTCAAGGCCTAGAATGGAATAATCAACTTAGATTGTTATGGCTAGAAGATTATGTGTGGCTAGGTTAGAAATTGGTGACAACCGATAGGTTCTTTTTATTAGTTTCGCAAGGTCATTGTGTTTGTTTCCATTTGCATATTCATGCAACTCAAATCTCTTTTCAATATACGTATATTGCCTTGAATTATTCCCATAACTCTTTCAATGTGTTCAATTATCCTTTGATGTTGTCTATAGTTCCTTTGTTGGTTGTATTAAACTATATGTTTGCATACATTACTCAAGTTAGCACACATTTGTGATATGTCGAAGAAAACCTTGGAACTAAAGATCCACCAAGACATGTTTATAAGTCCATATCTTATTTCATAGGATTCTTCCTTAGTGCGTATGAATTATTTCTCTAATGTCTAGTTTGTGGAAATGTCATACTAAGGATTGACAATGCATAATTTAATTTTCACCTTTGGCTAAACATTGACCGAATGATTTCTTAATGAAGTTTCTCTTTTAAAAATGTAGAGAAAAGGCCCCCGCATTATTGTTTACTAAGGTGTTTGAAAATTAAATGAATAAAATTAACTCCAACAATTACAATGCGTAGATAAAATTTCTCAAAAGCTCTAATATTGTTATAACTCATTCAAAATATATCGAAAAAGATGAAAATTTTCATGTATATATCTTGAATAAATTTGAAAAACCCTACAAACATTATAGATAAATTTGCAATGGTTTGCATAAGATATTGATGAAGTTTCAAAATTAGGTTTTCAAAATAAGTTTTTCCAAATCAAATTTGTAATAGCATTTGTAATGAAATTATTCTATCATGAAGTAGAATCACATAAATAAAACCCAATATGATGGAAATAAGAGAATAATATCAATCACAAGACCAAACCACTTTAAGGGGAAATCTCCACAAACTAACAATAAGAATGAAATAATCAATATGATGATATACTACTAACCCTACCACTTATGTATATACCCTACTTGACCCTCCCACTAATATTAAACATTATAAATGATTATATCAATTAATTGATGTTTATGCTAACCACGTGTTGGCCACACATATCTCAATGCATGATATATGATAAAGATGTATTGATAAAGCAATTCTCTTTTCATACTTTGACTTGTGATAAAGAAAATCCAGTCTTTGTTGTTATAGGAGGCTATAGACACCACTTTTTCACCCCTAAGTGACCCGACATACATTAAATCACATTATCACTATTTTCATTTTTATTCCTATCCTAAGTACATTATAAACTATTGATGTAAATCCTAACTTATTGTCATAAAACCCCATTTATCCTCCCTAACCACTTGAACCAACCTAGCCTAATTTATCCTACCCATCCTAACCCCCTAACCTCTTCCTACCCAAATCCCTAACCTCCCACTATTTATCAAACAACCTAAAACCTCATATGACAAGTGGTTTCAACCATTTTCCATCTTTCCTTTATTGGTTTTCTACATCTTTGGAAAATTGACAAGTGATCCATGATTGCCGAGAATTGTTACCGATGCCTTTGATTCTACTTAAATCACCCTCTTGCCCATTTTCTCAGTTACACAGGAAAGTTAGTCAAGTGGATTAGAGAACAAACCGATGCACCTTCGTATGATGTCATTATGCTTGGAACCATCAACACCCTACTGCCAAAGTCTTGGAGAACTTCATCAAATCACCAATCAAACCTCTTGGATCTCTATCACCCTTGCACACATCCAACAAGTTTATATCATTTTTGTTATCTTTTTCAATCTTGTTTTAATCCACTGACTCATTTGGCCCAATTTTTACAATACCTGCAATTTCCACACTCGATCATTGTCAATCGGTCCCTTGACCTCTTTTTCCTTCATTAGCCTCCCGTAGATACATCCGAATATCTATTTTGAATCTCACAGAGACTTTTAGAGTCCTTCTAGTTTATCTTAAATATGTTAATTCCATATGGCATCAATTATTATATTTTTACCATTCTTTTATCGAAATAAGAATTTTGACCTTGATCATTGTCGATTCCTCATCGTCATCGATCCATGTCTTTTTAGTCATTTTGAACATCTACCATATTTTCAAAGCAATCATTTTCGGTCTAATACATTTTTTTGCAAGATGTATGTTTTGTAGATGATTGTTCCAAGTCCTTCACATCCTATCACCAATGTCTACAATCTCTCATCATCCAATAAGCCTTTGTTTGGGAACAATTTGATATCGCACATGAGCTGAGTCTATGTGCCATTTTCCTCACACAAGAATTTGAAGACATTGAAGATCATTTGGAGATCATACAAGAAGAACATGAAGTTATGGAGCAGTTTTGGTTTGATTACTTCTAGGACTTTGAGCTTGCCACGACCTTAGCCTGGGTTGCCTACAACACGGAGCAGGACCTTCCTATCCCTCTTGAGTTCTAAATCATTGTAATTTATTTTATCATTATCAAATCACTTAATTGTATCAAACGATTTGACACCCTTCAAGGAATCCCTTTGGATTCTTGGGATCGACATTTACAACTCGTTACATCTTTATCTAATATTTGTCTATTTAGTTGTCTTTATATATAAGTCTTCTCACTTGGTGAAAGGAGGATTCTCTTTTAGTGTTCATCTCGCACTCATCTTGACATTGAGTTTATTGGAGCATGTATCGATAAACCCTGTCTTATTTGAGTTTTTGGTATTTTAACATTTATAACACTTAACTAAAATTCACCATAAACAGAGGCCTAGAGATTCATGGAAATTTTCTATTTTAAAAAGCATGATGTAAAAAATTAATACAACTCAAATTTGAAATCAATATCAATACGTAGGAATGGGATGACCACTAATAAGATCAATACGAGAATAAATAATGTAATAGAGAAAAAGGATAAAAAGGGGAAATAGTGAAGGGGATTCGATATAAGAGATTAAAATATTTATATAAGGGTCTACTATGTGTAGCAATAATATAACATCATAATGAATATAAATCCACATCAAGAAGAAGTTTTGGAACTCCGTACTCAATAAGATTTTATATATTAGCACCAAAAATTTGGTCATGTGGTGTAGACACAAAATTATGCACTTTACACATAATTTGGCATGGGCTTATACTACTATTTAGAAGGTTATCAAGCGTAAAGTACTAATTAATCCCACCATTTGGTCATCTTTATTTTATATTTTATTTCGTCATTCTTGCATATTTTATTGCACTTATCCACACATTTCACAACTACCTCGTCATTATAGCCCAAAATCGGGCGCCCCAACATCTTGGGGCACCTCGGGGTGCCTCGGTCCCCACTGGGTGCCCCAATATATGCACATCCTTTTTCGCTTCTCTTTGGGGCCTTTCTAGCCATTTTTCATCCTTATCCTTTTTCTCAAATTCAGCCTTATCGGGATTAATTACAAAATTAAGATTGAGAGCCCTATAAATACAAAGATTATAAGACCATAATGAGGGTCCTAGGTCATAACATCACACACTACTATCACTCCATCTAGAGTTGCATCCATTACATCACTTACATCCACATAGTACCATGCATCAAGGCTAAGAGATCTGCATCACACACACTACATAGGGGGAGGGATTATATTCTATTCCATGCACACATGTTATTTACATTTTCTATAGTTACTATTGTTTGCTACTTCACAAAGTGTGACTGAAACAAGAGCACCTAGGGCATGACATGCACACACACACACACACCATAAATACATCTGAGTCTGAAATGTAGTGTAACACTCAATAATAAGTCCACTAGTTTGGTGGTTAAGGTTAGTCGACCCATTCATATGCATCTTTTATTTTTCTAGGGTTTGATACTTCCTTTTGCATTGTAGGTTATTTTCTAGCTCATCTGGCAGATCCAACGTGACAAACAGGGAAGGTTCAAAACCAACTTGTGACCATACCAGTTGCAGGTTTTGAGCATTTACAGTGATTAGAGCACCCAGATTGCAGACCAGGGTGCCCCGGGGTGCCCCCAGGCGCCCCAAGTACACTCCAGTGCACCCCAGTCACTTCAGATCTTCCAAATCTTCCCTTCGTAGGGTCCTTGAGTGTTCATCTGCACTTCCATATTTTATTCTCAGACCTACAACACTATGCAACCATCTACAATAATCAGCTAAGCCATTTCTCTCTACTCTCTTGCACATCTAGGGTTTTATTTTACTTAGCATATTTATTTGCATCTACTTTATGTTATTTATTGCATTTATACAATGTTTTAGTCCTCCTAATTAGATTAACTAAGATTACTATTTCCTTGCACTTAGTCTATTTTAGTTAATCATTTTAGTGAACCCGACATCTCTTTCTACCACCTTCTAGGGATTTTTCATTCCACCATCATGAATATCTCCATCACTGAATACCTACTTACCCATCCTAATTTGCTTCATCGTGTTCAAACCCTCTTTGCTACTACTGATGTTTCTGCTAACATGCATCTGGATTCCTTGTATGACACATTTGTCGAGGCCTTTTCTCAACATATAGCATTCCAGGGCAATCCTCCAGCTGACATTCACCCCTTTGATAATGACCCATCACTTTACATCATGTCTTGCATCTACAATCTTGTTGTCAAGCATACTCTTATCGATAATGGCTATGAGATCAATCTATGCCCTACATCCTTTCTTCAAGCCTTAGGTTTGTCTGCTTGTGAAATTATCCCTTCTTCCATTACATTCTATCCTTATGATGGTTCTATTCGTCCATGTCTAGGCCATGTTACCTTGTCTTTAATTATAGGTCCTAAGACTCTCCTGTTGTCTTCTTTGTCATCGATTTCCCTGTTTCATATAATTATCTACTTAGAAGGCCATGGATTCATGCCATGTAAGTTGTTGCTTCCATGGTACACCGTTGCATCAAGTTCTTACATGAACGTATTGAATATACTATATTCCATGATTGTGATCCATTCCAATATTGTGTTCATGACCCTCATACTAGTATCCCTATTCCTCACATTGATACTATAGATGAACCTCAACCTATGGATGATCAACCTCATTTACCACTGCTTGAAGGTGTTATTTGTTTACTAGATGTTATCCCTTCTACACTATCTCCTACTACCGCTATCATTCCACATCCACCATCTATTCCATCCATACACAATACCCTTCCCTCTTTTCCTTCCCCACTAGCTCACACCCCTTTTTCATGTATACTTTTCATTCACGATTCTTGTTGGGAACATGTTCTTTTTGACCAAACAAGTGATGAAACCATCTGTTTCTCCCATTGGTCTAGCTCATCTTGGATTTAATTTTGAGGACCTTGATAAATCTACTCATGCTTCTCATTTATAAGTCATCACTTTGCCACTTATGGTTTGCATATCTTTGATCTTTTAGTCTATCTCCACATACCCCTTGTGCTTTACTTTACTCAGATTAGGAGATTTTTGGATGACTTACATCAGAGGTACTTTAGACCCTAGTCACACTAATATTTCATTCCCCATGCCTTTTGGCACTATCTCCATTACTAATGATTCTTCTCCTACATATGTACCTAACATTTCGCATTGGTGTGCTCATGGTTGTCCACCAATTGCTTTTATAGATGAAGAATATGCGATGAATTCTTATCTCCTTCGTCGTAATGCATCTTTATACGATCTCGCCTCATTCTATCGCCTACCAAGTTTCCAATGCAGCTCTTGCGGTTTTGATCAAGACAACAATGATTTTCTTGATGGCGTTTCATAGTCACCTTTTTCACATTATCACTCGGGGGCATAAACACTATACATTTCCCTCGTTATCATTCTAGAATATTTGTATTTATCTTTCCTTTGATACCTTGCATATAGACATATTTATCACACATTATCACACCCTCGTTACCCGATGACACACTCATTGTTGAGGGAATACTATTCCACTAAACCCCACACACTACACTATAGGACCTACACATTTACATTCTACCATCCTACACCTATACTGAGAATATATCTTCATAGCATTCATCATCCATATACTACACTAGTTGTCATTACATATGAGTCTAGTTTTCTATTCCATCTCTACATTCTACATTTACGCTAGAGTACATTATATCTAAGTCTAGATTTATATCTTACCACTACACATTCCATTTTCTATCTACACTTATTACTACATATTACACACCCACACCACATCCATACATCCTATACATTCTACATGCTACAATAGATTTAATTATACATGGGTCTAGTTTTACCTATCATCATTACACATTCTATTTCTATCTACACACTTATTACATTTCACACATTACACGTTCCATACCCACTACACATTCTACATTACATTGCCTACACCGCGCATTTACATACCTTGGTCATTTATACTACATTGTCTTCTACATGTTGTACTCATTACCCTATGACGCACTCTAGTTCCTTGGTCCATACTCGAATGCCGAGGGTTTACCAATCAAATGGACCTTACATACATGTGACACGTCATCATACCACATTCATCGAACTAGTGACCAATGCTCTAGACTATATCATCACCCACACTCATCATCACATACCATAGTGGTATACACCTTAGGTTAAATCACCACTCTTTTCATCAATTCTACATCATCCTATTACATTCTATCATCTCCTCTTATATCATCCTCTTACGTTATAATTTTTTCCAATTCCAAAATTATTCCATTACATTATCATGCCTTCAATCATCATGTAGTGGTATACACCTTAGGTTAAATCACCACTCTCTTCATCAATTTATCATTATCCTCTTACATCCTATCATCACATATTTTATTATCCTATTCTATGTCATTATATTACATCATCATTTATCCTACTCATCACTTAGTGGTATACGCTTTAGGCTAAATCACCACCTCATTCTTATTCATCACGTAGTGGTCTATGCTTAGTGCTAAATCACCACCTTTCGTTATCCACCACATACTCATATATGCTTCATACACCCTTATTATCCATCCCATAGTGACATATGCTTTAGGCTAAATCATCACACATCTTCATCCTTTCATCTTATAGTGATATACGCTTAGGGCTAAATCATCACTCCTCCGTACAACAAGTTTTGGTATACGCTTAGGCTATAGGGTCCATGTGTATCTTTTCATATATCACATTCCCATACACTCATTCTATATTGATATATGCTTAGGGATAAATCATCTTATAGTGATATATGCTTAGGGAAAAATTTGTGATGTACACCTCAACTATAGGGTTCATGCACATCTCTCCATATGTCAAATTTCATCACCACTACACATACATATTTATCACATCATGCTAGAAAAAACCTACACTACTCGACCATTTACCAATGACGCACTCCATTTAAAATTCATTATTTACCACTGAGGGGGAAAAAAATGAACCTCATTGCATACACTTCCATCCACTTGGGGGGCACGTTACTCCTATCATTCCATGTTGCATTTAATTCCATCCATCCATAACATATTGTGTTGTCTTGGTGGCATTTACTCTTTCTTACGAGTGCTTTGCATGATCACTTTTGTAGTGCTCGTTTAAACAACCACTTGAGACCCAAGAAACAACCTAGGGTTAGCTAGAAAATTATGGGATAATTTTTTTGATAAGAAGTGTCCACAACCAAGTTGCAAGACTACCGTTGCCACTGGCAGGTTCCGGAACAAAACCAATTTTACCAAAACACACGTTTCCTTTATTAACTAATATCAAGTTCACAAGGTTCCAATTTTACAAAAATGATCTGCAAGAGCTTTTAATTTGCAAGCTGGTAATTTCCAACTTTCATTTTTGATTAAATTTGGTTTCCTCCTTCACTCAACATGTCAAACAAACATGGAGAATTGATCTAGGGAGGGTTTAGAGTGTTTTCAGGAAAGTTGATTTGTCCAATTGATTCAAACTTGTATTTTTCCAACAAATGACAGAAAAATGACTGTTAGAGGGATTGTTTTCAAATTAGCAATGGTTAAGTTGTTTTCTTGAGATTTCTTTGTCAAATTAAGTTCATTTCTAATGTATCATGTAAAATTTTAAGGTTCCCAAGTTGATTGTTAAGTGCTGGTCCAAACTGTGCATTTTGTATAAATTTACCAGTTTTAGAATTTACAATGCCAGTGATCAAATATTTAAAGGATCTATTTATCAATTTCATCATTTAAATGTAACAACTTATTTCTAATATAGTCCAATACATTCAATTGATTCTAACAATTCATTCCCAAGTTAACATTACAAATTTTGATTTCAATTTTTAATATAATTCCAAGGATGCAAAAACAATATACTTCCTTCCTACGCATTCTTCTTTTCAACAGAGATTTCAATCTTTAACAACAAATCAAATCCAATACACAATACAATTTTGAGAACTAATGCAATCCTTTATTCATTTCCAATACAACTTTACAATTTCTCTTTTCCATTTGGTTTCAAATACAGTTTATAAATTTTACAACACTCTTTCACATTCCTTTTAAAACAGAGAAGGGAACATAACTCTTTACATTACACATTTCACTTTCAAACTTTCCTCATCAATACAAGCAACTTCTCATTACAAATAATTATACAATTCATCCACTTCAAAGTGGGAAGGAATACAATTAAATGTCTTCACAAGGGACTGTCAAACTACACTTGTCTTTTGCTCCAGGATAGCAACATGCACATTTTCTTCTTCTTCAAAATAGATCACAACAAAAGAGGGGGAAAGGAAACGCTCTCCACCCAACCAAGACATCCAATGAAAGGAGAAGCCTTCCTTTATCATTGGCCCCGAGCCCCAACCAAGATAAAATAAAAGATGCAATTCAACCATGGCAACAACTAGCTTCCACAACACAACATTCTTTCACATACACATTTTTTTGAAACACAAAGCAACACAAAACAAACAACAGTTCACAACTGCATTTAGAAACATTTCAAAGCAAAACTCAGGCTTGATCTTGCAAGCCAAAGGAGCAAGGCCTATGGGGGAAGCTACTTATACCTCCCAATTGGGAATTAGGAATCCACCAAATATAGACCGCCAAGTAATTCATCACACACATTTCTTTATGCCCCCCACAAAATCCCTCCTTATGCCCCCACAAAGTAAGAAATACAAGCTATTTCTTTTCCATGGTGGATCCCAAACCCAAACTCCCTCCACAAAAATACGATGCCAATGACATTCCCTTATGCCCCCCACAAGAATTCCCCGTAGCCTTATCCTACACCTTCCCTAAGGCGTCTACCCAACCAGCCAACAAATAAAACAAAACATGCATTTTCCACACAACACAACAAGAAAATAACAGAAATAAAAGAGAGTTAAATTCCTACCTCTCCATGGTTACTTTTCTTCCAAACAACAAGCTTTCCAAGACAATAACACAACTCCAAACAACAAGCTTCAAAGCATACAAAGCTATCTCCAAAAATTCTTAAAAACAAGAGCTCCCACAAGAAAATGCACCCCAAGGAAGAATGCAAAAAGGTTCAACAACCCCAAAACAAGAAGAGAGTTTGAAATATATAGAAGGGGAAAGAAGAGGATGATGTGGATCCATGTAGGATGCCACATCATACATCCTCACAATCAAACACAAAAGAAAAAATCCAAACTCCAAGGCTCAATAAAGAGGTGGGTGAAAAATGACAAGTTACTTGCACACTCAAAAGAGCCCACACCTCAAGGGACAACAATTAATTAAAATGTAAGAAAGTGCAATTAAAAACATGCACAAGATGAATAAAATGCATTATAAAAAGTCACAAATCACTTCCCCAACCATAAGTATGGTTGGTAACATAAATTTAGAGGCATGGGACAAGTTTTACTTGTCCCACAAGCCTCCAAAAACAGCCCCCAAGGTCAAATTCGAATTTCCATGGAGGTGGAGTATTTCTTACTCCAAAATCTGACTTACACAAGCTCTTACACATCTTACACATCCCTTACAAATTAATTACAAACAGCCAACAACTCTAATAATTACTTTCCATATCCCAATTTAATTTATTTAAATTTTAAACATATGATCTCCTCACATTAATCTATCACAATTAATTAATTAAAAGAAGAGAACACATTACAAATAAAATACATACAACAATAAATAAACATTAACCATATCAACAAAAATACACAACCCATGGTCACATATAAAGATGATTCCCCCCATGGGAATCTCTAACAAAACAACACACAACACAATAAAACAAGTTGCCATGGTGACCTTGTCGAATTCACCTAGAATTCTATTTTGGTTGGTCTCCGATCCCGATGTTTTGTTGTGATATTTTTAACCTACAAAATACAAATACCTCCTTCAGCCTCGTGGCCATATCAGAACATCCAATATGATACAAATAGAATCACTAAATCAACTATATAATGAATCACAACAATATCGAAGTAACAACTACATCATTTGTATTTTTAATCCATAACTATATCAGTATCATAAAATATCCATTTTCTAGATCTATTCATAATATCCAAAATCACATGTCTAAGCAATATCCATAAAACATCCATGTCAAATAATATATCATCATCTTCATATAAGGTGTCTCTAGTGATCATCATGCATCGTAATCAAATCAAAATCCGCAATAATCCATAATCCAATGTCTAACAACATACTAAATCAAAACATAGTAATGTCTATAATGAAATCAACAGTATCAACATAAGCATCAAAAGGTGTCAAAGGGAAGTGGGCACTACAACTTTACTACACATGTTAGATTTCTTTATTCTATGTCATTATCATACACACATGCACGTTCACACCTTTGTCTAGTGTGATTGCAGATACATGACATTTACACACGACATGGATGTTCGCCTTCTACCCTTACTATATTGGTCACTGGGGGCATCCACATTCGTCTCATACATGTGTTATTGTTTCATTTTTACTTAACATCTTATACTACTTGTTCATACATGCTTTGACATATTGGTTATCACTCTAACATGCTAATGGGTGTTCCATGTGCAACACTTGTTTTGTAGGATTATATGTTTCCATGACTACTTGTTTGTTTCCACTTGTCTTCTATTGTTTTCTATTATATGTGCACTTTTCCCTTTCCTTGTGTGCACACTTTTATAATGTTTACGGACATGATGACATTGAGTGTTTTGCAACATCGTGAGTGATGGCTCATTTTTGAAACCCACTTTGTGTGGTCTGCTTGTTTTCTTATGTATTTACACTACTTTGTTTAGTAGTTTTTACATTGTCTGCGTATTTTACACTTGTCTTATTGCATGCATGTGTTTTTAGACTAACACTTGTATTGGCTAGTCATCCCCTTTTGTGTGCGCCTTAGTATCTACCAAGTGTTTCCCTTTCCCCTTGTAGGGAAGAGTTCTATAGATCAGAGTGTGGTTTGGTCCTCTTTTGGGGTTGTATTCTCCTTCCAGGGTCATCGCATGAGCCCCGAAAGAGGGGGGCATCATTTTTGGTTTTCTAATAACACAACATATTTACACCGGTTCAGACATAGCAAGTGATTTCAAACCAGTCTATGAACTCCATACACAACGGCCTTAACAGGACATGGTGTCCTTCAGAACCCTACGAAGTAGTTATAGGCTTAGGGGTTACAGTGGGTGTTCCTCTCTACACTTCTCCATCTAGTGGCATCAGATCACCCAAAAACTAGGACAATAAAGAGACCTCTTCAACAAATTTCAGTAGAAGTAGTTAGAGTTGGAGGAAAAGAGCATTTCCTCCATACAATTCTTCACCAAGGTGGTGTGAGATCGCTGAAAAACTCACAATAGTACATGATATCCTTCTACACCCTTTTTTCTCAACATGGATCAGGTGCACATGTTCTATTTACACTTTTTCTAGCGTATTTTACATTTGTGTACTTTACACATGCATATTTTACACAACGTTTTTACATACATGCATATTTGACTAGTTGATTGTTTTCTCTTTGCAGTTTGTAGTATGAGAAACAAATAATAAAATTGGGGAAACAAGAACAAGAACAACAACAAAGATAATGACAACACACCGCTATATGCATTTGCATTTACTAACCATGTAGGTACACTACACAACAACAACTACACATGCATTTCACCCTAGGTTCACTCTCATCACTTTTTATGCACATATTTCATCTTTAGAATCCATGCTCCTCCAAATACTTTTTTTTCATTTCACGATTGAGTCTATTCCATCGACACGTCTTCTTCTACACTCTACATGGATATTAGGTATGCATATCTATCTAATTTATGTTACCCACTTTTGTGCTCACCAACATAAAGTGGGGGAAAATGTAGACACAAATTTATGCACTTTACACATAATTTGGCCCGGGCTTATACTACTATTTAGAAGGTTCTCAAGTGTACAAAGTACTAATCAATCCCACATTTTGGCCATCCTTATTTTATATTTTATTTCATCATTCCCACATATTTTACTGCACTTATCTACCTATTTCATAACTTCCTCGTCATTCTAGCCCAAAATTAGGGCACCCTAGCCTGTACTAGGGCACCTTGGTCCCACTCTGGGTGCCTCGATCTATGCACATCCTTTTCGCTTCTCTTTGGGGCCTTTCTAGTCATTTTTCATCCTTATCCTTTTCTTCGTCAACATTTTTAGGATTAATTATGAAATTAAGCTTGAGAGCCCTATAAATATAAAGCTTATAAGACCATAATGAGGGTCCTCCTAGGTCATAACATCACACAATACTATCACTCCATCTAGAGTTGTATCCATTACATCACTTACATCCACATAGTGTCATGCATCAAGGTTAGGAGATCTACATCACACACACTGCATAGGGGAGGGATTCTATTCTATTCCATGTACACATGCTACTTACATTTTCTATAGTTATTATTTCTCACTACTTCACAAAGTGTGACTAAAATAAGAGCACCTAGGGCATGACATGCACACACACCCACACACACACACACCAGAACTACATCCGTGTCTAAAATATAGTGTATCGACCATAAATAATTCCACTAGTTTGTGGCTAAGGTCAGTCTAACCCATTTATATGCATCTTTTATTTTTCTAGGGTTTGATACTTTCTTTTACATTGCAGGTCCTTTTCCAGCTCATTCGGAAGATCCAACATGACAAAAAGGGAAGGTTCAGAACCAACTTGTGACCATACTAGTTGCAAGATTTGAGCATTTACAAAGTGATCAGATCTTCCATATTGTAGACCATGACACCCCGAGGTGCTCTTGTACACCCTCCCAGTGCCCTGGGTCACTTCAGATCTTCCAGATTTTCCCTTTGTAGGGTCCTTGAGTGTTCATCTGCACTTCCAGATTTTATTCTCAGACCTGCGACACTGTGTGACCATCTACAACAATCAACTAAGCCATTTCTCTCTACTCTCTTACACATCTAGGGTTTCATTTTACTTAGCATATTTATTTGCATCTACTTTATGTTATTTACTGCATTTATACAACATTTTAGTCCTCTTAATCGATTAACTACGATTACTATTTCCTTCTACTTATTTTATTTGAGTTAATCATGTGGAACCTGGTATTAATACTTTTAAATTCATCCTAGCATAATCCCATTTAACACATTTATTGACTAAACTTGAAGCATATTGCTCAACCCTACCCTATGAATCCACTAGTTCATGAATTTTTCATCAACTTATCACTTTAGGAATCAATGCGCCTTATATAGAACACAACTTTAGACTCTCTACAATCCATATTTTGTCTCATATTAGATTCTATCCTAAGCATGGATAGGTTCATGCACACTGAGACAGTTTGGCTAACAAATATGTTCCACAACTAATGAACTTGTCCCATGTACCTACAACAATCATATTATCAAATACAAAAATTTATTAACACCTTAGTGAATGGCACTTTGAAGTTAGAGATTTTGATTTTTTCCTCGCAACCATATAGGTAATTATCCTTAAAAATATAGGAAGGATATAAATCTTTCACCTAAATATTATGCCTTTTATCAAAATTTACAACATATTGGTAGTGTGCTATACAAACCTGAAGCTCCTAAGTCAACCAAAATGCATCCAGTATTATATGTATGTTTCTTGAAGAATATTATTGGACAAAATGTGTTAGCCAAAAGAGTGTTACTTGAGCTTGATGAAGAGGCATAATCATCTTGTAACTCGAAGACATCCTTTAGACATGTATTAAGAGGTTGAGGATAGAGGTAATTATTGAGTATTTGGTCAAGCGGAATAATTTGGATAACAAAGATGCAACATGGGAAGATGAAACATTCTTGTAGTGACTCAACATCAACAAATTCTCAACTTTGGGGGCAATTTTATCAAGGGGAGGGGCATGCCACACCCTTAATCCTATGCCATATATCAAGATATATATGATAGATTTTTGCTAACATAATCTCTTAGCATGTCATATCTCATTTATTTATGTTTTCATATGCATAGTAGGTCAGACTAGGTTGTTTATATATCATAAGTTACATATAGTTATAGACACCTAAATTACGCTTTTGCAATCTTATTTCCAAAACACACACAAATCACTCATATTCTTCCCAATTATGTTATAATTAGTGCTCTTTGCTAATTAAATAATGTTTCTTGCCAATTTAGCCAATTAACATGACATTGTTTATTGGGTAACCCCTTTCACATTCAAGATGCCACTTTACGATGAATCGTAGCTAAAATCCTCTTCAAAAGCAGATAATTAGCGATTATGAGCTAATTAAGCCTATTTTGCCATTGATTTGGTCAATATGCCCTAGTATTGACTCAAACCCCTCTTCTAACCACTCAAAATCACCCCATTCACCTCCACAATGTCTCAAATGAGCTTCAAAATCTTATCATAACCTCCTAGTTGACCCTAAGCGGTTGATTAAGGCTCCGTACCTCTTAATCACTTGCTAATTTACTAATTGTGATTAGAAATTCTAATCTAATTTGGGGCTTTTAGTCCCACATGCACCAAAATACAAGTTTCTCCCAAAAGAAAAACTATAAAAAGAGTGAACCTCATTCCTTTATAATTTACACCATTCTTTGATTTGCATCTCATATATTAAATATGATATATAGCCAAGTTCAATCCTTTCTTAAAGCCTTCAATGGGGTTAGTAGATGGATATCCAAAATGACCAAGTAGTCATTTGGAGAGGCCATTTCACCTTGTTTGGATTAGCAACCATAACCATTTGATTGCCCTCTTAGGTCTATTTAGGCCTACATTAGGTAATTCAAGCATATTAGTAGGCATGTTTATTTAGATTTTGTATTATTTTCATATTAGTTAAGAATTCTTTTAAAATTCTATCTTAATGTTACATTCCTAGACTTAGAACCTTGGCTAGATGAATGACAATGATGTTATATTTCCTTGTTTAGTTATGCAATTTTCTTTGTAAAGTTTAGGGTGCTTTCATTTGGCACGCCTCAGTGGGAAAATACCCCATTGCATTCAATTTTTAAGATTTTTAACTTAGTTTCAAAGTTTTTCATTTCAAAGTTTTAGATTAGTTTCAAGTTTCCTAGATTAATTTCAAGTTTTTGTAGTTTACTTTCAAGCTTTCTAGTGTACTTTTAAGATTTTTAGATTAGTTTCTCAATATTTTTAGATTAATTTCAAAGTTTTAGAGTAATTTTCAAAGTTTTAGATCAATTTCCATTTTTAAATTTTTTTCAACTAGATTAGTGGTAGAAGTTGTGTTTTCTTTATTTTTGTAGGATATAAGGAGGCGAAGCCCTATCAAAATTGCCAAGAAATCCCAAAGATTGGACCTTTTTCAAAAAATTGCTTCAAAACTCGATTTTTACCATCTACAGGAAAAAGGTGCATGTGCATGACTGTGAGCGCCTGTGCCTCATTGGAAGCACTTATGCATCATTGACTATGTGAAAGATGACAGAGGGGCGCCTGTGCATGATTGTGAGCACTGTGCACTAGTAGGGGTACATGTGCATCAAGGTAAAATTTTCTCAAAATTCCAAAACTTCAATTTTATGATTCCTATTAGTTTTTAAGGGTTTTTAGATGTTTTTTTTGTCAATTTATTAATTTTAGAGAAATATTCCTAACAAAATTGTCATAGGGTTTGATAAAGGATTTTTGAGTAAATTGGGTTAGGGTTTGAGGAGTGATTGTGTTTTCATACTTTGATTGAGTTTGGAATAGAGTTGTGTATGCTCTTCTCTTAAACCTAGTGTGATCTTGAGAATCAAAAACACCTCTAAACCATTCTTTTTGCTTCTTGGGAGTAAGTAGGAACAATTATCATTTATTTTGTGCTTAAGAGAATAAACCTTCATTTTTTTGCATGTGCTTAATCTTTTAGTTTAAGATATTTTTCACTTAATAAAGAAATCAAGGCTAAAATTTTTGTATGCTCTTCCCTTGCACCTAGTGTGATCTTGGGAATCAAAAGCAATTTTAGTATTTCATTAAGAAGAACTTGGATTAATTGGGAATAAACCTTATTTTTTGCAAATTTTGATGGTAGTTAGTTGATTTACAAGCATTTTTCATTGTTATTTTCCTATGATATTGTGAATATTTTTGGAACTACTAACCATTTGTGTGAAGGACCTAAATAATTTTTCTAACTACACGTGTGATTGTAGGTTTCCAAAAGGAGTGCGACAAAAACCACATTAAGTCTAAAAGATAAAAAATACACCACAATCATCACATTATATTTGCAGGTTTCAGTTAAGAGCTATGACTCGTCCGCTCAACTAGGACATAACCCCTTTGGCATAATCCTTAAGCTAAAACAATGGGGGTGGTCCTAGGAACCATAAAGTAGTTCACACAAGAGGGAACCTTGTGAAAAAAATAGGAAAGTGCTCCACACTACCGACTTGTCTAGTACGCCTTGGTGAGATTAACATCAAAGATATTCGTATCGCAGCCCCAATGAAAGTATAACTGAATGCACTTCGGTGCTCATTATACCAAGGGGGGTAAAGTAAAGCTGAGATACTCCTTGGTAAACCTTGGTAAATTGATATTTCTCTAGATATCTTGTGACACCTAGAGAGAGAACCACCTAGGAAGATTGTCGTCTTGGAGCCATTGTTTTTGTCTTAGATAGTATACTTGAGAGCTCTCACAAAGTGAAAAAAAATTTAGATTCAAAATATTGTTTTTCAAACAAGGAAAAGAATATCTTAAATTTGAAACCACGTGATTTTCATCATGAAATCTACTTAGTGTCATTTTTTCCTAGTTTTTCACTTGTTTTAAGACAGGGCAAAACTCGCCAACATAACACTAAGTTTATTTCAACACCACTTGGTCTACACCCTTAATTTCTTGTTGCCCATTTTTGGAAAAAATGAAACAAAATATATAGATACCACTAGATATCGCATGTCCACCACTTTTGTATTCTACTAGCGTGACTAGGTTGTAATGCCAGAGCACAAGTGTTAAAAGTGTACATGGTACGTACTCACGATCTAGTAGGCTCCCTTATCTCAAAGACGCATATTTGAGACTTATCATCATCGTAGTTAGGTGATTTCATCCTTTTATTCTTTTGAGTTGTTACACTTCCCACATTGTAGCCATACAATTGATATATTTACGTCTTGTTTCCATTATGAAATTAGGCCTAAATCTCTATATTGTAGAGTTACGATGTTCACGCGCATAGCAATTTCTTGTTATACTTAGACATAGTTTTTAAATCCTAAATTTTCTTGAGTTTTGTGAGTTTTGAGGATACATTGTTAACATCACAATAACATAATTTTGACACTAGAAATCTTGCTTTCCCAAAAGCTTGGTTCATGTGTCCAAATGGTGTCGTTACCTGCTCACATTATTATCATCCATTTTACGAGACTTGGAATTTTTTAGTGTTTAGAAACTAGTTTTTAATATATCTTGTTAGAAGATCATGTCAACATTCTCTTATCATTTAGGCCTTGTTTGTTGCAAACTTGACCAAACTTGGTGATGTTTTGTTGTCACTATTTGGTTGCAAACATATCTAGACAAAATATTAAAGAATAAACTATTTGGTGTAACTAAATTTTGAGCATTATACGTCATTGTATTATTCTAGAGAAAACTTGTGTCATATATTACCTCGCTAGGGTAGCTTGTTCGTTATTCTTTAGTTTGTATGTTCATTTTGACCTATCACTTTTCTGGTTATTCTATAGTCACCTTGTTTTAACAACTTAGGGTCGTTACGCTACACAAATTTGACTAAGTTCCCTTTTTAGTAAACCTAAGTGGAAATTATTCATGTCATGTTTCTTATCTCGAGTATGCCTACTATGAGGATGGGATCCCAAAATTAGGAACCCATATATTTGGAGGTGACAACTCTCTATTAGAGGATAACATCATGGTTGACCATAGTGGTGGAGAGGAAGAGTCTCCTCATATGAATATAGAGCCTCCTCCCGCCAATTTTGATGATTACATGAGGTTCTTATGTGTGTTATAGAACTAGGAGCTAGGTTACCTCCCATAGTGGACCCTTCTCTCATTTCCATAATGGTTTGAGGGGAAGAGGAAGTGGAACATCTTTGTTGCCATATATATTTCATATTAAACCCTGTGTCACACCTCTACTTCTACACAACAAAATAATGAGGAAGTACCTATCGAAAATGATGGAGACTATCGTTTCCTCCAATTAAAATTCATTGTAAAGACCATGAAGAACATATTCATCATGCACAACCTACTCCTAATGAAGATTGTCATGAAATACCTATTAAATAAGTTATGTTAGAACAACAACTCCAAGCCCTCGCTCGTTAATTGGCAAGTTTCACTTCACATATACAAAAGGAACAACCAAGAGTTGTGAAACAAACTATACCAAAGGTAAACTGAAAGCTTCATTTACGAATTCCCAATAAACACTCCTCGATGATAGACATGAAAGGATCCTTATGAGGAATTTTCCTCCAAAATTGGGGTGGGCATACACCTAGGTTTAACCCTTTGTATAGACCTACACCTCCACCCACACAAGATCCACTTTTTAATCAAGAGTGGTCAATGATGAAGAATTCCCTTCAAATGTTACGAGAGGGCCAAACCAAGAATAATGACAAGAAGTATCGGTTCGATGAGTTATGTCCTTGCCCATTTGACAAAGCCATGCTTTGGAGGTATATTTCCCAAGACATTTTGATTTTCCAAAATTTGATAAATATAAGGGAAAAGGTGATCCTCATGATCATATTAAAGACTTTTATATGACATGTCAAGAGGTGTCATTCAACGATAATTATCTTATGCACTTGTTTCCACGAAGTTTAGAGAAACGATGCTAAATGGTTTGTGTATATCCCTAAGGGATCCATATCAACATGGCCAAAATTAGCAAAGAGTTTTGTATGACACTTCTATTTCAATATAGAAAATGATGTTACCATGTTAGATCTCTACAATGCCAAACAACAAAAAACGAAAAACTTCTTTGCATTTTTCCAAAGATGAAGACGGTTAGCTAGTCGCTTCCCTTGCTCCCTACTTGAAAAGTAGCTGATAGGCATATTTGTTCCCAACCTCCATCCAGACATTACATTCCACTTGCAAATGCATTGTGGTAACACATTTGAAGAGGTAATAGAAAAAGGGAGTCAAATTGAAAAGACATTATTAGCTAGAGGAAATCTAAAACCTTTCTCCCACGAACACAATGATTCTAAATCTAACGATAAAACAAAGTTTATTCCTAATAGAAATAAAAATTTTGTTAGTGATGGGATAATAGACTCTAAATGGGTGCAAGTCATGCAGAACCACACATCTTTGAAACTTGCAAAGGGTAATCCACCCACCGAGTATAAACGCCGCACTTTTACTCCTCTATCTGAATCCATATCATCTATACTAAAATAGTTAGAGGTCGTAAACATGGTAAAATACTGAAACACAACCCTATGGGGATGATACACCTAAACCATCATGGTTTAGGGAGAATGAATTTTGTGAGTTCCACCACATAAAAGGTCACAAAATGGACAAGTGTTTAAGATTAAAACACTATATTCAAGACCTAGTCGACAATGGTGATATTGAAGTAGATTTCGTTGCAGCTACAAAATCTCTAAATGAAAAACTAGGTATCTTCAAAAACCTTTTCCAAATCATGAAGAAAATAAAAAATTCAGATCAGGGACAATTATCTCATAATAAGAATGTTAATTATGTGTCAAACAAAGACTATTTTGATGCCTTGATAGGTTGTGTTGACCCTCTCATTGAGGAAATCAATACAGTTAGAATAAAGACAAGAGAGTGTGTTGTGGCAACATGACGGGCTCGCCTCATTATAAATTCTGAACTTACTCCCCCTCCTCAAGAGAATCACTATGATGTGTTAGATCAACTAGAAAAAACTAGGGCTAAGATTTCCATCTTAGACCTTCAAAATATCTCTAGTGTCCATAAGGATATCTTGTCAAAACCTTACAGGGATCAGGAGTATCCATTGATGTTGACCCAACACATTTGCAAGACATGGTAGCACAACTTGTTCCTTTCGAACACATAGCCTTCAACACTATAAAAGCCTTATTTTAAGATCCTTCACACAACCTACCATTGCATATTGAGGTTATCATCAAATGTAAGAAGGTTAAGAGAGTGCTTGTGAATGGTGGATTAGGTCTTAACGTATGTACTCTCAAACTAGTCCGCCAACTAGTTTGCACAAAAGTTGATCTCGGAAACAAAGGTCATCACCATTAGGCATATGACAATGAAGAACAAAAATTAGTTGGAATGATCACTTTCTCATTAGAAGTGGGTCCCATAACACAAGATATGAAGTTCCACGTCTTGGACTTGGACCTCCTTTACAATATCTTGCTTGGTCACCCATGGATTCATGCCATGCAAGCCATGCCATCGATGTATCATCAATGTTTAAAGTTGTAATATGAGGGTAAACACTCACCATACAGGGGGCCTTCAACCTTTTGATCATTATAGAGTGTTGTCGGGATTTTTCCCTATAATCTATGAGTGTACATCTACAAAGATCATTATTCCTATCCAATCAGAGGCCCTCACTTCATGAGTTGATCCAGATACCCTTTCTATCAATGAAAATGGTGCTTCCACCTCATAAACTCCTTTGTCTATATAAGAGATGAAGGTCAAGCCAAAAGGTTGTGGAGAGTATGATCTACAACAAGCCCTAATGGTTCAAAATGGTCCACTATCAGCCCAAGAGCATGGTAGGCCATGTTTCAAAGTTCAAAGACCAAGAGATCAAGAGAGGCTTGCCTTTTCAAGAAATTTAATCTTGACGGATTGCTAGAAGATGAAAGGTTTGTTATGGACATTATATTTCATCTAGATGATGATGACATGGATACATGCTATAAATCACCTAAATATCCCATTCTTAATCAGATAATGCTTGTCATGGGGTATAAAGGATGTGGCAATGACCGCAAAGAACAAGGTTCATTAGAAGCTCTGCAATACCTCGACGTATAGTAGGTAACTTAGGTATATAAATCCATTTATATGAGTCTCACTCTTTAGATGATGAGTATATCTCTTCGAGAGTGAGGATTGTTTTTCCGAAATGAAAGTGAAATAGATTCCCAATGTAGTATTTACGAAGACCTTGCCTCTACGAACCTATTCGTAAATATGGATATCCTTACTATAACCCCCTGTTATACCCAAGATATCCCATATAACTCAACCATGAACCCTCACTTACCTATCACTTGTAAATTGGGATAAAAAACAACATGTACCTATTGACGTGTTTTAGAATGACGAGGCCATTGGTGAGTTCCAGGGAATCAAAGACAACATTCCAAGAAATGATCACAAGAAGGGGTTCTCCATTCAACTTAACACATGCACATGCTTTGGATAGGAAGTAGAGTTGTGTGGGAATTTAAGTAAAAAAGTGAGCAAGGGAAAAATTACCAAATAAAATCCTTGTGGAAATAAAATGGAGAGGTCTTATAGTGAAAACCTCTTTGAGGAAGTTGTGGACAAACAAAAAAAACAACCTATGGAAAAGATAATGTACCCATTTCAAGATGAAGAGCTCCCTGAGCCACCTGTGATAGAGGAAGATCTTAATATCCCTCCTGCCTACACGCATGGGGGATGAATCAAAGTTATTAGTGGAAGATACAATAGATGTTAATATTGGCACGGAGGAATTGCCGTGGATAGTTAAGTTGGGAGCTTCCCTCTTAGCTAAAGAATAAAAACATTCACAAGACTCTTAAGAGAGTATGTAGACATCTTCGCATAGTCTTATGCGAACATGCCAGGACTTGATCCTACACTAGTGGTGCACAATCTTGTGGTACACCCAGATGTCAAGCCCATTAATAAAAAAGCTTCAAAGATGCATCCTCGTCTTTGCCCGTCTTGGGAAAGGCGAGAGCTAGAAATGTTACTAGAAGTAGGCTTTATCGGCCTATCGACTACTCGGAGTGGATCTCTAATGTGGTCCCGATTCAAAAGAAGCCAATTGGTATTAGAGTATGTAGGGATTTAAGGGATATAAACAAATTTTGTCATAAAGATGATTTTCCTCTTCCAAACATCGACATGATTATCAATTCTATAGTAAGTTATGAGATGCTTTCACTCATGGATGGCTTCTCAAGTTATAATAAGATAAATATTGTGGCTAAGATGGATTTCAAAACCCCATGGGGATGTTTTGTTACCAAGTCATGCTTTTCAACCTTAAAAATGCAAAGCGTCACATATCAAAGGGTGATGATTGTAATATTTCATGATATGATAACTGACATCATGGAAGATTATGTAGATGATATCTTGGCTAAATCTATAACCCACAAGGAACACCGAAAATTTTACAACTTATATTTCAACGTCTAAAGGATTACAAAGTTTGACTTAACCCAAAGAAGTGTGTCTTGGTGTGCTATATCGGGAAATCACTAGGATTTATTATGTCATGGAGAGGAATAGAAGTGGAGTCTCAGTAAAGGTCACGACTATCACATAAATTCCTCCCCTAATAATATTAGACAACTGCATGGCTTACAAGGAAAATTTAGGCCATTAGAAGGTTTATTTCATAGCTATCATACAAGTTTCATACATTTACAAATATTCTTAAAAAGGATGTTAATTTCAACTAAGCGACGTAACAACAACAAGTGTTTGATTTGCTAAAAAATACTTGGCCAACCCCCTTGTTCTCATGTCACCCACGACAGGAGAACCCTTGTTACTTTATATTTCTACTACACATTTTTTAATTGGAGAACTGTTGGCCCAATATGAAAAAGATTAGAGAGAAAATATTGTCTATTATTTGAGCAGGACATTGGTAGAATATGAGCTAAATTATCCACAAATCGAGAAAGCTTGCCTAGTCATGGTGTTTTCTTTCTAGAAGCTACGTCATTATATGCTTAAAAATAAAATCAAGCTTATTTCAAAGGTTGACCCTTTGAAGTATTTATTGTCCAAACCAACACTAACTGGAAAGATGGCTAATTGGATCATCTTATTAAGTGAGTTTGACATTGAATATGTTCATCAAAAGTTAGTAAAAGGACAGGTGTTAGCAGATCAACTGGAAGAAGCTCCACTACCAGGTATTGAACCCTTGAGTTTGAAACTACCAGATGCATCCATTATGTACCTCGAAGAATCTACAGTTTTGAAAATGTACTTCGATGGCTCTTTTACCTTTTATGGTTCAAGTTTCAGAGTTTTGCTAATCACTCCCAGGGGAGACTTGATTCTACAAGAATTTTGAATTAGATTCCCTTGCATGAAAAATATAGTGGAATATGAAACTCTCATTGCATGAATGAAGCTCTCTTTGTAAGAATGAAGTTGGCCATCAAATGGGATATTAGAAAAGTAAAATTCATTGGTGATTCAATGCTTATTATCAAACATGTCACAAATGAATATAAAGTTAAAGTTGAAAAGTTACTTCCATATAAAAGAATGGTCAATTCCTTGAAAGAATTATTTGAGAAAATAAAATTTGAGCAAATAACAAGAGCTCACAACAGAGTGGAACATGTCATGGCTACGGTAGGATATATTTTGAGCAATGATATGCCATTCTTTGTTGAAAATATAAGAACAATGGCATACGACATACCAGACTCTTGTTTAGTATGTGAAGTTGTTGTTCCCTTTTCACCATGGTATGCTGAAATATTTAATTATCTCCATGATGGAACCTTCCCTATGAAAATTTACCATGTTGAAAATTACAACCTCATCCAACGTATAGCCCGTTATACCCTACTTAGGGGTACCCTCTTCCACCGAGGCTACGACAGGAATCTGTTGCATTGTTTAAATTCTGACGAATCTATCCAAGCAATCAAGGAGGTGCACGAGGGAATTTTTGGATCTCATACTAATGGGATTTTCCTTACAAAGAAGATACTCGAGAGTAGGCTACTATTGGCCTACCATAGAGCATGATTGTTGTCAACATGTGAAGAAGTGTGTGGATTTTCAAAATTACGGCAATTTGATACATACATCAAAGACAATACTTGTAACCAATCACAACACCCTAGCCATTATCAAATTGGGGTATCGATCTAATAGGAAAACTTAATTATGTCTCCTCGAATGGCCACAAGTTCATTATAACAGCCATTGAGTACTTTACAAAATGGGTAGAGGTTTTTGCTCTAACCTATACAGAAGGTCCCCAAATTTTTAATTTTATAATGAATCATATCATCTGCAGATATGGAGTCCCTTCTTCTATTATCACTTGATAATGTTAAGTCATTCAAAAATAAAAATGTTAAAGCACTCTACAAATGCTTGCAAATTTCCCTTAAGTTTTCAACCCCTTATTACCCTCAAGGTAATGGGGAAAAGCCAAGCTTCAAAAAAATTGTAATTTGCATTATGGAGAAAATGGTGGGTACCATGAGGCCATAGTGGCATCTTCAAATTCATCCTGCCCTATGGGAATTCAAAACTTCTATCCGCACTCCTACAGGTGCAACTCCATATTATTTAGTATTCGGTTCAAAAAATTTCTTTCCTTTAGAGATCGAGATCCCTTCTTTGCGTATCGAGCTAAGGGATTACTTGAATGAAGAGGAGGACTATAGAGTAGCCCGACTGACAGAGTTGGAACTATTGGATGAGAAATGCCTTCACGCCCTCAATCACTTGAATATATCATGATTGAGTGCAAAGGAGCTACAACAAGAAGATCACACCCCATCATTTCGAGGTAGGGGACATGGTGTTGAAAGAGAATAAGAAGAACACCAATAAAGATCAAGAAAAGAAAGGGAAATTTGAGCCCAACTGGATAGGACCATACATTGTGGTTGCCAATTTTGGTTCAGGTGCATATAAGTTGGCCTATTCAGATGGCCAAGATATTCAAGAACCTATGAATGCAATGCATCTTAAGTGCTTGTATGCTTAAGCATGGGGTATATGTAGAATTCAAGAAAAGTAAAACAAAAACAAGTATAAAAAAGAAAAAGAAAAAGAAAAATAAACAAGTACGTCTAATAGTGAAAACCACACAATGGTGAAACTTTGGATAAGACCTTTGGTGGCCAGCCGGGTGCCAAGGAGGGTCCACTATTCACGAGAATTCTAAGTTTAAGGAGTATGAAAATTTTTCCCCAAGTTGATCTTTACCTTCATCTCAGCCCTTGTGAGCCCATCCTTCTTTGCCACGATTCACTAATATAACCTTTTGAGTGCAAAGAAGTTAACATTGAATGAAACCATCTCATGTAGGGGTCACTTTGCAAAGCATCACTTATGGCATATACCACCTAGCATTCTACCCTTGTACGTCCCATCTAACTCTAGGGGCATCCACATTTCTTTATTTCCTTGCATGTTTGCTTTGGAAAATTGTTGAGAAAACTTAAAAAACATTCGTATAACTTTTGAAAATCCCAAAAACATACATATATGTTCCTTGATAAAACCAAAAAATTCAAAACGTTTTGTAGAAAGCTCTAAAACAATAGAAATTTATCTTAGAAATAAAGACCAAAAATAGAAAAAAAATGTCTCAAAGCTATCCCACAAAAACAAAGTAGTGGTTTGCTTAATTTTAGTTGTTGGTTTGCATGGTTTTGGTTATATTACTTTTTCGTATTGTATGCTTTAAATTAGATTTTCTTGTTTACTTAGATTGAATATCACTTTAATCTATAGTGTATTGCATTGAGTCCATTTTGTATTGCATACTTGTAAATAAGTGTGTTGCTTTGATTATATTTGTTTAAACTTGTGCTTGTTAATTTTTACTTGTACATTGTGTTATCATTTCATCATTGTATATCACACATATCCATCACATATATACATCATATATCAAAAAATATCTTAATTCTACATCACACATGTATACTAAAGGCCGGTCATCAAGTACCGTATCACCAATGGGGCAAGAGGGGTTGTGCATGATCACAAATCTATCCCCCACACCAATATCAAAAATATAAAAATGTTTTACTCAAAGTATCTCATTAATGTATAATATGATATCGCTAAAGCTATCTCATAATCTAACAAGTGATATAAACATAAAGAAACAAATCAAGCATGATATCTCATACAATATGTGATACATTAGTAATCCATCTATCATCATATATATCATCAAAAATATAAGTGTCCATATACATCTGATATAAAAAGTCATCATGGGCATCTATACAAAAAAATTTCCTTCATCACAAGGCATGATAAAAAACAATATACATACATTCGTATAAAATTATGCCTTCATCACGAGGTGGTACACCAAAAAGAAAGTAATACATCTGACATGTCAATAAGAAAGTCAACCATGACTCTCACCCATGCTGGGACTACCCAGCCCAAGAAGACCGCTAGGTGGGGGAATTTGAGGTGCTGAACAAGTAGAAGGAGTTGCATCAGGCCGAGCTAACCCAGTGGACTAACCCATGTTCTATGAGGCCGCTTGTCCTGAAGGACCCTCTACGGATCGCACTGATTGGGATGGTCTATGGGATCTTGATTGAGACCTACTGTCTGCTATATGAATATACTCATGAACTCCTTGATCAGCCGGAACAACTGTGTAGTATTGCATCCTATAGTAAGTGGCCTCACCTGCTACAATAGCATTGTGACCAATCATCAACTGCATCCCCGAGAATGTATCTACCTACAACATGTATATCACATTTTGCCCTAATGCTAGCTATCTCTATCTGCAACTATGACCACTCTTTTGTAATATGATCTCGCTCTACTTGTAGTTATAGGATTTCTACTATCACTCGGTCCCACTCTTCATGTAGTTGATCTCGCTCTACCCGTAGCTGATATCACTCTACTATAGCATGATCTCTCTCTTCTTGTGACTATAGGTTATCTATCTTTACTCGATATTTCTTTGAAAAGGCCTGACCTTGCTCAGTCTTGTCTTGGTCTAGCTCTATCACAAGCTGGACCCCACCTATAAAGGCTCGATCTCTCTCAATAATAGCCTAATCCCTCTCAACTACCTTATGAAGTTATAAATTTGTCACCTCTTTTGAAGTTCTTTGTTGTAAGGTAGTAACTAACATGTATCTGGTATGTCTTGTGTATCCCTGCACATCCTGGGTATCATGCATGTCTGCTATATGAGGCATAGTATGTGCATCATGTGTATCTTGAATATCTGGAAGGTCATCCTCCACATCCTCATCATGTCAGTCCCCTCCTCCACTCCCTAGTGTACGTGTGTTTTTGGCTTGCATGAGGGGGTGATAAAGGTCCCTGTACTGGATCCTACACTAGTACCCCCATTTATGGTACTGCTATCTGTCTTTGTGCATGTGCCTCTACCGAAGGATCTGGAGCCTACTTGTCATGCTACGCTGCGACAATATCTCCTAAGGAATAGAAAATTGACATGGCAGCACTAGCACATACCACACTGCATAGTTTGGTGTAGTACCTAGATCTACTATCTGTGCCCATTATACCCAAGGTTGTGAGACTACCTCTGAAAATCTCGCAAGGGCTCGGTCTAACCTAATCCGTGGTCCCATATCAAAAATATCTTTGTAGCGGTGCGCATACCACATCTCATCACTAGGAATCCCCTAGATAAGACCAAGCTAGCACTGAACTCGGTCCACCCTATACCACTCTAAGATGTGGCTCCTACTCCCAATAATAAAGTGATCTACTGCAGTCGTCCCCAACTCATCTGCATCATGTGGCCACTAATATAGCTTGTATGGTCACCAAGTGATCATGTGGGGATATAGCTCATCGATTTCTCACCGAAAATAATCTGTGTCCCCCCTGTGGCTATGAATATCATCTCCATCAGGAACCCAACCCATGAGAGAAGGCTCTCCAAGAACTCGAGCTCTCAATGCTCCTAAAGGACGTCCAATGGCAATGTGGTCCTAAGCCCAAATATGTAGCAAAGTAGCAGGGCTCAGTGTCCTCTGACCATGATAGGCTATCAAATTTAAGTCAGAGTATACGTGAGCTAGTATACACCGACCCTAGCAGAGACTCTACTACACTGAAGGCCGTGGATCACTCTAATGAGACCCAGGGAGAATCAAGAACAAGTCTTTTCAGGAAACAACACGCCGATGACAAGAGCTAATAAGTATACAGGGACCCATCCTAGCCACGTGTCGGCCATGCATCTCCTAACCACAGTTATCAGGCCTGGCAGGGAATGTCAATCAATCCAAATATCATGGCTATATAGTGCTCAACTCGATCCGAATGACCGTCGTAGATAATCAAACACCCTGGATCGGAACTTACAGGATCCGCCAAACATCCTCTAGTGTCATGCTCATCTCACCAATCGAAGTCGGAAGGTCTGACTCTCACTTTGCGCTATCTCTCGCCTAAGGTCGTGAGTAAACTATGATCAAAAGAGATATGGGGCATGCAAGATATATAAGATAAGCATGTCACCTCAAGGTAATCTCTAAGAAAAATTGGTTAGAACGTCCAAGCGTAGCCTTGAAAGATTGAAGTCATACATGCCGCTCTCATGTCCCTTACCCGTTTAGATACATCTATAGAGCCAATTAAGTCAATTGTTGTAGTCTACTTTTCTATTCTACCATGTAATTTCTTATAAAAATTCTAAGTTTAGTGTGTTATTCTTCCATTTTCATCGCTAAATTTCTCTATGATTCACATTTTTCTTCTACGTAGGGTTTGCTAAGCAAAAAGCTAATATTTTGGCCTAAAAGTAATTTTAAAAGTGCCTTTCGTGTGTAAGCACCCCTCCCTATGTGTGCACCACACTAGAATCTCAACATGGGTGCTTATGCACTCACACATAGTAAAAAAATAATAAAATTGCTTAAAGACAGTGCCCAGCACGCCCATGCTTTGCGAAGAAAATCCAAAAATTCCCAAAGTGGCTTAGCACAAGCACCCATGTGTCCATGCCATGCTACAATGAAAAATCCAAAAATTCCAAAAGTAGCTCAAACAGGTGCCCAAAGACCCATCTTTGTGCCAACGAAAATTAACAAAGACCAAAGTGGCTCAGCATAGGCGCACAGGCGCCCATGCTGACTCACTACATGCGAAAATTTCCAAACTGGCTCAACACAGGTGCTTAGCGCCCATGCTGGCCAGCAAAAATGTAAAAGTTCCCAAAGTGGCTCAGATAGGTGCCTAGGCACCCATGCTGGCCAACTAAAGTGTAAAAATGCCAAACTAGCTCAACACAGCACTTAGGTGCCCATGCTAGCCAATAAAAACCAAGAAAATGCAAAAGTGGCTCAGCACATGCACCCATGCTAGCCAACAAAAGTCAATAAAATGCAAAAGTGGCTCAAAGATAGGTGCTCATGCGCCCATGCTAGCCAACAAAAAAAATAAAAACACTAAAAAGGGGCTCAAAGATATGCGCCATGCTCCCATGTTGCCAACTAAACTAAAAAAGCCAAAAAAAGGCTCAACATAGGCACTCATGCTGACACACAAATTTCACAAAAGCCAATAATTTGCTCAAGATAGGTGCCTGTGTACCCATGTTAGCAAGAAAAAAAATGAAAAATAAAAAATTTCACAAGCACAACTAACATAGGCCCCCTAGTTTTGCCCTAAAGTTTACCTAAAAATGCATATTTTCTGTTAAGAATTAATTTTTTTGAACTACTAGGGTAAAAGAGAGAATTGGGTACCAATTTTCCATCCGTTGGAAGTCTCAAGTAGTCCCTCATGAGGTCTGCACGGTGCCTTCGATTCACTACTCTTTCCATTTCCTCTCGTAGATCAGAGCTCAATTTAGTAGTCAAATGATAAGCAAATGTGGTAAAATGACTTGCCACGGTGCTTATATACTCATTTCTACCTCCCGCAATGTGTTTCTCACTTCCAAAGTGCCTTGAAACCACTGTGTATCATCTAAAATTCCTCTAACACGGGCCACAATGATTATTTTTTAAAAACAATTATTTTTGACATGTTTTTACTACGTTGGGGCATATTTTTGCTTCCCAAATACCTTTTCTACTACATGAGGCATTTTTTCCTTGCGGTCACTTTTAGCATTTCCTGTGACTTCGTTATTTCTTCCATAATATTTTCTTCTATAAAAATTCAAAAAAAAAAAATCTTTGATAAAATTATTAAAAAACCAAAAAATTGTAAAAATTTAAAATTTTACAAAAAAATGGTAAACATCATATATGCAGCTAAAACCTATGTCAATTGCATCATCCTCAAATGTTGAAATATGTCTTACAAAAGCATCTTTCTATGGTTCTTGCTTATTTTGGTCTCAAATGACTTGTGGATCATCGTGGTCTACCCCATTAACAAAAGTTCAGTTGTATACTACGTCGGTACTCCCATGCAACAATGAGTTGTTAGAGACTGTATCATAGTGCACGAAGGTTTTTCCATAGGACTAATTGTGTCCTCTATTTTTCTCATTGCATGTGTTATTGCTTGGGGCATCATTTTTAACCCTTGTCGTTACAAAACGAACATTGGGGAACTGCATCTTGATAACAAAAACATTGGTGCAACACATTATTTGTTTGAGTACGTGTGATTGTACATTGGTTTCTCTGTTAGGTTAGCTAGTTTAATTTCTCATATTGCATTGCATAATGTATGTTGCATGGAGCTAAGTGTCATTTTACTTTCTCGTATTGCATTGCATAATATATGTTGCATGAAGTTATGTATTGTTAGCAATAAACAATTGTTAGTAATTTAGATTTTTCATGTTATCTTACACTTTTATTTATTTTTAATAAAGGTTGATGATTTAGACCTAGGGGAAAAATGATATAAATCGATTGCTTATGGAAAGACTTGATGCAAAGGTTGGACTTGTCCTATATTTCTCCATTAATCACTTCTTCTCCATTATCATTTATTACCATTACTAATTTTTCTTCCAAATCAATCGGGGCAATAAACAACCACGTTTATCCCTATCCTTATTTCTTCTCAATACCTAAGGGTTTTGCGTGCCCATTCTGACCCATTTTCTTCTATCCATTTCAAATCATATTTTTGATTGTCGATTGACTTCTTTTATCACCCACTCAACACTCGAGGGGGCATCCTTCATCCTGCTAATTTTTCTTTAAAAATTTACTTGTTTTACGCTTGTCTACTATGTTTGAAGTGAAGTCACTAACTTCACCTCAAATAGGGGAAAATGTAGACACCTAAATTCCGCTTTTGCAATCTTATTGCCAAAACACACACAAATCACTCTTATTCTTCCCAATTCCATTATAATTAGTGCTCTTTGTTAATTAACTAACGTTTCTTGCCAATTTAGCCAATTAACACCATATTGTTGATTGCGTAACCCTTTCACATTCAGGATGCCACTTTATGGCGAATCATAAGCCAAAATCCTCTTCAAAACAGACAATTAGCGATTATGAGCTAATTAAGCCTATTTTGCCCTTGATTTGGTCAATATGCCCTAGTATTGACTCAAACCCCTCTTCCAACCACTCAAAATCACCACATTCACCTCCACAACGTCTCAACGAGCTTCAAAAGCTTATTCTAGCCACCTAGTTGACCCTAAGCGGTTGATTAAGGCTCCCTACCTCTTAATCACTTGGTAATTCACTAATTATGATTAACAAGGCCTAATCATGATTAAAAATTCTAATCTAATTTGGGGCTTTTAGACTCGCATGCACCAAAATACAAGTTTATCCCAAAAGGAAAACTATAAAAAGAGTGCACCTCATTCTTGTATACTTTATACCATGTTTTGATTTTCATCTCATATAATAAATATGATATATAGCCAAGTTCAATCCTTGCTTAAAGCCTTCAATGGGGTTAGTAGATGGATATCCAAAATGTCCAAGTAGTCATTTGGAGAGGCCATTCCACCTTGTTTGGAGTAGTAACCATAACCATTTGATTGCCCTCTTAGGTTTATTTAGGCCCATGTTAGGTAATTTAAGCATATTAATAGGCATGTTTAGTTAGATTTTGTATTATTTGCATACTAGTTAAGCATTCTTTTAAGCTTTTATCTTAATATTACATTCCTAGACTTAGAACCTTGGCTAGATGGATATCAATGGTGTTAGCTTTCCTTGTTTAGTCATGCAATTTACTTTGTAAAGTTTATGGTGCTTTCAATAGGAGGTAATAACTAGTAGTTCATCATCATATTGCATACTTGAGTCTTATTGTAAGGTTTTAGATGTTTGATTAGGAAGGTTTTGGATTGCATACTTTGATTTGGCCTACTTCCAAAACATCAAAACCTTACAGTAAGACTCAAACATCCAAAACCTTCCTCTTCATCATCATATTACATACTTGAGTCTTATTGATAACTAACTATTCTACTCTTATTTATATCTATTGGTGTTCTATTGTTATTCTTCTTCTTATCTCTTTAAGTATTTTGATAACACTTTATTTGATAGGGTTGCATAAGAATAATACGTTGTTCATAGACAATGTTGGAAAAACCCCAACAACACTTCTTCTAATTGTAAACTCATTTTTAAAGTTTTAATAGAGAGAAAACATGTAAATTAAATCCAAACGACCTAGGGTTTTCATATTTTAGAAATTAAAGGGGACCTAAGATTTGAGATCAATCATTCTTAAGCATGAAAAAAAGGAAAAATTATAGATAGAGGAGTATGCCTCAAATCTAAACCTTAAGTGGTGTAAGACAATTGGAGTTCATAAAAATGAAACTTTTATAAGCATACACAAAGAGGGTTCACTAAAATGCATGTATAAGTTATGCATGCCTCTAAGTACACATCGTAAAATATGTAAAACATAATAAAATTTTCCCCATTAACTACGCAAGAAAAGATATAAGATAACAACGGGATCTTATGTTTTTGAAGGTTGTTGGAAGGTATTTTGAACCATTTCCCATCTTGTTGGCATAATATAAACTTCCCATGACAATGTATGAATATATAAATTTGTGCGCTTTTAAAATATGAGTCCAATAGAGAACATTGTCTTGAATATACAAACGGTATCACCTACAAATACTGAAAGCGGTCTTCACTCCTATTCACATGATGTCACCTTCTAATCGTAATTTCATGTTTCTTCACATTTTTTTCGAAATTTAGAAACTCCTACGTGTCTAAAAAAATGGATAAGGGCTTGATTATGGGGGTTAGTGTTAGCGTTATTCCTTCTAATGCTTTAGATCCCTCAAATTACATATTGAAATTGCAGGCTGATAAACATAAAATACATAACAAAAATAATTCCAACAAAGTACTCCGAGACTACTCCTAGTAAAATTGGTAAGTGTTTAATTTTGTTTGATGATTAAGTGACCCTAATCACTTGTTTATTTATAGATTATTTAAATTTAAAATTTGGTGAAATTGGTAGCACGACTCACTTGAATTGGTAGAAGTAGGAAACATAGAAAGGTGTAGATGGGTGCATCCAATTCAAAAGTATGGCACAAGAAAACATCCTAGGACCCTATTGACGACCCTAGCAATGAGACTCAATGGACATATAACTAATATAGAAAATCGTACACATTTGAAAAATAGATATGAGTTTGATTAGGGGTTTGTGCGAGATAGAGTTAGTGTTAGCAATATTCCCTTTATATTTTTCAAATCACTCAAAGTATATAGGGGAATTGTAAGTCGATAAACAAAAATACATAGAACAATAACTCCAATAAATAAAGTGGTCCAAGACTTCTCAAGAGAATTGTTAAGTGTTTGATTATACTTGATGATTATGTAAACCAAATCACTTGTTTATTTATAGATGAATTAAATTTGAAATTTGGTAAAATTGGTACTATGTCTAACTTTCAATTGCTAGAAATAGGAAAGACAAAAATAGTAGATAGGTAAATTTGATTGAAAAGTGTGGCACAAGAAAATATTATAGGTTTGTATTGATGGTCCTAGAACGAGACTCAATGGACACATAACTAATATAAACATTTTTGGAAAATATGTGAAAAGCATTCAAAACCTCAAAAATGCCATAACAATTTGTTAACACTAAATACATTACCTTTAAAAAAAACCGATAAAATACACATAAGACATGTAAAAGAGACCATTTTTATTTTTGTATATTTATTTATTTATTAATTTTCTATTTTTTGGGTAGTGTTCACATTTTATTGTTAACATTACAAATTATTTGGTATATTTACTATTACCAATTAATTGGATGTATACATGGCATGTTTGTAGGGATTTGGAGATGTCGGATGTTGTCATGGCACAATTGTGCCAATTACCTAAGGTCTTTTAACTTCATAATAATTAATAGTTAAAAATATCTAATAAGGTTAAATATCTAATAATGAAGCAAATATTTCATTTTTCATGATTTAGGCGTGAATTGGACGTGTTTTTAAGCAAGCACACATACAATTTTAAACCAAGCATTGAGAGACCAATGAACAAAATCATTAGTGTTCATTTGTGTTCAAAGTCTTTGGGTCAATTTAGGTACACCCACTCATGGAAATAATCTCTTAATTTGTTTCTTGATAATAACAATAATAAAGCATTCTCAACTTGTTTAGAGAAGTACGACCACCAAATCAGCTCTCCATCATGAATGTTCTTAACAAGAAGTAAATACTGACTTAATCAACAAGCCAAGTCAATCCAAAAAGGAGTTTCCTTTTCCTTTTTGATAGCAAGTAATAAACTATTATTATCATTTTAATCATATGAGGTAGGTGTTGTGGGAATATGATGATGAGATCATATAAACCTTTGCTATATGAATGATACCTTGTCAAATTGGTTGTTTCTTTTATGTAGGTGTTGAAAATATGATGATGAGATCATATAAACCTTTCCTATGTTATATAAATGATATCTTTGTCAAATTGGTTGTTTCTTTTATATAGATTTTTACTTTCCTTAAAAGGAAGCCAATTTGAGGAGTAGTTAATTTTCTTGTAAACTTTAATTTTAATAACAATCATTCAATTAATATTATTCTTCTAAAATTAAAATTGTTCATTAATAATGAAAATAAAATAAAACTATATAATAAAATCTTCTTTTAAAATGTTTATAAAAGTGTCAAATTTAACTCCATAGGACATAATGGAAACCACCAAAAAAAAAAAAAAAGATTTGCACTTGATGAAAAAATCAACGTGTCCTACAATTTAGGGGCTTCAAACTGTTCCTTAATCATTGCTAAATTGTGTCAACAAATGTCGTTTGTTATTTGTTGCTTTAGATAAAGGGGACTACTATTCACTATTATCAAATGCACTTGAAGGTCTTCTAAAGTCCTTGACCGTTACGTTTTGTGCCATTGGATTCATTAAAGTTGTGTGATATTAGATTTATAATTAAATTAAAGTGCATACTATCATCACCATGACGTGGTTTGAGGAATGACCATGTGTAGATTTATTATGTTAATTGCCTAAACTTCGAGTGGGTTCCTAAGGAGATACCAATACAATCAAAATGAAAGATTTTTTTGGGTGGATAATATGGGTAATCATATAAATACAAAAAAGTGGTAGACGACTAAATACAAGGCCCAAAGGGTAGAGAGTTTAATCACCTATGGTCACATGGCCTTTAAATTAGGCAATATTTATAAATAGTTAAAACTTTATTTTCAATCTTGTGTATTATTATTATTTTTTAATTTAGAGATAAATGTTTTTATTTGGAGATATGAAGTAACACGAGAAACATCCCAGGACTAGTCCTCAAGACACATAAAACAAAAAATAAACAAGCAACAACAAACAAAACCAAACAAATGTCAAGAACAACTAACAATGGCCAAAAGGCACAAAAATTAGGGACAGAGACCAATAAAAGAAGCGCCATGAATTGAAGGGCCCTTGGTCTATTGGTGATGTTAGACTTTCAATGAGCCCACTAGGGATCAAGTCTTGTTGAGTGCAAGGTGCGGAGATATCCGACACGAGAGAGTCAAAGCGGTTAAGGCCAGGATCGTACCCTAGGTGACTTTGATGGCGTGGATGCCCCTTACTTGTAATTGCTTAGGTGAAGGTGATCACTAGTTTAGTTGTACACTTACTCGTAATTGTAAATCCGCTATATACTTCCTTTGAAGTATGAGCAGAGATGTCGACAATCTATGTAATCTAGTGCCCAATGAGTGCACACTACTCATAAAAAAGAGTTGTCATGAGTACAACCATGGCGGAGAAAAGCTATCCCCTAGATATTTCTTTTTATCTTTGGTTTGGTTTCCAATTTGGATGGCCCGACAGCTTGTTTTCTACCTCCCCATTTAAACATATGACACCCATCCGTTTTTAATTTTTCTCATTTTCGTCAATATGTATGTCAATGTTTTTGAATTTAAATTAAAAGTCACATATAAATATGTAAGTAATGTACTTCATTTGATCATATTGATTTCACAACATATTCTTAATAATAACATGCATATTATTGTATATGCCTAATTTTGGTATGGGACTAGACAATTACTTTGTTGTTAGTATATTTATGTATATACTATTTATTTGTCTAGATTAGGCTCTTGTTGACACATGTTCCTTATGTCATTCAAATTTCGATTCAAATTGTTTCTCTTGTGTCCCTTCCCATATCCAACATCTTTGAACTTTTCCCCCATGTTGTATCTAAATTCTTTGTTCTCTTACCATGTCTCTTGCATACCTTGTTCTTCCCATGGTCTTGGGAATTGATCATTTCCGCGTGATACGAAACCGTTCATCCCATCTATATACCCATTATAGAAATGCTCACCTTCCTTTTGCATCCCTTTTTCCCTAATTTTGAAATCCCTTATGTTTGTGGTTTTTTTCATCTTTCCCACCTATTGTGTGTCGATTAAGTTCTAGTATGGTCATAATTTAAATTCAAGAAGTCTATAAATGCACGAGTTCATTTAGGAAAATCAAAAGAGATACACAAGGCATTCAATACAAGAGTGATATTGAAGTTGTAAGAATAATATTTAATGTTCTCAAGAGCATCCATGCGTCAAAAGAAAATTATAAGCATTTAAAAAACATTCTAAAGCATCTACTAGTTTTTGTTGCATGCATTGAATGTTAAGGGTTAGGATTTTACTTAAACGAGACCATATGTTGATTTGCATCAAGTGCATATTTTTATTTTGTTCCGGACACAAAGTCATGATAATAATGGAGGAATTACAATGGACCCCATTAACATCCCCTATTTTTATGGGTCTGCAGAAGTTGAGGTCAATTTAGGGTTTTGAACAAGAAGGGTATATTCCTAATAATTCATTATAGAACTAGGACAAGGTGATTACATATATAGGTTAAGTTTTAAATCTGGGAAAAAGATAATTTTCACACCCTTTGCAAAATTTCTCTACCATTTCCTTACCCACTTACACATTTTCATCATCATAGCCTAGTACTATTCTTATGGGGTCAATTTACCTTTTCATTTGGACTTCTATTCCGGCACCTTTCCCTCATGTCTATCTTTAGATTCATGCAATATTGTGTATTATCTTATTGGATCCTAATTCTCTAACACTATAATTATTCCAAGCATATTTTACATTTTATTTGATCTAGATATGCCCTTATTTTTCACAATCATGTTTGATTTATAGTTCTGTTTCAATCGAATCTAATCGTACCCTATATGGTTGGTGTAGTGGAATTGTTAGTGTAAAATGAATTTCCATATGTACATTTTAGTGATCTCACACTTATCAAATACCCAACATAGGGTTTCCCTTTTAGAAAACCCAAATTAGCTTATACCAAGCCTACGGTTTTACTTTTTGTAAATTTGTGTTGGTTGATACATTGTAAAATATTTCTCTTTCCTCTTGTTAATTATCCTAGGTTTTTAAAAGTTGTTTCAATTTTCTATCCATACCTTTTGTGTATATAAAGAGATAATGTGTATTTATCATACATGTTATGCATTTTATGTTATCCAAATTGATTAAATCCAAAATTTTGTAACTAACAAACGTGTTAGGTTAAATTTCGATTCGATTGATCTTATATAAACTTATAGACACCTAAATTTTATCTTTCAAATTTTGGAAACATCAATTTTATCATACTTTAACACACTTGTGAAATTGAAATGTTTTTGAATCTTGAGCATACTTTCTCTCTATCAATTTACACATTTGTTGTCTTAGATACCTTCACCTTCAAGTCATAATCATTCGGGATTAACTTAATCTATGTATAAACAACTTCATAATCCTCGATATATACTCTCATATCATTATATCTATGTTTTCATATACCATCATCTTCCAAAAGTGTCCCTATTTGGTGGTAGTGTCTAGGGGCATTCAAGGATTATTTTTCAAATTTGGTACTCTCCTTTACTTGACACATTTCATGGGTTTGCTATGTTGATGAATCAATGAAGAGTCTCCTATATGTACAAATGAACCCCAAAGTCATCCCCCACCTTTTACATCTAAGATTAACCTCTCACACTCTTGGAACACTCTCACATAAATTGGAGATCATTATACAAAGTTATATACATACCTAAAATCTTCCAAGAGCATCCCTATAGTAGTCCATTGAGCCACATTATAATGCAAAGAGGTCAAAGTTTATGGTTTCAAGTGTAAAATTCCTAAGGTAGGATTATATCTATATTTTACACGATTTTTCACAATCATATTCTCACATAGGTGGGAGAACTACGTGCATTTTGAGATCTCTTCAAAGTAGTGGTGTGTATTTAATTTTCATCCATCATAAGTTTTTTATAAGGTTAGTCCAAATCAAAATTCTAACCCCTTTTAAAGCTTTTAAAGGTCTCTTATAATAAAGATTGTGAAATTAGGGTTAAGATAAAAGATATATTAAACAATCATCATTGCATAGGATTAAAGATCTCCCACACATCATAAACTAGATTATAGATATATGTCAAGGTTTTCCGAAGTTTCCACTATAAATACCTTAAATAAATTACTCACAAACCCATAAAGTGCCACCTAATATAGGTGTCGACTTTGTCATCAATGTTTATGAAGTTTGTCTTCCTATTCTTATTTGTGCCCTTGAAAAATAATTCATGAGATGATTCAGTCACTCACAAGTACTTGTACATCGGTGGGACATCACTCCTTTAGGAAAAAATATGTTAGATATTTTCATTCTACTTTGTTGTGTACTCATTATTATGAAGGAGAAAATATGTTAGATATTTCTATTATACTTTGTTGTGTATTCATTACTATTTTTAGACTACTTTTATATGCCCATTTACTTTATTTCATATCTAATTAGGACTATATATTTTCTATTTTTTAAATACACACATTTAATTATTCTAAACATTGTGTGCACATAATTAAAATAGTTTGGTGAACCTCACAATTGATTTAAACATGAAAAACCTAGGTTTTCTTCTACATTAGGGTTTAATATTTATTCCCTTATTAGCATTTTATTTTCACATTAAGGTTTGAATTTCAAATATTATTCCTAATTTCTCTATATTACAAGAACACATATATTTTTAGTATCATCCCCTGGCTTTCTTGATCCTTTAATGTATAAAGAATATACAAACTAAGAAGCTTAAGTAACTTAAACCCACAAAATGTAGTACTAGATTGAAAGGTATTCCTAGATAAGGAAACCACACTTGAGAAATCACACGATGAACCTTTTCATGATAATGATAATAATTTACATTATAGAGGCTAGCATCCTATAATATATGTTTATATCGGTGGTATTACTACTCATAGTAATATGTCTACACCTATGGATACATAAGTGAAGTCTACAACTTGTATACCTACTTTGACTATGTGTGTATATATGAATACGGACCCGTGTCATTTAGTAATAATCCTTTATATTTATCTTAGCACATTAATAATTATACGATCAATTGACTAATTCCTACACATGTGTTTCTAAATTAACACTTCCAACCACTAGGTTACTTTTGTTATTTGTGTTTTTTTTTATTAAGGGTAAATAGTTTTGAAGGGACTATACCCTGTATACAGAAAGGCTCAAAAGCCAGATATCAAAATAGGTAGAAACAACCCAAAAAGAGAAAAACAACCAACACCAAAGGGCTCAACAGCCAGATAAGACAACATAGTAATAAAAAGGATCAAGACGTACAGTGATCCGAAAAGTAGCAGAAGAGACAAAAAACTAACAAGAGACTGGTCATCTCAGCCAAAAACAACACCAAAACCACCAGTCAACAACAACTTCACAGCCAGTAAGCAACAACAGAGCGCCGCTTCACTTGATAGCCCGGTCAATCTTGGCTTTGATCATTTGAAGCGAGACAAAGAATGCAATGGCGGTGGCCTGGGAAGGGTCTTTCAGATCCACTGAGCAATTGCAATATCTCTTTTCTCCTTGGAGCCCCAAATGTCCTCAGTAATCCCGCTGAGACTGCAGATACTACGAACGTGTTGTTCGATGAAATTGTAAATACTTTTAAGGGCTAGAGAGGATACAGTCATTACGTCCTTTTGCATTTCCAAGTCTTCCATCCAGAGATTGAAGCTTCTTGAAAATCTCAGCAGTGACATCCTCTTCTTCATCATTTTGCAGTTTCCTTTTCCCCTTAGCTTTTTCCATATCTCTAATAACACTCTTAAGCTCTTGAATTTCCTTTTCCATCTTTCCCACTCTACTCAACAAGTCCTCATCCTTAGGCTCCTCCACTGGATGGCTAATGTGTAGGAGATTCTCAGCAAGCTCCAGGTCTTTGTGACTTCTAAGAACCCTCTGCGAAGTAGGGACCTTAGTTTTCATCCCCTTCCTTTTCTTGCTAGATGAAGCAATGTCAATCTTCCTTTCGAGTAGGGGAGGAATGGAGGTAGTGGGGGTAGGGGGAGGAATGAAGGTAGAGGGAGGAGCAGAATCCAAGTGGGGACTAGGTTGAGCAGTGGCGGTGAATAAGCAGTATTAACCCTTGATGCAGGGGAACTACCCTAGTATGATTTTGCACTTCCCGAACGGATTTCTCCAGTGAGTTTATCAAGTAATGAGGGAAGTTGATAATGATGTTTCTACGAAAGTGATTGAGAAAGATCAAATGTTTTAGAGGAATAGTGACAAATCTCCCCTCAAGAGTTACATACCTTACTACCATTCTAGCAATCTCAGCAAAAGGCTCAGAACCGAAGCCAACTTGATGCCTGCCGTCACAAATTCAAGATCTTCCCCTTCATCTAGGAATTTCTTTGTCTCCACCTCTCTGACCACCCTCTTGTTAAAGAATTTGGAGCCGTCAAGACTGAGTCCGGTGACTTGAGCAATAAGCTCCTCCGTAATCTCAACCTCAATGTTGTTGTATTTTACCACGCGATTCCTCCATCCCTGAGAAAATTTAATAGAGATATCCTGATCAAAACCTTGGATTTTTTCAATAAAGTTCACAAGACCCCCTATTTGAAGATAGTTCCAAAGAACCGTATCATCTTTCCAAGCTGGATTATGGGTGGGCTCTGTCTTGCAAGGCGGTCCCCCCATTTTTCCAGTGGCTCTGCCCGTAATGGTAAATTTTTTCCAGTAGTTCCAAAGAACTTTTGTTATTTGTCATTAAACAATCAAACTCTCACTTGTAGGATATAAAAAAAATCTTAAGACATTTTTCCACAATCTCTAACTAAAAGATTGCATTTCACACATCACCATGTTGAATTTGGCCATGATATAACAATCCTCTTGGGAATTTATTTTCCAAGCCAATAATTTTTTCCTCTAAATCTCTAATAGTCACATTTTGAAATTTTACAATTTTCCCTAGTCGGCCTAGTGTCATTTGAGAAGGAAATGCTGTCATAACACTCACCTATAACAACAAATTCACAACCCATTTTAAGGGCATCACTGCTCACACATTTAGTAACTACCTAGGAGATCAAAACAAAGAATAAATCTTACACAATTTCCATAGGCCATTTTACAAAGCTACACCACACCAAAGATCATTACCAAGTACTAGAGGTCCTATTGGGGTTTTCATTTCCAAAAAACATTACGATATATGTACTATACACATACAACGGGTAATGAAATACAAGGTTTTGATTCCACTTTGGAGTTTTTCTATCTAGGTATTTTTAGGAAAACTCAACTTAATTAAACTAACTCCTTATTAGGTCCCCAAGAAAAGAAGTGGAGTTACATAATCACACACTTACTATGTATATCTAGCCTCTAAATATTTCATTTATATGCATGATTACTAAACAAGAAAACAATTGTCCAAAATAAATACCCTAGTTATTTTGACAACATACATCCCCATTTTGGCTCTAAGGATCAACATTACAGGTTGCACACCCTTTGGTTGCTCCCTTGGCATAATTCCTCGACCGCGTTTTCTTGCACCCTTTTTGCACTTTCCATTTTCTTCGCACCATTCAAATTTCCTCCCTCATTCCTCTATCTCTTCCATTTCCCTTACGAGCACTCCTGGCACATCTGCCTTCTTCCTAATAGTCTATGCACCTTCCGTGCATGTCTCTGGCTTGCCTTCCAAAATTGGACAAGTACAGCATTCTTGCGTGCCCCTTTCCTCATTGCTACACATCACCTTCTACATGCTTACACCATATCTACATACTTATCTCCTATAAGTATGCTCCCTTTCCTCTCATGCATGTTACTTCTACGCACCTTCTCTTTGCTTTCTTCTTGAGTGTTTCCCTAGTGTGCACTTTTGTGCCTCCTTTCGTGTTAGTTACTGTGCCATGTGGTAGCCTATCATAACGAGTGTATCACATGTGACCTATCAAAGCATGCCAAAAGGGTGTTGAATCATGTAACCAAGGCATGAAACATGACAGAAAATGAAAAAATAATGATTAGTCACCGATCCATCGTCCAATAAACATGTGCCACAGTCCTTCCAAATTGTAGGCTAACTTCTACTATAAAGATCAGATTTGGGTGCTTTTTGTCTTGTTAGATAACTGCTAATGTGGGCTACACTCCAGATCACTTGAGTTCAAATTTTGGTGGGATTAGATAGGTGAGAAGCATGAAAATATCCATCACACCATTAATGTTGGATTTGATTGCCCCAACCACTCGATTTGATTCAAATCTCTCCTCCTTTCTTCTCCTACATACCAAACAATCATGGGGAAGCACATTTGATAGATTTATAGGTGGATTTGTAGGCATTCATTGCTGGTGGTTGGTGATTGAAGATTCAAATATGATTTTCCCTCCTTTCTCCTCCTCTTCTCTCCTTCATTCTTCTATAAATGTAAGAGCATTTCTCATTGTAAAGGGTTGGACACATTGGATCCTCTAGTATTACTAAGGGTTCTAGTTATTTATATTTTGAGTTGCAAACCTTTGGATCTGGTCTTTGCATGTGGATATCGACCTCATATGCCATTATAATAGATTGTGTATTTTTGTAAGTAATAGATGCATTGTTTTGTGGATATCCTCTTGCTTAACCTGTTTTATTCTTCCTCCTTACCTTTTCTTTACGTTGAGTGCTTGTTGTGCTTTCACAATCCCTTACATCTTATTTTCTGATTGTGCCTCATGAAAATGATTGTGTGAATGCATTATTGGGCCCCTAATTTTGGCTAAGTACAAGAAGGAGCGTGGGTGCATAAGGCCTATTTGAAAAAGGGCGCGTAAGGAAAAAGCACGTAGGACAGGGTTCTAGTAGGGTTTAGTAGAACAAGTGGCGCGCGTGTAAAAGGCGTAGAAGGTTTTGGGACTTAGCCATATTTGGTGTATCAGACAGAACATGAGAAAAGCATGACCTGATTGTGCATGCAGAGTGGATAAGGTGTCAGCCTGGCAACAGGGTGGCCTAGGAAGGAATATACCTTACGATGGAAGATTCTAGAAGGCCATCATTGTAAAGAGTGGAGAGATCAATCCTGAAGAAGCATGCTCCCATGAAGGACCACCTTGGACACTTCATAATGGTTTCTGCAACTCCCGTGAAGGCTTAAAGGTTTTGAGAAAGACTATAAATACAAGCGTCGGTAAAGAAAAAGAGAGAGACGAAAGGATACTTGGTAGAAATAAAGGGAGACCGGTAGAGAAAGTTAGAGAATAGGAGGAAGAAAGGGTGAAGCCATGTAAGAATACCGTGAGAGCTCCATAGGTTAGGTTTAGAGGATCTAATGGAGTATGTTGTACTAAGGGGATGGGTTTGAACATTTTTCTTTATACTATGAAGGGCCTAAGTCCATTCGATGCATGACATTGATCTCGCATTATCATATGAATATGTGATTGCCTCGAGTTAATGTAATGTGGTTATCAATACACCTAATATTAATATATGAGTGGTTCCAGGTCCTACTACATGGTTAGATATATATTTCATATGAGTGGGTATAAACCCCTATGCAATTTCTTTTCTGTTATGATTTAGATCTATGTTTTATAATGCTTCCTTATATAAATGAACACATTGGTCTAGAAGCCGTTCGAGCTCTAAGATGAATGTATGGTTCCTTTAAAATTTGTTCACTTAAGTTCTATCGTAAATAATGCATTCTCACACAACTCACATAAAGGAGGGACTCGGTGCCACATGTGCCTCGGTGAGCACCTAGCGTTGCCATTGGGTGATAGGCCAACATGCATGGGATTTCCTTGATTCTTTGAGAAGGGCATAAAAATGACTACATCTTGGTTCCATTTCCAGGAGCTCTTTTTGAAGTTATGTGAGAAGTGACATACGTTTTTCTTTGTGATGTGTAATGACAGAGCACTTGACTTTAGAAAGTGTTAAAATGTGGTTCAAGAGCACGAAGGATGAGTTTTCTCAAAGATTCAGTCTTGGACTGAGTTTAGTACACGTGGATGGGTAGAAGAGAACCTATCCAATGAGTTTTATGAGACATTCTTTTGTTGTTTCCCAATAGAGCTATATGAATGGCTCTCAACGTATGCATTCAGATCAAGATGGTTTTGTAGACTATGTGTGTGGACCCAAGATGACTTATCGAGAGGCAGATGATGTAGATCTGATGTGGATATGTGCTATTAATAACTATTAGAAGAGGGTGCTGACTAGTTATACATTAGAATACACCATTTTGACGTATTCTTCCCAGAGATGCTGAGTTTGAGTTTCTAAGGGAGCCCAAAGGATCATTTCTACATGTTATTCCTTTGGCAATGAATATCTTGATTGTTACCTTAAGTTTAGAGGCATTTCCAATGGCCGGCTAAAACCTCTCGAGCACTAGAGGAAGCTAGGCGGAGGAAGATGACAGAGACATTATGGTTGAGAAAGAAAGGGAGGAGAGATGACTCAAGTATAGTGAAGCACGTGAAAGTGTGATGGATCTATGGAGGCTATAAAGGTTGTAGGAAGGAGTTGAGGTTGAAGTTCACATGGAGGACGTGGAACCTAAGCGGTTTGTGCTACCCATCTTGGCAAGCATAAGAGAGATAGCCCTTCAACTTCTAATGAGAGTTTTTGTGTGGAGAAAGAAGAGTCGTTTGCGTGCATCTGAACCCACCTAGTGACCGGACCTTTGCGCTTGGTTTTCCAGATCAAGGGAAAAGTATTTTTAACCCAATTTGTATCGGTGGAAGTGACCGATCCCCACCCAAGAGATATAATTTATCGTTTGGGACTTCTATGGCTACACATACCATCCTAGTGTTTGGAGGAATTTTTGGGCAGGGGAAAATACACAAGGTTTGGAAAATGCATTGGGGAGTGGCGCTGGACACACATCTGGTAGTGGAACGATCTCGCAAAATATTGGCATGTAGTTCAATGGAACGTTGGGGACACTATGTGTGACCACTTCAGGCCCATTACTAGCCGTGGGAGAATCTGGAGGTGGAACTGGTGGATTTAAGGGCATATGACCTGGTGGATCTAGTGGGTTTGGTAGAGGAGGAAACACCGGAGGAAACAAAGGATCTAAATTAGGAGGAAAAGGGCCTCAACCCCCTCCTTAGGTATTTTTTGAGATTTCCTTACACTTTCCTAGACTACTGGGGCATAGAGGATGCCGCAGATCATTTTCACAAGTGTGATTTTTGCTATGGCACGAAGGTGATCAAACCCCGAATAGAAGGCTAGTTAATTTGCAATGACGTTGCAAGGGGGCATGCACATAGATGGTATAGGAAGTATGATCCCCATAGAATGGTGGTAGACTACACCGCATTGAAAAATGCCTTCCTAGCAGAATTCCATATACCCCGAAGTTGAGAGAAGAGCATCGCACTTTGAAATAAATATCAAGTAGGGAATGAGAGAGAGTGTGCGGGAGTATGATGCATGGTTTAAAACTCTCCTGTCAAAACTATCATATGACATTCACCATTCATAGCATGCTCAATGGATTTTTGGAGGGTTGATCACTCCCTTTAGGAGGGCATTATCCCATAGAACATTTATTGACCCGCGTGAAGGCCTTAGATGCTACCTTAAACGATGAAGTAGTTGGGAGCATTGATACTAGTGTAAGCCCTTTTTGGAGGCTCAAATCACTGCCATGGCCAAGTAGTTAGAAAATCTCTCTACAAACTCTGCACATGAGACTCATAGTGGTCTTTGGTGTGGATTGTGAAGTAGAGGGGCATGCCAAGGATAGCTGCCCCTAGAGATCGGTACGTGCCATAGCGGTAGATTGTGAAATTTTTCACAAGGACCATGATGTGAGTAGATGTCCCTTATTGTAGTGCATGATTTGGAAGAATGTGTCTTGCTACTGTAAGATTTACACCTCTATGACCCATGATACTAAAGATTGTAGAATTATTGACCAGATCTATGAAGCCATTGATCATGGTGTGTGCCGAGACCAACATTTAAGTAGTTCCAAGGATGATGATCGTAATTGTGAAGGGAACATGGATGGAGGGGCCCATGGGAGAGGTTCACATGGAGGATTTCGTGGTCATGGTAACCATAGAGGAGGAAGAAGTGAGTTCCCATGAGGAACCTATTTCAATTGTGGATCTACAATACACTACAAGTGTGAGTGCCAGAGTTATTGCAGTGCTCGTGGTGTGGGAAGAAGCATAAGTATGAGGAGTTCCCTGAGTTTTTTGAGCACATGATCCAATAGCAATATTGGAAGGAAAAGGGCGCTAGTATGGTGAGTATAAAGAAGGCCGACACACAATGGATGCCTAGAGTGATGCATGAGTTAAGAGTTAGAACTTGTTCTAGTGACAACATGAGTAGAAGCTGCGTGTGACAAAGAAGTACCAAGGCAAAAGACTCTAGTCTCAAGAGAGGAAGTGGTGCATGGGAAGTATCCGGACCCTGCCCACCAGAAGGAAGTGTACCAAGAGACAATGGATGTCATTTAGAGTTTGCAGGGGGAAATCTAGTATCTAAAGGAGTAGTTTAGACAAGTAGAGAAAAGAAGGAATGTTGAGGCTCCACAGAAGGACCTGGATGAGGTCAAGGAAGTATGCAAATGTTAAGGCAAGAGAATATTATTCCCTTGCTAGGAGAATGACTACAAGAAAATATGCCATGCCGAAGTGGAGCACGAAAGGTAGGTGTTGCATGCAAACCTCCCTCCCCATAGCCTTGATTATGAAAAAGAGATCACGTTGAACGTAGTTGTGGATGGTTGGCTTCTAAGCAACATATTGATTGACACGGGAGAATAGAATTCAATGTTCTTACATTAGATGCCGACATCAAATGGGAAGGCCCACATTACAGCCATCTTCGAATGTGCTATATATGGAAAACAAAACTAAGGCAATGCCCATTGGAGTATTAAAGGATGTAATGATTACCATTCGGAGGGGAAAAGTTTATTGGAGACTTCAAAGTCTTGGCACTTGTCGAGGCAGAAAATTTTTCTAGCATTTCTTGGGTGCCCATGATGTTATAAGAACAATGCCGAACCGAGGTTCAAAAAGGATATATTTGTTTTGAAAACAAAGAAGAATGGGTCATCATCCCTCTGATGGATGGGAAGTCAGAACCTTATACTAAACCTTTGGGAGAAGAGGTCCTTGATATAATTTATGTGCACTCCATCAGAGACCCGAGATAATTCACCCTACAAAAGGAGTTATCCAATTTGAGGATGCCCAGTCTATGAGTGATACCACAAGCATGACATGTGATAATTGGGTGCACGAGACCTATGAGTTAATTGGGTGATGGATGAGGGGGTCTATAACAAAAGTGACCAAGGCATGCTCACTCAAGCACATAGAAGGAAAGAAGTTACCAAGTTACTCTGGAGGGGCATACCCTGAGATTTTCTTACAAGACATGGAAGCCAATGGAAAGATGAGGGGAAAGAAGAAGGATGCTTAGTTATAGCCTACTTAGAACTCAGCATGCTAGTGGGATACACATCAGAGAACCTCTGCAGAGTGGTGCAAGGCAAGGATTGCGTTCTCTATAATATTTTCTAGGAGCAACATGCCTACGGTCATTCAAGACTATCATGGTAAAGAAGCCACCTCATTTCATATCCAAGCATGTGAGAGGGCTTGGGTAGGAGGTGCAGAAGCCTTGCCACCATCATTATGGGTACATAATTTGTATTCCACTCTACAAGGTTATGCATGTGTGTGGTATATCCATTCAGAAACATGCCACCAGACTGGTAATTGGAAAGAATTGATGGCTGATCTCATTCAAACATTTGAATATTAGAGTACAAAGCCATCAATGGATAAGGTGTTACAGGTTGTCAAGTGCCTTACAATAGGGGATAGTGCTATGGTGGAGGATAGAATACAAGAGTTTCTAGGAGAACCTGGCTTGGAGGTGCACTTTGAGGAAGAAGAATCAGAAGAGATACAACTTGAGTGTGTGTGCATGGAAAAAGAAAAAGGGAAGATGGTGTATGTAATTGATGGGGAGGAAGTAGAAAAGCTTGGATGTTAACCATTTATAGGGACACACAAAGTGATAGATAAAGATGATGAACAGGCATTGCCTACCATGAACCATTAAAGATGAAAAGGGTTAACATTGGCAAGAAGAGGAACCTAAAGAGGCCATCATCGGGGATTATTGGTCAAAGAAGGAGGTCTCTAAGATCATTGATTTATTATGTGAGTTCTAGGATTTATTCCCTTATGGGTATCATGAACTCAAAGGCGTCCACCATTCCTTGGGGAGAGATGAAGATAAAATTGAAGGAAGTGTGCACATCAAGTTTGGAAGAGGACCATACGAATGAATCCTAACCTACGCGTAAATGTTAAAGAGGAAATAGATAAGATGATATCATTGGGCATCATTGAAGCTATTGAAGAGTCGAGTGGGTAAGTCCAATGGTCATTAGTATCAAAAAGGATGGAAGGATAAGGATTTGTGTAGACTATAGGGAATTGAATGCGAGTTTGTGTCATCGATCCTTTTCCAACCCCCTTCACTGAAGAAATTTTGGAAGGAGTGGCTAGACGCGAAGTCTATTCCTTTACGGATGGATTTTAGGGTACCACCAGTTTGGATGCAAAGGAGGACCAGAGAAGACAACTTTCACCACTGAGTGGGGAATTTTTTCCTATACGGTCATGCCCTTTGGGTTGAAGAATGCACCTCGTTGTGTTCTCATGCATTGTGGTACAAGCATTTCAAGACTTTATCCACAAATTTCTTCAAGTCTATCTAGATGATTGGACAATGTATGGGCTAGTGAAGGACCACTATGATAACTTAAGATTAATGTTTGAGAGATGTTGGCAATAGTTGAGGATATCCCTCAACATTAAGAAATGTGTCTTTGCTACCCCATTTGGAACATTATTGGGGCACATCATATGTAGGGAGGGTTTACTAGTAGATCCCACCAAAGTTGCTATCATTGTGGGGTTGGGGGAGCCTACTAGCCAAAGTGCAGTGCGCATGGATTCCTTGGGCATATAGGGTATTACAGAATTTCATCAAGGGATATGCCAGGATAGCCGTGCCCTTAGAAGAGTTGCTTAAACACAAGAGTGCCTTCCTTTGGGGAGAGGCACAACAGAAGGCATTTAATACTTTAAAGGATAATCTTGTCACCACGCCCATACTATGATTCCCTTCTTGGGATAAGCCTTTCCATGTTCATGTTGATGCCTCAGGCACAACCATTAGAGTAGTATTGGCACAACCTGGTGAAGGGATTGTTGATCATCCCTTGTGTTTTTCCAGCAGAAAGTTAACACCAGCAGAGAAAAATTACACAACTACTGAGCACGAAGCATTATCCATGATCTACACTGCATAAGTTTAGGAAGTATCTATTGGCAACACCCTTTATATTCTACACAGACCACATGGCATTAAAATACTTAGTCAATAAGCCTATTCTTCAAGGGCGCATATGTCGATGGGTCCTGCTATTTCAAGAATTTGAGTTCATTGTGGTTATGAAGATATGAAAGAGTAATTATGGACTTGATCACTTGTCTAGAATTGACTCTCGGGAGAGGAGGACGCGTAAAGTATTGAGGAGACCATGGTAGATGTGTAATTTTTTAGGTTGCAGCGTGCACCCTTAGACTTAGAGGATATTGTGGTGTTTCTCAAAATGGTATGGCACTAAAAGGGATGAAGACATTAGAGAGGAAACAATTGGCCATACGTGTCACACCTTACATGTTGATTAGTGGAGATCTATACAAATTGGGTTGTGATGAGGTTCTGCGACGATGCGTGCTAGAACATGAGCACATTACAATTATGGAAGAAGCACATGGTGGGATCGTTGGAGGACACTATGTAGGAAATGCAACCACATGGAAGATTCTGCTCATAGGGATTTGGTGGGAAACCATTTACCAAGATTGTATTGAGTTTTTTAAGGCATGTGACCATTTCCGTGCCTTGGAAAACCTAGAAAGAGGGATGAAATGCCCTTACAACCAATAGCCAATGCGGAACCATTTGAGAAATGGGATATTGATTTTGTAGACCAATCTCGCCAGCGGTGTGAAGGACTAGTTCATGGTATATCATCACTTGCACTGATTATTTGACATGGTGGGCAAGAGGCAACACTTACAAAATATTGTACATCAATTACAACTGCTAGATTTTTATGGGAAAATATAATTAGCAGGTGTGGATGCCCATTGAGTTTGACAAGTGATAGAGGTACGCACTTTCTTAATGAGACGGTCTAGGATTTTGTTATTAGAATTTAAGGTGGCCCATCACAAGACTACCCCTATCACCCTCAAGAAAATGAACTACTATGGCATTTAACAAAATACTTAGTCACACATTGACTAAGATATGTGATGTTGGTAGACAAGATTGGGATGACAAAGTATCAACCATTCTTTGGGCATACATGACAACCTACAAGAGGTTAAATAAGGCCACACCATTTCAATTGGTGTTTGGCATGGAGGCTATCCTACCAGTTGAATTCATGTTACCTTCACTGCGTATAACGCAGCGCATGAGGATTAGCTGATGAGACAAGCATTAGAAGAAAGGATTGAAAAATTAATGCAGTTGGATGAAAGATGGTCACTCGCCAGGTGGAGCAAAAGACTGAAAAAGAAAAACAAAAGGCATGGCATGATCATCACATCAAGAACAAGAAGTTTGAGGTTGGGTAGATGGTTTTTGCTATATGATTCCAAGTTTTTGCGCCATCCTGGGAAGCTAAAAGTCCATTGGTTGGGCCCTTACATCATCTTGTACATCCTTGATTCAGAGCATGCCAGTTGCAAGCACTGGATGGGATGAGATTACCAGGACACTTTAATGGGAGTAGGTTGAAGCCCTACTATAAATAAGTCTTCTTGGTGTTTGTAAATAAGGTAGTGTTGCTAGTTAGAATAGACTTTCCTTTAGTGAATTTTCTTTTCTTGTGTTTCCCTTTCTTGTTGTTCATTTAGTTTAGTTTTTGTTTTTCACATGTGCTGCTGGTAACCACATTAATTTTTGAAGGTTGTGCATACATGCAGAGGACCACATCTCTTTTTTAGTGTAGGGTGGAGTGATGCGAAGTATAGGCCCTGTAATACAAAGTACATTGGTAGTAGAAGTTGTGGTGGATGGCCCGGTTAAAATGAATAAAGGCATAAGGTTAATAGGTGCGTAAATAAGAGATGGATGTGAATGGTTGGTGTTCAAGAAAGCCTTAGAAGAAACCACGTAGAGGAAAAAGGAAGAGAGCAGGAACAACATGAGGTAGGTGAAGGAAAAAAAGGAAAAGGATGGAAGAAGTGCCTTCGGCGCTATGAACAACAATAAGAGTCTTTAGTCGGGTTGGATTTTTGCATGCCAGAAGGTTGTAAAGGGTTTTCGCGCAAGATGTGGCACATGGGAAAGACACTTAAGACTAGGCTTAGTGAAAGAAGCCACATTTAAGGTTGAAGTACAGTGGTAGGTGAGAGAGCATTTAATGCTAGGAAAAGGGAAAAACTATAAATAAGAGGTCGAGCACTTCATTATTTACATTGTGATTACAAAGGGAAGAAAGATCTCTATGAACTAGGGCATCCAAAGAAAGATATTTACGATGAAGGAAGCATTTGAGAGATCTGAAGTGCATAGCTAGGGTAAATTCACAAACCAGTAGGAAAGGAGTACAAATGGGTGTGGAGAAGTTAAGTAAGCAAACTTGTCTTGTGGAAGGTTTTTAGTTAGGGTTTGGTGACTAGGGCATGGAGTTAGAAGGATTTTTCCACAAAGATTGAGCTTGGGGCTGGATAAAGGGGTAAAGTAGAGCAAGAGGGAGAAGTTCCAAGCACTAAAACTAGTTAGAAAAATGGCACCTCAAAAAACCAACCATCTCACCAAAGAAGCAAAAACAAAAGGGCAAGGGAAAACAAACAACAAGCCAATCAAAGCACAAATGAAGAATGGTACGCAGAGATGCAGTACCTAGATGGGGTTACTTGGGAAAAGAATGGGAATCACACCTAAGGAAGATGACTGTGTGTGACTATAATCACCACACCAACACATGACAGAAAAAGAAATGGCCTTGGAGTTGGTGCCCAACCAACAAGAGAATGCTAGAAGGCATGCCTATTTACAACGATGAGGTAAAGGTTAAATTGGAGAAGGTAGGGTTGCTACAACTTTATGAATTGCCATACTTTGGAAAACATGAGTGCCTCTACCAATGGCTAATGGCGTGCGTCCACGAAGACCACTTTTATTTCATGGGGCGCAAGATGCACATAACTCCCCTAGCTAATTTCCAAGTTCATAGGCCTTATCTCTAAAAGGGGATAAGAATGATGACCTAAGCAAAAAGGAGGCCATCAAAGAAATAATTTCTGCATATGACTATAAGAAAGGATCATGTTACTTTGACATCGCAGAGATCCCAAACCCGTGATGAGGATGGTCGTGCACTTGGTAACCAAGCTCAATGACCAAGAGAGATGGACTCAAGTGAACAAGGCATGGTTGAATGCATGCCAGAAAATATCTGAGGGAACCATCTACAAATTGTCCACTTTCATCATGCGGATGAAATCATCAATAGTGCACAAGAAGGTGAGAAGATACTATTTAATTTTCTCCTCATAATTGTCTTCTTAGAGATTAGAGTGCTCGATGCGATAGAAAGGTTTTTTTGGGAGTACCTAGAAGAGGATCCCTCACCCGTGAAGTGGTTTTAAAATATACTTGTGAGACCATGACAACCACTCACAAGGCGTGTCTAGAAAAATGGTACAAGTGCATGAGGGATGCGTTTGGGGTGGAATGGAGAATTCCAGAGCAGTTACCCGTGCTCGTGCAAGGAGAAGTAGAATTTGTGGTATATCAACACTTATGCATTGGTATATTTAGGTTGATAGATGAAACAATGAGCCCATGGTGCAAGCTTCCCTTCTCCTTCACCGCATTATACTTCCAAGTGGGGGTGAACAGATTCAAAGAGGCCAAGAGACTAAGGTTCGACCTTAGCGAAGTAGATCAAGACCACAGAGAATTGTGCAAAAGTTGGTTTACCCCAAGAAGCATGCATACATGGAGAGATATGTCTCCCATGAGATACAGATGATAAAACTAGTGACTTTTCCAATCATTTGGAAGGGCTACAACAAGAATATACCTTCACAGAGGAAAAATTTGAAAAGGGTGCATACTTGGAAAATGATGTATCCATCCCTGAGGACCCCACAAGTAGAAAGAAGCCCACGCCAAAGAAGAGGGAAAGGGAAGAGGTGCAGAAAGCACCAAGTGTTTAGGATACACAAGCGGTAAACGTGGGGACAAGTGCTAAGCCCAATACTTATACATGGAGAAAGAAGTCTCTAGTGAAAGCAAAGACTCTAGAGGAAGAAGTGTCGGAGCACGAGGAACCCATCACCAAGAGAGGTCACCAGAGGAGGAGGAGAAGGAAGTAGAATCTCCTGCCAAGAAGAAGCAGAAGGTGATAGAAGAAAATGATTCGAGAGGATACAAAGAGCTTGGAGGCCTATAGAGGCGAGAGAGATGATGATGATGAAGATGAACCAGGAGGCGAGGACCATCCTATCTATGAGGTTCATGACTCGGAGGAGGAAGGAGAGGAAGAAGAAAATGAATACATCTTTTCCAGGAGGGAGAATAACAAGGAAGAAGAAGATACTCAGGAGGGGGTAAGTGAGGAAGTCACAAAAGAACAAAGGACCCCAAGCCTCACTAAGGAACAGATAGACAAGGCCATGGAGAAGGAAGTAGCCAAGATCATTGAAGACCTAGTAGAGAAAGAGATGGAGTGCGTGTGGACCTAGTGATGAAGGAAGTAGAGGAGGAAAGCATAGAAAAGGAATATGGAAGCATGGGAGGGGATCCCAGTTTGGTTGTGAGCTTTCCTAAGGCCACGTGCATAGGGAGAAAAAGTGCAGAAGCATCACAGGTTCAGAGGATGGGCTATATTGATGACCGAACAAGGTGTTGCACACGTGATTTCAAAGCACCATTCCAATAGAGAAACTCTTGGCTATGACATCATTTGATGAGGAAGGTGCATACCCTCAGAAAAGGAAAATGATTTCTTGGGAATTTGAGTCCCACATCGATGAACTAGAATTTGAAGTGAGCTAAGGGAGATAATGAAGGTACTAGAGTCAAAAGGTGATAACCCCTTGGTAAATGCTCAATGACTATCAGAAAATAGATATGCAATGCATTGAATAAAGTTTTGGTGGAAGTAGAGGCTAGACTCTTCAAGGAATGAACAACAAAGTGAATTTTCTAGAGACAGAGCTGGAGAAGAAGGAAGAGGAGCTAGAGAAAAGAACTAAGGAGTTAAAACATGAGGAACTAGTCAACACTCAGCTAAGGCGTGAATTAAAGGAAGAGAAGGCAAGGGTACACGAAGTCTCCAAGAAGGTGGAGATGATCACAAGTGCCATTATCTTGAAGCATCCAGACTTGACACCACCGCGTAAAAATATGAATCAAGCCTGCAATGCCTAGAAGACTTAACTCATGTTCTCACAATGGAAAGATGACCACTGGCCTTAGAGTCTACAAAGGAGGCATCGATGCGCAGAGAAAAGGAGGACAAGATGAAGGTTGTGGCCATTGTGGCCCAGTATAAGAAATTCCTCGTGGATGTGAAAGCCACCGCCCAAGTCAGCTGAGGCCGCCTATGACAACTGCACCGATAGAGATAGAGTGGCGAGTATCTTGGTCACCACCCATGAGGCGAGCTCAAGGAGTTTCAAGAAAAGAACAAGGGGAATAGGGCTGAAAGAGACAAAATTTTAGCCAAGGTTGAAAATAAATTAGAGGCTATTGAGACCTTGCATGGGCTCAATCAAAAACTAGCTGAAAGAGTTGTATCCCCAAATCACTCAAAGAATGGATGTGCTCGAGGATTTGGGAAAACAGTTAGAGGGGATTGTGGAAACAATAGATACCCAAGGAGAGGGGCTAAGCTTTGAAGAGGTGAGCACCTTAGTTGGTAACCTCTGTCATCAAGAGCACAGAGTAAAGTCGATACCGGAATAAGTTGGAGGCAAACTTAATGAAATATTTCCCTCTCCTCTTGTAGAAATAATCATAGTTCCCCATTCTTTCTTTCTTCCCAAAATTCTTCATTCCTTTATTCTTTCTCCAAACCATTCAAGGATGGTGATTCTTTATTCTTTGAGAAAATGTTCCATGGACGAAGAAAAAAGGTGTAGTGTGGGGTAATGTTGGGCCCCTAAAATATTGGCTAAGTACAAGAAGGTGCGTGGGCATGCAAGGCCTATTTGAAGAAGGGTGTGTAAGGAGAAAGTGTGCATGATAGGGTTCTAGGAGGGTTTAGTAGAACAAGTGGTGCACACATGCAAGGTAGAGAAAAGGTTTTGGGACTTAGCCATATTTGGCGTATCATCTAGAACATGAGAAAAGCATGACCCTACGCATGCAGAGTGGATAAGGTGTCTAGCCTGGCAACATGGTGGCCTAGGAAGGAATATACCTTGCGATGGAAGATTCTAGAAGGCCATCATTGCAAAGAGTGGAGAGCTCAAGCCTGAAGAAGCATGCTCCCATGGAGGACCACCTTGGACACTTGGCAACAGATCTACAACTCCCACGAAGGCTTGAAGGTGTTGAGAAAGGCTATAAATACAAACACTTGGTTTAGAAAAAGAGATACGAAAGGAGACCGGTAGAAAGAAAGGAGACTGGTAGAGAACTTAGAGAATAGAGGAAAGAAAGCCAACATCTAGGAATAGTGTGAAAGCTCCATAGGTTAGGTTTAGAGGATTTGAAGGAGTATGTTGTACTAAGGGGATGTGTTTGAACATTTTTCTTTGTACTATGAAGGGCCTAAGTCTAGTTCTGATGCATGACATTGATCTGCATTATCATATGAATTTGTGATTTCTGAGTTAATGTAATGTGGTTATCAACATACTTAATATGAATATATGAGTGGTTCTAGTTCTACTACATGGTTAGATATATATTTCATATGAGTGGGTGTAAACCCATGTGCATTTATTTTCTGTTATGATTCAGATCTATGTTCTATAATGCTTTCCTTATATGAATGAACACATTGGTCTAGAAGCCGTTCTGAGCTCTAAGATGAATGTATGGTTCCTTTCAAATCTATTCACTTAAGTTTCTATCGTAAATAATGCATTCTCACACAACTCACACAAAGGAAGGACTTGGCACCTGCGCGTGCCTTGGGTGAGTGCCCAATGGCCATAGGGTGATAGGACGACGCACATGGGATTTCATTAATTCTTTGAGAAGGGCATCATCCCCCTTTCTTTCTAGTGCTATTGCATCCCTTAGATTAGTTTTCCCTTTCCTCATTTCCTTCTATCCTTGGACCCTTGGCATGTTTAGCTTAGGATTTCCATTTTAGCATTAGGAGTAACAATATCGGTAGAAGTAGGTAGAGGAACCGACATTCTCTATAGGTTTTCTCAAGCAAGAAATGTCCCACAACTGGAGACAGTCCTATTATTGCCTCAATGACCCATTCAACCTGATCTGGGATGGGTGCAAGTTTGAGCTCCACCATTTTTGGTAAGCTTGATGGGACAACATTGAAATCTTAAATTTTATCATTACTAAGTTCTTATGTGTGAATTAGTGATTTCCAGCCTTTAGAGGCTTATTATAACATATCTAATGACTCCCAAGACTCATTATTAGGAAACTTCGAGATACGTTTAAATCTCTTTAAAATGTCCAGAGTCTTTGGGCATTTTGCGCAACTCCTTTTCTAAGCATGCTTTACCAAAATGAAAAAATTGACAATATAAAAAACTAAAGAAGATTTTTACCTTAATTATTTTTTCAAACCACCCTCCTCATGAATCCAAATGCCTACATTTGAAAAATCAAATTGATTTTTACATTACGGATGATTAGTCATCTATGCATGCATCATTGCCTAGGTGATGCAACATGGTAGTACAAGCTTCTTGGATGCTTGGGAAGCAATTTGAAATGATGGATATCATGTTTTGAGGATACTTGGGAACTCACAATAGTGGAATAGTACATATACAAGTGTTTCATTTTGTTACAGTGCTCATTGGGAGAAGGTATAGTAGCTTGGAGGTGTGATAATATGGTTGAGCCATATTAACTCATGGAAGATTATATCTAGGAATATCATGGCATATCGAGGTATTTTTGGGTCATTTTTATAGGTTCTATGATAATTTATTGTATTATTTCATTGCCCCTGACCTCTACGGTGAGGCACAAACATGCAAAGCATAGGTAAGTCTTAGTGACTTGAGAGATTGAGATACCAAATTGAAATTATGATGAGTAGATATGTTAGATGGATAATTCATGATTCTTTTAGAAAAGTTTTAGTTTCCCATGATGTGAATTTTTCAAGATATGACTGTTATGTGAGACATGGTGAAAAACAAGTGAAATTCCATCTCAAAATTGAACTTTAGATGCTCGTTATGAATAATGTGATTTGTATGGGAAATTGTGGCTTTCGGGGATGATTATAAAGCAATTTTATAAGGTTTAAAAAAATAATTAGGTCATTTTATCGTCAGGTTTTTATGAATGAATGTTAAGAAGGTAAAGTGTTCTAAAACCCTAGTTAAACCCTAGCTAGGAGAAATTTGCAGAAAGTGAAGTATATTGACCAGGTTTTATTGATTCATCAAATGTGATGATTTTTATGTTGTAGAGGACACTTTATGATTTACAAAAATGTAGGATAGAGCTTGCGGTCATATGTGGGACCCACCTAAAACTAAACATTTCGAAGAAGAAGATTTTAGGATAAGATGGTCCAAAGTATTAACATGAAAAGTTGATGGTGAATGATGTATGAGAGTTTATTTTGATTTTCACACAAGTACATGGTGATTTGAGGTCCAAATAGGTTGGTGGTCAAAGGGCATTTTGGGGTTCTCAAATAGCGTTGATCGGTAAAATGAGCATAACTTGAACTACAAGTGGAGTTTGAAGGTGATTAAAGTTGCATTGGAAATAGTATTAAAATATATTTACATTTATATAAGTTTTTACTCATGGTGAAGTTATTTTATATGGTTTCCCAGGAATTTTTGGATAGGAATATTTTTGTCATTCAAGACAACATGTGTTATGGTGGAATTTTGATGTTATTTGAAGCATGAGATGGATTGGGTGATGCTTCCTATCACCTGGAATGTGAATAAGGATGATTTTTGACAATTAATAATTTTTTTAGATATTTAATATATTTACAAATGATTTTATGAGCTAATATTTGGAAACAACATTTTTGGTAGGTTGTTTTGGTAAAGGAAAACGTAGATGTGGTTTGTAGAGTTGAATATTTTGTGACTTATAACTTACTTATAAGTATTATAAAGGTTATTAAATTTAAATTAATCTATTACATGGAATGGTTTTATCTTTTGAAGTGATTTTGTGATCAAATTGAGTTTCAGGTGTCTTTGAAGGGTGTAGGAAACAACTATTTTGAGATTTGCAAAGTGAATTGGGCCCATTAAATGAAATAATATGATTGGTTAATAAAAATTGTGACCATGGTTAATTTTTAAATTATGTATTACTAATGTTTGATGAATATGGGAGCTTTAATAATCATGTTTTTGAAATGAGGAGAATTTTGGCATCCTAGTGCATGTGTTTTGGTGAATTTTGGTGCATACTTCTATGAGGGGATAGTATCCAGATTTTGTATACCGGCCACTATAATATCGAGATAATGCTTTGGAATTCATAGGATCAAAGGTGACTGAATGGGCTGTATAAAATGGGATTTATCCGAGCACTTCATCAAATTATTACCCTCAAGGTAATGGCCAAGTTGATTATACCAATAAGATCTTGTTAAGAAGCATAAGGAGGAATCTTGATGAAAATCGAGAGGACTTGGCATATTAAATTAAAATCAGCTTTGTGGGCTGATAGGATAACTCCCAAGAGATCCACAAGTAATTCTCCATTCAAGCTTGTTCATGGAAAAGAGGCAATCTTGCCTATGTCACTTGAGTTACCAACGTTGGAACTCATGAAGAAATTGGAATTGTTGGAGTTTGAACCAATGGAGGTTAGATATGTAGAATTGATGGAGCTCTAAGGAATCAGAGAGAATGCAGCCCAAGTAATGGAGAAGGATCAAACTTTGATCAAGAAGGCCTTTGATAGGAAGGCTAAGGCTATGACCTTCCAAGTTGGAGATCTAATGTTGAAATGGGATGCAGACCGAGCAAAGCCAGGAAGGAATTCAAAGTTTTATGCCATTTGGAGTGGCCCTTATATGGTCACAAAGTGTAAGAACAACAATGCATTCCAATTGTCTACATTGGATGGTGAAGAATTGTAGATTCCAGTTAATGGGATCCATCTAAAGCATTGCTACTAGAAGGGAACTCTCTACCTTGTACATATTAGCTTAGATTTTCATTCCTCCAAGTGCTTGTGCACATTGTTTTGTTGTAGCTTAGTTTTACTTTCCCTAAGTGCTTTGGCACAAGCTTGCTATCCCAAACATGTAGTTTTGCAGGCCATGTTCCAGATCAGGTGATGTTCTACTCTCACAATCTTCCTCCTTGTAATTTTCTAATCAGTTGGGGTACCAAGCAGAGAATTTTATGACTCCATGCCCAATGGATTACTTCAGCAACTGGTAACTTCATCCAACAGGCAGATGACCCCTCTGAGTTGCCAAAATTGTTATCCAAAATAAGCCCCTTGCTTATTTTTTGGCTAACTCCCTTCATTCCTTCCTTCCTTGTGTCTCAGTTAGAATTTTTATCTTCAAGCACTCAAAACCTCTTGGAAATGGTTTCATTGGATAGAGCATCTTCTCATCTTTCCAAAATGGTAAAGTTTTCCTTCTAACTCCTTGTATTTTTCAAGTTATGGCTCAATGAGTTTTATAGGGAAAATTTCCCATGGGAGGTCCGTGACCAATCAAAAAGTGACACGTGGCATCGGAATGGCGGGGGCGGAAGCAACTTTGAAAAAATTCCCAAGTATTGGCGGGGTGCAAATGGAATATTTTTTTTCCCAAGGGTCTGCTAGCCAATCATAGCATGCCACATGTCCCCGATGCATAGGACAATAGAGGGCGGAATGAATTATTCCTTTTCACCAAAATAGGGAAAAGTATAGAATGAAAGCCCACCTGCGATGGCCTACACCAATTAGAAGCTGTCATGTGCCCATGTGGTTGGCAAAATTTTAAGGGTAGGCACGAAAAAGAAAATTTCTAGTTCAACTGCAATGATAGCATGCCACGTGTCCTTTTTGGGGCGGTGGCAAAGATGATGGAAAATTTGAGAGCAGGGGCCCGCTAACGAATCACAACATGCCACATGTCTTGAGCATCAGGCTGGCGGAGAATTTTGGAAAATTTTCCAAAGGCTGAAAAGGCGTAAAAAGGTAGGGCGATGGCCCACGACCAATCAAAAGGTGCCACGTGGCATCGGGTTAGTGGGAGGTGGAACCTTTTGGGGAAATTTTCCCAAAGTCAAAAAAGAGGGAAAATTTTAAATTTCGGGCCCGCCAATTCAAATTTGCCCTAGTTTTCCCTAAATCTTCAGGAGGGCATAACTTTTGATCCAGAGCTTGGATTTTCACGTTCTTGGTGTCATTGGAAAGCTGGTAAAATTCTCTACATAATGGAGGGATAAATTTTGTGTTTTGGTAAAGTTTGGAGAGAGAAAAATGGAAAACACCTCTGGCATGGGGAAAAGAAATAGAACTGACATCTCAACCACCATTTTGATGAAGTATGGCTCGCATTCTTCTCCAGCATGGTCAAAAACATTGGGGAATGAACTTGCAAGGGTGCCCATGCTGTTTTAATGTAATTTGGTTAGTGGTTGAAGCATCCTTTCATGTTTTCCTATGTTTCTCCTTCCTAGGCTCGAACCTTCATTGTTAAAAGCCAGATTTGGCTCATTTTGTAAAGGTTGAACATTTTTATGAATTGCAGGCTCCTTCTTCACCCTAGAAAGTGATTTTGTGGAATATCAGACCTCTTTCAGGACTGTAACATGTTTTCTACCTCTCTGCTATTGTAATGCATGTATTTTTGATATTGAAAATGACAATGCAAGCTCTGTGAATGAGTTTCAGTCCTCTTCTTGTGTTGTTTGCTTCATTTATGATCTTCATTACATTTTTATCAGTTTGTGCATGATATTTTGTTGCATTCTCTTAATCTGTGTCAATTTGTAGAAGTAAATGTTCACCACTCCTTTGGTGTATCACCTTATTAGTCTTAGTTTTATTTCTTTTGCATTCTCTACCTTTGTCCCCTTGGAATTTAGAGTAGGATTTTGAGTTTAAACCTCTGTAATTTTCAAGTAATACATCTGATCAGAGGAGTTGAGGAACCAACCTCTAATCTAGATATTCTTTTCCCATTTTTATAAGTCCCACACTTGGGGAAAATATTCAATGTTGTGCAATCACACTAGATGTCTATTATCAAACTAGAAATCTGATAAACATCTAGGGGGTGCTGCTGATTTGCACTAACAATTCATTTTAATGTTAAATTAGGTAATTAAGGAGAATAGAGTTCATTAATTTACATTATGTTTTAATCATTTCAAGATGTTGAGAGTAGGAGTTACTTATTTCTTCATCATGATGGTGCACATTTCTCATTTTTAGCTAGGTTTGGAAGTAATTTCTAGGTGGTAGTTTCTTACTTCAAATTTAGCTAAATTGTAGAAATACTTGTTCACATTTGACACACACGATGGGACCCTTAGTCCCATGGTATTTTAGTTTAAGTTTCATTGTTTTGGCTAACTTTTTATATGCACATGTAGTAATTAATGTCCATTTTGTTAGAATTTTTCTCATTTGATAGGTGTAGCCTCATGTTCATAGCCATAATTTTAATGGGTTATTGCCATTCTTAAGCTAACTTGTCAAAATTTGAGATATAAAGAGTTTTCTTGTGTTTGATGCCATGTTTTGGTTATAGGTCTAGCACAAGCACATTTTTAGGGGCACGGGAATGGTTTTTGGCGAGACACATCTCTCGGTGGCGTAGGCACACTAGTAAAAATCAATACTCTGTTTTCCAACCCCTAGTGCATACGCGTTAACCACTGGCGCACACACCTAACCAGACGCAGGTGCATTAACATCTTCCCAATTAATACGTCTCGTGGATCACCGGATTCACAACCACTCACAATGCTAGCTACGTGCTTCGTTCGTACTCTAGGGCACGTTTGTTGCCTAGTCTTGTTTCATTACACACAAACGCTTTTCATGGACCCCATGTCCATTTTTTGTTTCCCCTTGCATGTATCATTTCTTGGGGCATCATTCTTAACCCTTGTCATCAATCACGAACTTGTGGCTCTCTTCAAAGAGATAACAAAACATTTTTACAATTGTCTTGACCGTTGTTGGGTTAGATATGTGCGTTCATACTTGTTTTCCCTATTAAATGAGCTTGTTTCCTTCTCGTATTACATTGCATCAATTGTATGTTGCGTGGAGTTGGTATTTTCAACAATGGACAATTGTTCGTAGTATGGATTTTCATGTCATTCTATCTTTGTCGTATGCTTATATTTTTCATAAGGACCGATGATGTAGTTCCTATGGAAATATGATGACATCCAAATTGTTCCAATTCACGGTGGCTAAAGGCTAAGCTCTTCTCCCCCCTCCTCCATATTTCTTCTACATCACTTCCCTTTCACCCCTAATTTTCTCTCTCACCAGGGCATCCTACCTATTCCCCTTTCTTCCCGACTATCTCTCACCTTTTTTGATCGTCGATCGACTTCTTTCATCACCCCATCGACACTCGAGGGGGCATCTCTCCCTCCTACTAATTTTTCTTCTTCTCCCCCTACTAATTTTTCTTCTATCCCTTAAAATTTTTCTTCCATCTACTATCTTTGAAGTGGCATCACTTATGCCACCCCAAAGAGGGGCCAATGTAGACACCTATAATTACACCCAAGCAATTTAAATATTAGATTGTGCTAATTATCTCCTTTCCCACAAATTGACGACATATTGTCAATGGTGCTCATCTTCTCTTCTATTGTCGTTAATTGATTACATTTCAATAATTAATTAAGTTGCATAATCAACACATACCTAATTATTGACCCTTCGTTAATCAACACCTTCTATCTAGTCTAATTAATTATTATTACTTAATTATCCTCTCTTCTAATTAAATCAATAAATCACTATTTAATTGGTTTAATTCCCTTCCTAATGGTCCAAATCACACTAAAATCCATCTAAAAGCTTATAAAAGCTTGCACATGTATTAATTAATCATCTTGATTAATTACTACACCCCCTTTATCCACATGAGCCACTTAAGGACAAACTAAACCTTCATAAAGTTAACTCAACCCCATCTAAACCCCCTTATCCATAACTAACTTTACATCTCCATCAGTCCCACATTCATGGGGATGTGTTGAATCCTTTATCCCTTGGGCTATATAAACAACCCTCCCTCTACTTCTACACCTACACCTAAATCTCTCAAGAGACAAAAGAAAGCACATAGTTTCATACTAATAGCCTTTTGTCATTCTTGAGCCCTCCATCCTCCATTCTTGAAGAGGTAAGCCTCACACCCAAGCATCCATTGAAGGATCAAAGCAAGAAAATATAATTTGATTTCCATTGAACTACTTAGGCTCATTATAATGTTAAATTAGGCAATTGAGGAGAATAGAGTTCATTAATTTACATTATGTTTTGATCATTTCAAAGTTATAATGTTGAGGGTAGGACTTGCTTATTTCTTCATCATGATGGTGCACATTTCTCATTTCTAGCTAGGTTAGGAAGCTATTTCTAGGTGGTAGTTTCTTGCTTTAAATTTAGCTAAATTGTAGAAATACTTGTACACATTTGGCACGCCCAGTGGGACCCTTAGTCCCATGGCATTTTAGTTTAAGTTTCATTGTTTTGGCTAACTTTTGATATGCACATGTAGTAATTAATGTCCATTTTCTTAGATTTTTGCTCATTTGATATGTGTAACCTCATGTTCATAGCCATAATTTTAATGGGTTATTGCCATTCTTAAGCTAACTTGTCAAAATTTGAGATATTGTGAGTTTTCTTGTGTGTTTGTTGTTGTATTTTGGTTACAGGTATGACACGAGACACATTTTTAGGGAAGCAAGCATGGTTTTGATGGCGTAGGTGTGGTTTTCATGGCACACACATCTCTTTGGTGGCACAGGCACACTGGTAAAACCTGTTATTCTATTTGCTTTGACCCTTGGCGCATACACGTTAACCTTAGCGCACACACCCTAACTAATGCATAGGTGCACTAACCTAGGTGCAGACGTCATTTCGTACTATACCTTCACTACATTCGAAACACTCGTCGATTTGCGTACATGCCGTAACTAGAGCGCACATCTTTGTTTTTAGTGGCACTTGAGACACATTTTCTAGTAATGAGGTTGTTATGTCTATCTTTCGTCTATTTTTCTCGAGGGTGTTGCATACGTTATTTTTTTGGTGCACATGCCTCTCTAGTATCGTAGGTGCTTGGTGAGTCGAAAAAATCCACAGAGTGGCATAAACACTCTTTTCGTGGTGTGTATAATGTTTTCGTGGCACACACATCTCTCCGGTGGCATAGGTGAAACAACCTTAAATGGTGCATACGCCCTAACCCACGTGTAGGTGCTAAAAAAGGGGCACAGGTGTCCTTTTGCATTTTTGAAATTAAAGTGTTGATGTACTAACATTTTCGCAGGATTATCTAATCATATATTTGTCTTTACGAGGATTTTTTTACATGTTTTTATCGATTAGGTAATATTTTGAGTTGTTTACTTATAGGATTAAGATCGCGTATGCTCTTCCCTCGCGTCCCTTGGGGTGATCTTGGGAATCATAAACAATTCTTAAGTCCTTTTGATGCTTTGAGATTGTTAGGAGTATTTGAGTTGGAATTGGTTAATTTGGCATAGTTGAATTAAAGTGTCTTTCCATTTGATATCTTTTTGGATTTTGAAGACAATCATGTATGCTCTTACTTTGTTTGTTGACCCCTAGCACATACGTGTTAATATTAGCGCGCACACCTAACTAGTGCATAGGTGCACTAACGCAGTGTAGAGATAGTTTCATATTGTACCTTCTTTGCATTCTAAAACCTATTAGATTGGTGCACACGCCCTAACGAGTGCACATGTTGCTTTAGGCCGCATGAGACACATTTTTCTTAACGAGGTTGTTATGTTTGTATTTCTATCGGTTTTTCTTTGGGGTGGCACATACACTATTTTTGTGGCACACACACCTCTCTAGTGGCACAAGTGCTTGGTGAGTCAAAAAAATCCACAGAGTGGCGCATGCACTCTTTTCATGGCATGTATACTATTTTCATGGTGCACACATGTCTCGGGTGGCGTAGGTGCACTGTGAGCCGAAACAACCTTAAATGGTGCATACACCCTAATCTGTGTGTAGGCACTAAAAAAGGGGCGCAAGTGTCCTTTTTCATTTTTGAAATTAAAGTGTTGATGTGCTAACATTCTTGTAGGATTATCTAATCATATATTTGTATTTACAGGCTGTTATAGGATTAAGATCACGTATGCTCTTCCCTCACATCCCTTGGGGCAATGTTGGGAATCGAAACAATTCTTAAGTCCTTTTGATGCTTTGAGATTATTACGAGTATTTGAGTTGGAATTGGTTAATTTTGCGTAGTTGAATTAAAGTGTTTTTCCATTTGATATCTTTTTGGATTTTTGAAGACAATCACGTCGCTCTTCTTTTACGTCCTTAGATGATCGGAGAATCAGAAATGATGCCTTATCTTTTGTGAGAAAACTACTAAAAATCATCATACAGGACCAAAACGCCATCGCTTGTCAAAGAATGGAGGAATCAAAACAAAACTTAGAAAATTACTAATACAGTTGTTATACAGGTTGCCAAATGGTCTTCGAGTAAACAACATCTAATTAAAAAAGATAAAATGAACAACATATTCAAAACACTGTATTACAGGTTTTAGAAAAGGGTACGTCCCTCTCCACTCAACTGGAACATAACCCCTTTGGCATAACGCCTTAAGCTATAACAATGGGGGTGGTCCAGGGAACCCCAAAGTAGTCCATGCAAGAGGGAACCTTGTGGATGAAATGGGAAGTGCTTCTCACTACCTATCTAACTAGTAAATCCTTTATGAGATAGAGCTACAAGTTGTCCCTATGTGACCCTTTTAAGTACACAATTGGATGCATTTATTACGCACTGTGATTGAAGGGGGAAAAGTTGAGATACTCCCAAACTAGTCATTACAACTTTTTGGGTAAATCATCCCACTCGTGGATAATCTTTGTAGCACCTAGGATGAGAGAAGCACCTAGGAAGATATACTTTGGCCAGATAGCCCAATTTGACCATTCTAAAATAGTGTTGAGTTATGAACCATATTTTCATTGTGAAATGTGTGACGCGTTACTTTCGCCTAGTTTTTACTTGCCCTAGGGTGAGGCAAAACTCTGCCAAAGTGAGGCCATCAATTTTCATCTTTTTTTGATTTGCTTCCTTCACATTATTTCGACACTTTGTTGATCAGAAGAAGGGTGACTACCTTTGTGTTGCCAATCGACTGTTTCTGTCACTTTTATGTCCGTTTACGCCCATCCATGTTTGCGGTTGGGTAAGTTAAATGTCTAAAGTGTGTGGAGGCATATTCACATCATTAGTAGCCATTGTGATCTTGATACCCATGTCAAGATCGTCATTATAGTTGGGCATGGTTCATCACTACGAACTTCCTTAGAAGAGTTAGCTTGTTTGTATCTTATCACTACAATTTTGATATTTACGTCTTGTTTCTTGTAAACTTGACATAAATATCTATATTGTAAGGTTACATTGCACACATTTTTAACTATTCCTAGCTATACTTTGAGCTTTTTAGTTCGGTTCTATTATTACCTTGATTTCAAAGAGTGCTAGGTGTTACCATTTGTGCATGTTATATCAATAACATGCTGATGTCAATACCTTACTTTCACGTAAAGTGGGTTAACATATCTTGGTGATATTGTTGTATCATTCGTGAATTGTAATTGGCACTTTTGAGATATAGGTCTTAATCAAGTTTGAGCTTACTCATCATATATCTTAATTGGGAGGTCACATTGACTTCTTGTATTTACTTATGTTTTGTTCATTCCCTTGAACTTGGAAAAGTGAAATCATCTTGTTAATCATCTTGTGATGTGAAACTACTTTTTGAAACATAGTCTAGGAGGTACTTCATTTAAATAGGTCTTAATACAAAATGCCTAAGTCACTAGTGATTTATCACTCTATCACATTGGTAATCTCACTTTGTTCACTTATTCATACTCTAAAAAATACATCTTGCATCTCACTTAGGGGTGGTCACTAAGCTTTGAACACATTTACAACTTACCCTAGTGAGACTATCACGAAAACATGGCTCCTAAAACATGTCTAGGATTAAAGAAACAGACATATGAGGAATAACAAGTGTAAGCTTGGGAAACCTCTAATAGACAAGGGTCAAACCCCTTCATTGGACATGACCTAGGACCACTATTTTCTATAGAAAAAGAAATAGAAGAGATGGTCGATCATAGTGGAAATGAATTAGAATCTCCACACGCAGACTTTGATTTTGACCCCACTCTACTAGATGAATTTCTTCTCAGAAATAAAGATAGAGTGTTGGCACGGGTCGTAGAACTAGGGGCCAAATTTCCCACCGAGAATGAAATGATACGACTGCAAATGATATTATTGAGGAAGAACATCCCATTATCAATAGGGAAGACATTTTAACACATGGACATGCTTCCACTTCTTACGTAAGGAATGATAAAGTGGTGGTGCATAGAATACCCTTTATCAAAGTGCCATGAAGAAGCAAGATAGAACATGAGATGGGTGAAGAAACTCCACAATACGAGGAGGTGGAACCTTTAGAAGAAGAAGCCACAATCCAACAACAAATCAGTAACCTAAGCCGGCAACTAGCTTTTCTTACTTCCCATGTACATAAAGATGTAAACAAGAACATTCAAAAGTTGAAGCCTAAGGTAAAGATCAATGAACTCCATCGAGAAAACCAAGGAGAAGAAGACACAGGGTATCATCATGTATACATCCCCGCTTCTCCCACTAGAGAACAATTTCTTGCACAAGAAGTGTAGTCTATGAAAGTGACGCTCGCGAGCTTACAAGAGAGCAATATAGGGAGCATTAGGAAATATCAATATGAAGAATTATGCCCCTATCCTTTTGACAAGAAAATGAACCTTCAACCCATTCCAAAGAAATTTGATACACCAAAGTTTGAAAAATATAGAGGGAAAGGAGATCCACGAGATCATGTTAAATATTTCTACATGGCATGTCAAGAGGTGTCTTATAGTGATAATTACCTCATGGACTTTTTCTCAAGAGTCTCGGAGGTCAAGCCTTAGAGTGGTTTACACGCTTACCATGGGGATTAATTTTCACTGGCTAGAATTGGCAAAAAGATTTGTGCGTCACTTCTCATATAATATAGAGAGTGATGTCACCATGATAGACTTATGTGGTTCCAAGAAATGCTGAATGAGACTTTCGCCAGATTCCTCTAATAGTGGAGAGGGATAGCTAGTCACTTCCCTTGTGATTTCCTGAAAAATAGCTGGTTAGTATTTTTATCCCAATCTCAACCCGAATATAGCTTTCCACCTCCAAATGCATTGTGTTTGCACTTTTGAGGAGGATATCAATAAAGGGATTTAGATAGAAAAATCTCTCATTTCCAAAGGCACCCTCAAAACCCAATCTAGAGACCACAAAAATGTCAAACCCACGAAAAAGCCAAAGATCTTTAACAAAAACAAAAATGTGGTGGGAGACGGAATCACTGATTCTAAATGTGTTCAAATGGTCCAAACTGGTCAACCTTTTAAACTAACCAAGGGCCCAATTCAACCACCACCAAAGTGAAGAACATTAACCTCTCTTAATGAACATTTGTTATTCATACTAAAATAATTGGATGTGGCCCACATGATGACCTATCCTATAACGAAACCATTTGACGACAACGCTCCAAAACCTTCATGGTACAAGGAGCATGAATATTGCGAAATGCATCACGTCAAAGGACATAAGACAGACAAATGTTTGTGGCTTCGTCATTATATTTAGGACCTCATTGATAATGGGGAGATAGAGGTGGATAACCAGGAAAAACACAAACACCTAACGAGAAAATGGGGATATATAAAGAACCATTCCCCAAGCATGATAAGTTGTAGAAGTGAAAGCCGGATCGGGAGAGTCATCCCAAACTTATAAAGCCGCGAATTATGTGTACACCAAAAGAGACAACAATCATTATGATTCACTTATCGGATGTATTCTCTCTCTTGATGACCATGTCAATACCATCCAAATTAAGGGAAAGAAGCGTTTGCGGTGACAAGGCATGCCCACCTCATGATTCCGGAACCTTCTCCGTCGACCTCACAAACTGGTAAATATAACCTTTTAGAACAACTTGAAAAGACATATGCTAAGATTTCAATCTTAGATCTTCTCAAGATATCTAATGTGCATAAAGACATTACGTACCAAACTCTTCGAGGGGTCGGGAGTGCCTTTATAAGTTGATCCCTGCACACCTTGAGCCGCGGTGGAAAAAATCACACCAAGTGAACATCTTGCTTTCAACCATAGGGAGATCCCTACTGAGAATCCAACACATAATCTTCCCTTATACATTGAGGTAGTTGTCACCCGTAAGAAAATCAAACGGGTGCTTGTGGATAACGGATCTGGGTTAAAAATTTACACACTTAAGTTGGTCAAATAGTTGGGACATATAGAGGAAGATCTTGAGTCCCATATTATCACTATCACTACATATGAAAATATGGAAAGGGAGTCAACAGGCACCATCACGCTGCCCATGGAGGTGGGTCCCACTTGCCATTAGACAAAGTTTCATGTCCTAGACTTGGAACTTCCATATAACATGCTTCTAGGCCGACCATGGGTTCATGCCATGCAGGCCTTACCATCAACATTTCATCAATGCATTAAGTTGAAGCATGAGGGACATACAGTTACAATACAAGGAGATTCCAAGAACTTTGCTCATTGTAGAGCTCTCAATAGCTTTGCATGAAAGGGTACATATGCATATCCCTTCGTAGATATAGCTGTCCCTCTCCAGTCTGAGGCCATGAAATCTAAGGTGGATTCAGATTCTCTTAGTTCTTATGCTCATGGTGTGTCTAATTCAACATCTCCATTTGATTCATGGGAGATGAAAATCCTTGAATATGGCTGTGGGGAGTTTAATGTACAACAAGCGCTCTTGGCTTTAGATCTCTCATTGTCACCTAAGACTAGAGGTCAACCCAACTACCACTTTAGAAGACCTAGAGAGGAGCACACTATTGGGTCATTCCTACTTGGAGGCTTGTTAGGCGAGGAGAATTTCTTGATCCACCTACAACTTGGGTCCCCGAGGATACTCGAACATCTTGTTATCGAACCCGGAATATGAAAAATCTAGTAAAATGATTTATTCCATGGGCTATAAAGGCTTAGGATATGGGAGAAATGAACAAAGACAAAGATAACCAATCCCTCTTACGCATTTCAAAAAGAAAGATACGGCATTGGGATTCACCCTTATGGAGCACACCCAATGATCGGGCGCTACTTGCTCGGCGTGAGGATGGGTGTGACTATCTAGATAGGGATACTGATTCCCATTGTATCCAATATTAGGTATCCGGCCTCCACAAATCTTTTCATGAACAACACTATTCTAACCATAACCCCCATGGAACCAACCCTTGACCTTGTATACCCTTCCCTTGTTGAATGGGACCAACAACATCACATGCCACTAGATTTATTCAAGAATGATGAAGCTATCATAGAATTCATGGGCATAAGGGATACAATTCCCATTAGAGATCATAAGAAAGGTTTCTTTATTGACTTAGATACTTGCGCCTACTTCGGCGAGGAGGCTGAACTTCATGGTCAACAAAACTTAAAGAAAAGTGAGGGCAAAATTTCTAAAGTAAAGCCTTGGAAAAAATTGAAGTCCAAGTCGCATAGTGAAAACCTCTTTGAGGCCTTTGGTGACAAAAAAATAAGAAAATCAAAGGACAAACAAAGTGACCACGCCGAGGATGAAAATATCATGGTGACATCCTTGGATGAAGATCTTAACCTATCTCCCGATCCTACGCATATGAAGGACTTATCAAAATTGCTAGTCGAAGAAACCATTGATGTCAATATTGAGTACGAAGAAGATCCCAAGATAATAAAATTGGGAGCTTCACTCTCACTAGAGAACAAAAGATGTTCACTATCTTTGCTTTGCGAGAGTTTATTGATGTGTTCACATGGTCTTACAAAGACATTCTCGGCTTAGATCTAACTTTGGTCATGCACAACCTAGTCGTGCGTGTGGATGCCAAGCCTATCAAATAGAAGCTCACGAAAGATGCACCCAAGAGTGGCCTGTTGGTTAAAGAAGAGTTGGAAAGATTGCTTGCAGCAGATTCATCGCCCAATTGATTATTTTGAATGGATATCAAACATTGTTCCTATCCGAAAAAACTTATCGATATCGAATCTACATGGATTTTAGGGACATCAATAAAGCTTGCCCTAAAGATGATTTTGCACTACCCAACATTGACATGATTGTTGAATCAACAACACGGTGCGTGATACTATCACTCATTGATGGATTTTGGGATATAATCAAATTAAGATAGCTGAGGAAGACCAACAAAAGCAAATTTTATGACTCCTTGGGGCACCTTCTACTATCAAGTGATATAATTTTGCATAAAAATGTAGGAGCAACTTATCGGCAGGAAATGACGGTGATTTTTCATGATATGATTCATGATATCATGGAAGACTACGCAGATGACATCCTAGGAAAGTCCAAAACAAGAGAGGATTATCCTATCATTTTACAACGTATCTTTAAATGCTTGTGTGAGTACAAAGTTAGGATGAATGCAAAGAAGTGTGTGTTCGAGTGTGTTATCGGGAAACTATTGGGCTTCATTGTGTCAAGACGAGGTATTAAGGTAGACCCGCTAAAGTGTTTGCTTATTATTAAAATGCCTCCACCGAGAATATCAAGTAACATAACAACTTATAGGGAAAATTCAAGCCATTCTACTCGGTGAGTTTGACATAGAATTTTTCCATCGAAAATCAGCTAAAGGACAAGTACTTGTGGATCAGCTAGCGGAAGCACCTTTGCAAAGCATGGAACCTTTGAATCTAGATCTTCTAGATGCCTCCTTACTCTACATTGAAGAATCTGTCATATGACAGATACATTTTGATGGGTCCTTTATGTTTCATGGTTCAAGTGCAAGAGTGGTCCTTCTTACTCCTTTTAGCGATCCTATACCGCATGCCTTTCGCATAGGATTCCCTTGCACAAACAACATTACAGATTATGAAGCGCTTATTGTAGGGATGAAGCTAGCCATCAAGTGGAATTTTCATCATGTCAAGGTTGTAGGTGATTCGCAGTTAATCATCAAACAAGTTAATGATGAATACAAGGTTAAGGATGACAAGGTCATACCTTACAAAAAGTTAGTGGAAAATCTAAAGGAGTACTTTGTGTGCATTACATTTGAGAAAATCCCAAGAGCGCGTAACAAATCAGAAAATGCCATGGAAATGGTGGGTTCTATGCTTCATATTCCATCGGGAAATAATGACATGTAGTTCTTCGTAGAAAATACGCTAGCCCGCATATGAAATGTCATAATATTACCTAGCTTGTGAGGTTGTTGGTTCTAATTCCCGTGGTATGAACCCATTTCAACCTATCTTAAGGAAAACAAATTCCCACCCGATATCTCTTGTTACGAAAAGCAAAGCTGATTCACTAGATATCTGTTACATTCTTTTAGGAGGTACACTTTATCGTCATGGCTACGATGGGAATGCATTATGTTGTCTGGATGTGATAGAGTCAATCCAGAGCAATCAAAGAAGTGCACGAAGGGCTGTGCAGAGCACATACAAACGGAATGGTCTTGGTTAAGAAATTGTTGAGAGTAGGTTACTATTGGCCTACCATGGAAATTGATTGTTGTAATTATGTTAGAAAATGTGTGCTTTTCAAAAGAATGGAAATTTTATTCATGCTCCATCTCAACCATTGTAACCTATCACTACCCCATTGCCATTCTCCAAGTGGGGACTTAATTTAATAAGAAAACTTACTCCTACCTCATCTGATGGTCATACACATATCATCACAGCTACAAAATATTTTACAAAATGGGTGGAGGCCTTCCCTTTAACCTACGTCACAGGAGCCCATATTTCTAAATTTATCATGAATCACATCATTTACCGATATGGTATTCCCACAACCATTATTACTGAGATAATGGGAAGTAATTTAAGAACAAAGCTATGAAAGGTCTTTGCCAATGGTTCCAAATCAGGTTAAAATGGTCCACGCCATATTACCCTCAAGGTAATGGACAAGTTGAGGCAACAAATAAGACTTTGGTAAGGATAATGGAGAAAATGTTGATAAAATAGGTTATAAGCGGCACCTACAAATCTTCCCCTGTACCCGGCCAAAGCCTGCCATGGCACCTGTCTACTTGATACATCTCCATAATGTAACTATGGCTGCCAATGATAAAGTGCTCGACTAGGCACATGCTAAGCTCTATGGCATCCTCAAAGCTCTTTGGAAATGCCGGTATGGCCTCTAGATGACATCTATCTCTACCGACTCATCAAAATCTTTCCTATATCCGAATAGGCTACCAATATTTCCACGTACATCCCCACCAGCTGCTACCCATGCCATATACAATGGCTCCTCAGGATCTCAGACATGAAAAGGGCCCACGGGGCATCCGATTGCAATATGATCCCATGACCATATCTATAATAAGGAGGTTGGACCAACGATCTTCTAACTATGATAGCTGATCAAGTGTAAATCCCAGTATAAGTGGGCCAATATGCACTGCCCCCAGTAATATCTCTCACCACTATAAATGCTATGAACCAAGGGCAGTAGTCCTCTCAGGAATAAGGTCCCTATCTTATCAGTGAGTAAGAACCCATTGATAAAAGACATGATATAGAGAGGCCTGTGATGTAATGTGGGGTAAGATATGCACTCATGTAATGCTATGGTCATCCCATCATGAGGTATATCATCAACACCAAACAAGGCACTGCAAGCTACTCTAATCAGCCCTGCATCAGAGCTGTACTCGATCAAGGTGCCCATCATCGGCACATGAAGAATCTACCATACATCCTTGATGGTGATGGTCATCTCTCCTGTAGGTAGTCTGAAGCACTGACTCTCACTATGCCATCGCTCGGCTAGTGCAGTCAATAGGCCGTGGTCCAGTATGATGGAAGGCATCCGAGACACGGGGCCTAGCCCCACCGCCTCAAGAAGTATCACCATGGCTCGCCGGTCGCGCCGGCGCATACTACCCTCTAGCTCTACAATTCGGGTATGTCACTCCTATGTATGTAAAACTGGTAATCATCTTTGCAAAATAACATAGCGCTAGTCAGTTCCTAACATTTCTTTTAAAAATCTATCTCCCCTTTTAGGGTTAACCTAAAAATCCTAAAAATTCTTCTAAGTGTTATATTTTTGACACTTTCCTATCATTTCTCCACCTGTCTAGGGTACTGCGCACCCTTTTAGGCATGTGCACCACATTTCTAGCACTTTTTGCACTTATGTACATGTGTCTTTTGGTGCTTGTGCCCTCTTTTAGGTGCCTGCGCAAACTTTTTGGCATGTGCACCACACATTTGGTGCATGTGCCACACTTTTCGCTTGTGCGCCCCATTTCCCATGTGTGCGCGTGCACACACATGTGCTTGTGTGTGCATGTGTGTGTGAGTGTGTTTTTTCTATGCTTGCTCATGTGTGCATATATGTTTTGGTGTGTGCACCCAAAAAGGCACCTGTGCCCCTATCTGGCGTAGGTGCTCTAACAAGACTTCCTAGTGCTAAACACTCAAATTTAATGTGTTAATGAAAAATATTATGAATCTAGGGTTCAATACTCATAAAGGGGCCATCGTTTGCATGTTTTACGGTACCCCGTTTACATTGCATGCATGTCCCAATGTGACCATCTTGCAAGATGTATCAGTCATAGACTTGCCACCACTCTTTACATTATGTTTGTCAAGAGAATTCACCACTAAAATTGGAGGCTATTTGTCTGCTGATTGGTCCCACATGTTATTCAGGACAAGGTATGGAGCTAAGGCTACAATTAGATATGAGCCTATTGTGAACTTCCATATTGAGCCTCATACACCGAGCCCAATCAATGCAAATTTCTCGGCTCTCGATCAAGAAGATTTTCCAAGAACTTATGAAATAAATACCAAATTTAGAAGCATTCTAGACTCAACCCTTGATGATTGGGCCAATAAGAGACATGCATTCGACCCTTACAAGGAAATGGAAGAAACTAAATTAGGGGTCTATTGTTTGCATGAAGAAAATTCACCACTTCCTAGTATCACCAAGAAAGATGCTAAAGATGATAATGAGGTATGAGAACTATTCTTTGATGGCTCAAGGAGTAGGCAGGGTGTTGGAGGAGGATCTATGCTTGTTTCACCACAAGGTACAAAATATTACTCAACTTTCTATTTTCAGTTTGCTTGCTCAAAAAACACAGTTGAGTATGAAGCCTTGATCCATAGATTACATTGGGCAAGAAAGAGAGGTATTAAAAAATTGCAAGTGTTTGTGGATAGTGAGTTAATTGTGAACCAAGTCAAAGGGAAAAATGCTGCTAAGAGTGATCTATTCAAAGCCTATAAGCATTGGGTATGACATCATATTAAATACCTTAAAGCATTTAATATTCAATCCATACCAAGAAAGAAGATCAAAGCTACGAGACGAGGCTTGCGAGAAATTAGAGAAAAATTTGATGTGGTAGATGACATTAAGAGAGATAAAGAAAAACCACATATTCATATCATTGTAAGACCATATGTATATGATAATAGAACAAGCTAGTAGGTTTTTGAGAATGATCGGCGAGATCATTAATTTTTTTACGAGGAGGAGGTGAGTTCTCAAATAAAAATCAAGGGAAATTGGAGCAGCGAAGACGTGGATCAATTAGTATAGATACAAATAAACAAATTTCCAAAAGGTTTAGTGACTTTAGAGTAAATATTCAACCCAAATGATCAATTCTGAAAAAAGAAGGCCAATATTCAAGTCAAAAAGGAGGATTCGAACCCATTTTGGTTGGAGAATGTAAGACACTCCAAAAAGGAAAGATGAGCAGGATGTAGTGCCCACTTCCCTTTGACACTTTTAGATACTGATTTTGATACTATTGATCATATTATGGACACTATTATGTTTTGTTTTAGTATGATGGTTAGACGTTAGATCATGGATTATTATTGATCTGGATTCAGTTATTATACATGATGATTACTAGAGGCATTTCGATATGTGATTGATGATATACTTTTGACATGGATATATTATAGATGTTGATATGGACTTATGACATTTGGATATTTTGAGTAGATCTAGTATGGTAGATTTTGATGATGATATAGTTGATTTATTTAATTAAAATGATAATGTTGAATTCTTGATATTGTTGTGATTCATATGTTTAGATGATCTTGAGATGTTGTTTATATCATTTTGGATGTTATGATGCGGCCACGAGGCCAAAGGAGGTATTTGCATTTTTCAGGTTAAAAATCACAACAATGTCGGGGAACTGGAGACTAACCATATTGAAATCCCATGTGAAATCAACAAGGTCACCATGAAAAGCGTGTGTTGTTCATTTATGTGTTGAGTTATGTTAGGATTTCCCATGGGGGGAATTTCCATTATATGTGACCATGGGATATGTGTTGTAATTATTTGTTCTTTTAAATTATTGTTGTATGTATTTTTCTTGGTAATGTGTTCCTTCTTTTAGTTAATTTAAATGTGATAGTTTTAATGTGAGAGTCATATAGTTAAACTTTATTTAAATTTAATTGGGAAATGGAATGTAATTAATAAAGTTGTTGATTTTAAATAATAATGTTGTAAGGATGTGTAAGAAATTTGTAAGAGTCTTGTAAGACACATTTTGGAAGGTCAAGCACTCCATCTTTTATGAAATTTGAATTTGTCCTTGGAGATAGAATTTGGAGGCTTATGGGACAAGTTAAAATTTTCCCACACCTCTTAAAATGATCCACCAACCATGCCTATGGTTTGGAGGTTAAATGTAGGCATTTATAATGCATTTTGAAGTGACAATATGTAAGTTTTAATTGCACTTCCCTTACATGTTTTAAATTTGGTCCTTTTGGAGTATGGGCATTTTTGGAGTATGTAAGTGATTTTGTCATTTTTATTTATTGTGTTTTGGTGTGTGATGTTGATCTCCTCTTGGGGTTGAGGAAGAATGATGTGGCATCCCACATGGATCCACATCATCCTCTTCTCTTCCCTCTCCTTTATATTGAAGCTTCTTGCTCATTTAGAGGTTGTTGAAACTTTGTTATTTTCCTCTTGGGGGCACATTTTTGTTGCTGTTTTGGAGCTTGTTGTGGAGGAAGCTTGGAGTCTTTTGCATGCTTATACTTTTCTGGTTTTGGACTGCACTTTGACATTGTGGAAAGCTTGTGAGCTTGGAACAAACTCCATTATGGAGAGGTAGGCATCTTGAGTTATATTTTAAATGCTTTCCTTCTCTTGCATGCATTTTTTTGAATGGTGTTTGTGTTTGCATTCTTGGCTGGTTGGGTAGAATGCTTAGGGCATGGTGTAGGAGAAGGCTATGGGGATTTCATATGGGGGGGAATAAGGGATTTCCAATGGCACTATTTTATTGTGGAGGGAGTTTTGGTTTGGGATCCACCTTGGAAAAGAAACTGCTTGCATTTCTTACTCTTGGGGGAATAAGGGATAATCTCGGGGGGCATAAGGAGGGGTTGGGAGATATAAGTTTTATGGGGTTGATATGTTTATTGGTGGTATGCATTTTTGTGGATGCCCAATTCCAAATTGGGAGGCATAAGGAGTTCCCCATAGTTCTTGCTCTTGTTGGCTTGCTTGATCAAGCCTATGTGTTGTATGAATTATTTCAAATGTAGTTGGGAACTGTTGTCTTGTTTTGAACTGTGCATTTTATTGATTGTATGCAATGTGAATGTTGCTTGTATGTGATAGAATCCTTTATTGCCATGTGTTGATATTCATGCTCCATTTCAATATGGTTGGGGCTCGGGGGCCAATGGGGAAGGATGGCTTCTCCTTTCTCATTAGATGTCTTGGTTGGGTGGAGAGCATTGCCTTTCCCCCTTCCTTGTTGTGATCAAAGTTGCAAAGAAGAAGAAACAAGCATGTTGCTGTTTGGAGAAGAATTTCATAGTTTGACAGTCATTTCCCTTTGAGTAATTCAATATAACTTTTCCCACTTCGAGTGGATGAGTGTATAAATGTTGTAATGAGAAGTGATTGCATTGTAAATGGAAGTTGAATTTGAATTGAGAAATGTACAAGAAGAATTATACTTCTCTGTTTTACTTTGGAAAGAAAATGTGAATGATGTTCTATACTTTGTGATAAGTTGTAAAATTGTATTGGATGATCAATAAAGGATTGCATTCCTTTCTCAAAAGTGTATTGCACATTTGATTTGAATTATTGTTGAAATTTAATTGTTGTTTGAAGAAGAAAAGAAAGAAAGAATGTGTGGGAAGGAAAGACAATATTGTTCTCTTTTGAAAAATGCATATTTGAATTGAATTCTGAACTGCATTTAATGTAGAAATGAATGGTTGTTTGATAAGCAATTGTATTTGAATAAATTAGGAATCATATGCACATCCAAAACACAAAGAAATGATAAACAAATTTAAAGAAATAGTTCACTGTAATATACTTCATCTTGGCAATTCACATTTTAATAAAAATGAACAGTTCATACTTGCACTAAACAATAAGTTATGAAACTTTGAAATTCACATTTAGGAAGACTTAAGAAACTCAAATTCACTAAAACAGTTAAGAATGAATCTCCAAAACTTAATGAATTTCAATTCGGAGCTTGCATAGTCATTTTTCCATCTATTGCTAGAAAAATGCAACCTTGAACAGATTGGATAAATTGACTTCCCTAAAACACTCTAAACCCTCCCTAGACTGATCCTCCATGTCTGTTTGACATGTTGAGTGAAGGAGGAGTTCTAATTTTATCAAAATCATAAGTTGGAAATTGCCAGTTTGCCAAATAAAGGCCTACAAATCATTTTTACAAAATTGACCCTTAAAACTTCATCAAAAGTAAATTTTATGTTCCCTATGTAAAGAGGGCTTCGAGAGATTTCAAAAAGTCCTCATTTTCCCAAAACTGAGCTTTCTAGCTCAAGTTATAACACTTTGAAGTTTTTGTGCCTTGGTGGGAAAATTTGGGAAAATTTTCCACTGGCGAACTTCTGACCCAAAAATTACCCATCAAAATTGCCCTTAGATTTTTTTAGAAATTTTGGGCTCGGGAAAATTTTCACTTTTCCTCCGTGAGTCCTGACCCAATCAGAGGCTCCCACGTGTCCTCTAGGGGCTGAGGCGGAGGTGTGGATAAATTTCACCCCTTAAAATTTTTAATTTTTTCGAAAAATATCACTTTTCCCTCCATAGGCCCCTGCCCAATCAGAGGGTGCCATGTGTCCCCTTGTGGCTACGACAGAGGCATGGGTTCTTGTAAAACCCTTAGCTTTTATAATTTTTTTGGGGAAAAATTCCCATGTTTACCCCGCAGGCCCACAACCAATGAAAGCGTGCCACATCACACCTTGGGGGCTAGTGGTGGAGGTTCGGGAGAAATTTTATTTTTGGGCCTTTGGGAAAATTTATAAATTCCTCCCGTGGCCCGCAACTCTACCTTCTCCCTTAGATTCCCTTCTTCCATAGGTGTGCGAGACCTACACATCCTTTCTTTCCTTTTTTCCCCCTTGGGCGCTGGGCGCTAAATTCTTCTACCATCCCACCCCTCCCTGGTCTTCTTCAGATTCTACTCCACGGGTGCCACGTGTCCCCTTGTAGCTACGGAAGGTGTGTGGACCTATGCACTTCCTTCTTCCTTTTTTCCCCTTGATGGCTCAAAGTGCTAAATCGGTCCATCACCCCAACATTCCCTTCCCTTCCCCTTTTTCGTGTGGTGCCGGATCTCGACATGAGTCCCCAGGGACCCGCGGGCGTAGAATATTTTTGTCTTTGAGCCATGCATTGGGAAAATTTCCCAATGCCACCCCATGACCCACCAACCCGCCCAAGGTGCAATTCTCCTCTTGCCACATGTCCCTCTAGGAAAATTTGACCCCAAGACTCTACCTGCTTATATCTTGGGTTCTGCAAGGAGTTGGGAGGACTTCTTTATATCACCAAAAAGGTGAGAAAATTTCCTATCCATTGGGAATGGTTTAGGGAAATTTTGGAAGCATTAAGTATGAGAAAAATCTAGTTGAATTTCTGAGCCTGTTAGAGAGAAGGCATGGGGTAAGATTACTCCCTGAATCTAACCAGAACATGTAACCCTAATTTTGGAACCCTGTGAACTTGTTATAAGTTAATAAAGGAAACTTGTGTATTAGTAAATAGGTTTGTTCTAGAACCTATTAGTGAAAACTGATGTCTTGCAACTTAGTTGTAGACACTTCTAATAAAGAAAACATTATCCCATAATGTTCTAGCTGACCCTAGGTTGTTTCTTTGGGCTCAAGTGGTTGTTGAAATGGGCACTACATAGTGAACAAGAAAATTATGACCTTATGTAGCTTTTCTAGAAATTCCTAGATGTTTTTGCATGGAGCTATGAGGATTTGAAAGGTTTTAACCCAAAATTGGTGCAACACACCATTTATTTTCATCTAGAGGTGAGCCCATTAGGTAAAAACAAATGCCGATCAACCCTCATATAGAGCCTCTCATGAAGAAGGAGCTGAATAAGCTCATTGAGGCGAGTATTATTTTCTTGATCAAGCACTCAAGTTGGGAGGAAAATCTGGTGTGTCTGTTAGGAAAAGGAATGGGGAAATTAGGTTGTGCATGGATTTTGAGATTTAAACAAGGCCTCCCTCAAGGATCACTATTTGTTGCCCTCCATGGAGCAGATTCTACAGGTAGTGGGTGATTGAAAAGATTCTCCCTCTTAGACGGATATTTGGGATATAATTAGATTATGGTGAAAGAGGAGGATCACTTCAAAACAACCTTCATTATCCAAAATTCACCCCCCAGGGTAAATTTGATAACATGCATCAAGATGTCCAAATTCCAAGAAAAATGGTGATTCGAGAGAAAATCAGTTTAGGGTCCCTTCAGGAATCTTTCTAAACTCCCCAGGCCGAAGAAGGAAGGAGCAAGCTTTGAGAAAGTGTGAAAAGTTGCAGAAAGGCAAATAGGATTGATCCAGGAAAAAGTGAAAAAATTGGCTAAGTCCTTCTAGAGGGAGCAGTCGGGACGTTTGGGACAGAAGGGCCCGAACCGGCCGGTTCGCGCGAAATCAGCACAAGGAGCCCAAAAGCAATTGGGACAAGCGGGCCAGAAATACCCGAACCGGCCGAAAAGAGACAAGTCAGCCCAAAAGCAATTGGGACAAGCGGGCCAGAAATACCCGAACCGGCCGAACCGGCCGAAATTGTCCCAAAAGGTCCAAAATCAAAATAGGACGTCCGGGACAAAAAGACCCGAAATACGCGAAGAAGCCGAAGGAGCCGAAAGCCAATCAAAAGGTGCCACGTGTCTTTGGCCAAATGAGGGACAAGGAAGCCCATTTCGGGCGGATCGGAGGTTTTTGTCCCAAGCAGCACTGGGACATCCGGGACGAATGGACGCGAAGTACGCGGAAGACCCGGCAGGCCCGAGAACCATTGAGAAATTGCCACGTGTCCTCATAAGAGTAAAGGTCAGAAAAGTCAAAGGGTGAATTTTCGAGCACCGAGCCGAACAAATAGGATTGTGCCACGTGTCCCATTTAAGAACCCATGAGGAAAATTCAAAGGAAAGCCCGCTGAAAAGTAGAGGAGAGAGAATTATTCAGCGAATCAGAGCGCGCCACGTGTCATCCAAGTGGCAGAGCGCGGGAAGAAATTCAAAAATCCGTTTTCGCCTGTTTTGTGTCCTAAATCTTCAGATTGACATATCTTTCGATCCAGAGCTCGGATTTACATGTTCTTGATATCAACGGAAAGCTTGTGAGATTCTCTACACGTTTCCAGGGTCAATCTTGCATTTTGGTTCAGTTTGAAGAAAGAAAATCAGAAAACGCCTCTGGCACGAAATAATAAGCAGAAGTGATGCTCAACTAACAACTTTAATGCAGCGAGACAACCCGCCGCACATTAGGCAAACCGCCGCTTTGCGAACTTGCCACTTCTGCCATGATGGACGAATTAAATGCAACCTAGAGGTGGTTGGGCGGTTCGAATTCCTCTCTCGTTTCTCTCCCATTCTTCCTATATATTGTAAGGAGGGGTTTCTTTCTGTAGTTGGACATTTCTGCTTTGTACCCTCCCTTCTCTCCTGTTCATAAGAAGATTTGTGGAGTTTTCAAACCTCCCATATAGTATCGTAACGCCGTTTTTGCCTTAGCGGCTATTGCAATGTATTGAATCGATCCTTGAGCAATATATATGTGTCTGTGGTTGCTTCTAAACCCTCTTACATATTTATTACTGTCATTCTTGATCTTTCATTGCATTTTTGCTATCTGTGCATGGTGTTGTGTTATATCTACATGGTCTGTGTTTAATGTGGCAAAGCATATGTTCTTCATTCCTCGGTGCATCACCTCTATTAGCTTAGATTTATTTTATGCATCTTCTTACCTTGTCTCCTTGGCAGATTAGATTAGATTTTGAGAAAACCCTCTGCATATTTTGTGTGCACCTGAACAGAGGAATAGGAACCAGCCTTTCTCTGGAGATTCCTTTCTCACTCTTCAAGTCCCACACTTGGAGAAAGGATTCAATGTTATGCTATCACACTGGATATTAATATGATCAACCTAGAAAACTGATCAATATCCAGGGGTGCTGTGATTTTGCACTAACACCTTCATCATAAAATGGGATGCCTATGCATACATGAAGATGTCATTTGGGCTATCAAATACTAGAGAAACATTTCAATAAGCAATGGATATGGCGAGTTAAAGGGCATTAAACAAAATAGTGCTTTTATATCTTGATAACATCACTTGTATTTTCTAAAAATGTAAAGAGTCACCTCTTTCATCTTAGACGAGTCTTCCACAGTGCGGGGAGGTTTGGAGTGTCCTTGAACCCAAAAAAGTTCATATTCATGGCACATGAGGGTAAAATTATAGGCCATATTTTGTCAAAGGAATGGTGACAATTGATCGGAGAGGGTAGAATCCATCCGCACTCTACCATTACGAAGTCATAAGAAGTCTCTTTAAAGCTTCTTAGGGAGTATAAACTTTGTTCGAGAGGTTTATACCATATTTTTCTACTCTTGTGAAGCCATTAACGATGATGCTGAAAAATAATTTGGCTTTCAAATGGACAGTGAAGGGAAAGGAGAGTTTTGAAGCTATCAAGCTTGCCATATCTCAAGATCCAATTCTCATTAATCCAAATTTCTCCGAAGAATTATTTTTATATGCCTTTAGTGATTTCAACATCATCTCCACAATATTGGTATAGAAATCAAAAGAAGGACTAGAAGCAACTTATCACATTCTTCAACCAAAGCCTTGAGGATTATAAGGTGAGATATTCATTCGTTGAGAAACATGTCCCGCTTATGGTTAAAATTTATAAGAAATTTAGGTATCTAGTGTCAAAAATAGAATTAATCTATTAGTTTAACATGCTTTGGTGTAAAGGATTTTCTTTTAAACAAGGACCTTAATGAAAAGAGAGCTGGTTGGATAACCAAGGTCATGGAGTATGATATTGATATAAATGTGACCAAATTAGTTAGGGGAAAGGGTTGTGTGAGAAACTAGCTTCTAACTAGCATGTTGAATCAAGAGAGGAGGTAGAAGATGTTATGGTGTTGCAAGATAATCAAGAATAGACTACACATAGTATTCCCATTCCTTAGACTCGGGATATCATATATTTTCTTCAAACAGTCAAAGTCCTCAGGGATTGAGTAAGTCTAAAATGAGGTATTTCAGACTTTATTGCATCCCATACATTCTTGTAGATAATATTTTGTTCAAAAGGGATGTGAATGGTTTCCTCCTAAGGTGCATCAAGATATATTAGATAGAGAGGGTATTGCACGAGTTTCATGATGGAGAGGCAAGTGGTCATTTTTCCCCAAAAGAAAAAACTATTAGAATCATGAGGGCTTGTTATTGCGGCCTAATATTTTCAATGATTATTACTCATGGATTAAGAAATGTAAGAGGTATGTCTTCTTCATAAGTAAAGAGAAGCTAGTAGCCCTCCCACTCCATCCTATCTCAGTTAAACAACCTTTCATGTAATGGGGGCTAGATTTTATTGGGATGATTGATCCAAGTTTTAGCTTAGGTCACAAATGGATTCTTACATCCACAAACTAAATCACTAAGTGGACATAAGAAATTGCACTTAAGTAAGAAAATGAAGCCAACATTACGCATTTATATGAATGTATTACAACAAGTTTTGCTTTGTTCCTTCTAGTATAGCATTGGATAATACCTTATCTTTTCTTGGAGAAAAGACATCTAATGGGCTGTTAGGAATGAAATCTACTTGAGAACCTCTTCTAACTACTACCCCCAAGATAACGGCCAAAGCAGATTCCACGAACAAGAACTTGATGAGAATCATAAGAAGAACGCTAGATGAGAATTAGAGGAATTGACATACCAAATTGAAATCAACCTTGTGGGCTGGTAGAATCACTCCCAAGAAGTCAAGCTCGGCTATTCCCCTTTCAATTTGGTTTATGGAAGAGATGAAAGGATTCCAATATCCCTTCAATTACCATCCTTGGAGATTATCAAGCGAGATGGAGTCATTGAATTTTCCAGCTATGGAAGTCATGTATGTAGAGCTCATTGAGCTGGAAGAGCTAGGAAACCAAGCCATGAAAATAATGGAGAAAGACAAAACTCAAATCAAGATGAGTTTTGACAGAAAGGCCAAAGACAAAAAATTCCAAGAGGGAGACTTAGTCTTTAAATGGGAAGCCAAAATAGAAAAACCAGGAAGGCATTCTAAATTCAATGAAATATGGAGTGGCCCTTATAGGATTTTAGGTTGCAGAAAAGAAAAAATTTCTTTCCAGCTATCAAGGTTAGATGGAGAAGAACTACAAATTCTAGTCAATGGAATCTATCTCAAGCATTGTTATTGAGTGAAATATCCTTCTTGTATATATTAGTTTAAGAGTTGTAATTTCTTTGAGTGCTTATAACACATTGCATTGTTTTAGTTTAGGTTACTCTTGTAAGAAGTTCTTTCGCACACTCTGCATATCCCTCTTGGGGTGTGTATGATTTTTAGTTTTATACACAATGTGTGTCTTTGTGGCATGTTGTTTCTCTTACATTATCCATTCTCTAGAGGGGGATGTTTTCATGAGAAAAATTAGGTTCCAACAACAATCCAAACATTTCGAATCAAATTGTGTTCCCATGACTTCTGCGGTGTTGATGTTGGTCAAGGAATCATCAATCGGTTTTATTTCATACTTGACAATGATAAATTAGATTAAGGACAATTTCAAGGGGGATTCAACATTCATCATATGAATCAAATTTACTAGAGAAATAAGTTCCAAGTTCAATAATTAATATTGTAAGGGCTCGGGGGTAGACTTCATATTTTAGGATCACTTTGCGGGTGTCCCTACGGTGACTCCATGCATAATGGACACTTCAAGAATCGGTCTCACATCTAGCAGAGATAGATGTCCCCGAGAGGTCACCAATTGTTATCTATTTTTACCCCTATGGTATAATAGACAAATTGGGAGGATGGGTTTGAGAACCAAACATCAATTCATGGAGCAACTGAATGATACAACTGATATTTCAATTTTGGGAAACATTACAAGTGATTCAGGAATTTTTAGAGGACTTGCGGCCATCCATCGAAGTAGGCTTTCGAGCGTTAGCGAGTTTGCAATGTGAAAGAGGACCTAAGATTTAATGAAATATTTCTATAAACATGTCGGGAATTATAAGTCCAAAAAAGTTCTTTTGGAAGTAATTTTCCATGCCTTACATGGTGGAAAAGAAGATACATCTTGAAGCATCATACACTTCCCAAGGCGTTTCATTATTCGGCACACAACCAACAATCCAGAGAAATAAGGAGCCATTTCGAGGTGATAAAGTCAAATAATACCCCATTGGATTTAATGGGTTGTTTCCATGCAAAATCATATATCAATTCACCCCAAAAATCATCCGGGAGCTCAAGATATCGCCTTCGGAAGTTGGCCTCTCGAGGTTGGTCGGGTGGTTTGGACACCGGATTCATCGAGTTGGATGGTTGGGTTAATTTTTGACATGTATGGATAGTTTTAGATGCCCATTGCACCCCTCACATTTGCATGACATAAAGGATGGATGGTACAACAAGTTTAGATGGGTCATGAGGTTGGTTGGGTCACAAAGGTTGGATGGTACGACAAGGTTGGATAGGGAACCAAGCTTAGTTAGGTCACCAAGGTTAGTCAGTCACATTTTTGAGGCGTATGAATAGGTTGGTCAGCCTAGCCGATGGATGACCATCAAGATGGTTGGGTAGCTCATGGTATGGATAGAAATAGACATCCGTTCGACCCCCTCGGGTTGGATGACCCACGATGTTGAGATGGAAGTCGATTTGGTTGAAAAACATAGTAATGTATAGAACACATAGTTAGATGGTGTCTAACCCCCTAGGGTTGGAAGGTCGAAGTTAGATGATGTGAGGTTGGGTGAGTCACTAGTTTGGTTGGCTCATCGGTTCATTAGTTGTGAGGATGGATAAGTTACATAAGAGATGAGGGTAGGTGAATGAATGAAATCCCAACAACTAGAATTAATGAGGCATGACACCCATAAATATCATTGGGAAAAGTACCAAAATGAATGGTTACCCATACCTCTTTAATGCATCCTACCAGTCGGTGATGCAATTTGCCTATATATTGTAAAATTCACCTCATTTTGAGAGATATTTTTCTAGAAGGAAAAGGAAATCTATCAAAATTGTTCTAGAGCTATTGTGAGCTAAAGGCCTCAAATTTGGGCTTATTGTAAAAGATTTTGTCTTATGCTTATGGTATGATGGATTGTGCATGTTTCTAAGAAATAAAATTCATGTTTTGTGGCCATTTTCTTCCTAGCTTGTATTAATTGCACCTTTTTCCTTCCATTATATCTATAAGTATATTGTGCATGTATCTATCTCTTTACAGGGTCCATAGTTTGTTGTGCTTTATGAATATAGGGAATTGAATATTATCTTAGACTGTGGCATTTATATCAGCCCTCTCTTCCTCAGTTTCCTCCCCATATTTCACTCACTTGGATTGTCTCACCCTTTCTTGGTGCATCACCTTCACTTAGAGTAGTTTTATTTCATGCATATTTTTATCCCTCTCTCCTTGTAAAGAATTATAGTAAGGTTAGTTTATCTTTCCATTCTATGCACTTTGGAGAAGTTGGTACTTAGAGGATGAATCTAGATTTCTATGGAGGATTACCCTACTTGTAAGGTCCCACACTGTAGGATAATCCCATGTTATGCAAGTTGCACTAGTTGCCTCGTACACAAAATCACAAGCAATCAAGGGTGCTGTAATTTTGACATAACAGTCACTAGAAGCTCTTTGTGAAAAATTCATGGGATGTTTTTAGTGATACATTGGTCATACCAAATGTTTATGACCGACCTCATTTGGGTTAGAAGAAATAAAATCATATAAAAGTAATGTTTTGGCTCATTTCGTGAACTATTCATGGATGGGTGAAGAGTACAACCCATAGGTGAGTGAATTGCAGGTATGAGGGAAATGTTTGAGAGTCAATAAGATTCATGATAGGTTTATTAATGATTCAAAGCATGTGTGCAATCTATTAGAAGAAATACAAAGTGAGAAGGAAGAAGATAAAGCAAGATTATGAGAGATTTAAGACCTAGTGTGTGAGCTAGGGTTTTGAGCTGAAATTGCGATTTCCATCAATTGTGGAAGCAAAAAAATCAGAGATAAGATATATTCAGCTGGATGAGTTGGTTCTTGGTCATCCTTAGGGTTTTGTAGCATCCTTGTGGAGTTGGTGCTTCAATAAGTTAGGAGTTGGTGCTCCTTGTAGGGTTCGTGTTCTACTAAACTATGGGTTGGTACTCCTTGTGAAGTTGGTACTTCATTAAAGAACTTTTATTTGAGTAATAAGTAGAGTTTCAATGGATTTTATTCCCCATGAGGGTTTCCCATTTACATATGGTGTTCTTGTGTTGATTAATTTTTTTCTTTCTCTTGTGGTTGTTGTATATCTAAATAAACACACATGGTTATGAATCTTGCATAACCAATCTCATTGATGAATGTCCGGTTTGGTAAATGAAATGAAATTAATTGTAGGATTGATTCACCCCCTCTCATTACCCTTTGCTTCTATCAATGGTATAATGTCGGGGGCCCGATGGGACTAACTCTTAATGTAGGGTTTATTGGTGACATATTATTGATTATTGATGGTTAGTTGACAAATAAAAATATCTCACTAGTCAAAACTTAGTCACATGCACAATCGTAAAGCATTTTTAGTTATAGTTACGACTATGATGCATGTTGAAAATTTTGAAATCGGGTTAGATCACGATATTTGATTGTCAATATGGCCTTATTTATCCTTTGATAAAACCTATGCATAGAGCATACACAAGTAAAAGGAAGACTTATGAAAACAATAAAGAAACCAAAAGGAATGAAGGGAGGGGGCAAAAGTATAGATTTCGGGTGCATATAATATTGGGATATATTTGGGTGGAATTTCATAAAGAGGTGAGATGATTAGGTCCAATTTCTATTGGAGATGAAAATGAGTAGTAGGAGTGTATATATAGATGTGACAAGATTGAGTGTAAGTGAGTGATGATAAATAATTGGGTGACATGTATTCAATCAAATTATTTTATAATTTTAGCTATTTTAAGGGATTAGTTAAGTTTAGTGAATATTATTCTTTATATTATTTTTGCATCTTTGTAAATGATGTGACCTTATAGGTGCATTTCTAATGTCTACATTTTTTCCTTATTTGGGTTTTGTGTTGTAGCACAAATTATTTAGTACAAAATTGAAGATAATATGGTGATTTTACGAGCCTATGAAAATGGTATGCATGTGGGATTAGGCATTTTTGAATAGATAAGAACCTAGAAATGTGATCATAGGGCCACTTGACCAAAGTCCGTGAGGGATCGATAAGTTGATTTTGAAAGGTAGAGATAATTTAGTTAATTCACTAAGATAGATGATGAGTGTGATAATATTGAGGAGAATGTTATAGTGTAGTATTCCTCCTCAAGTGATAGATTTTTGGATATATGATGACCCAACACAATGAGAAATGAAAATTAGTAGTTAGAAAAGGAGAAAAACTGATATTTTTGAAAGAATCATTATTGAAGAAATTATAGTATTTCCCTAGGCATGTGTAAGTGAAAAATTGATTAATGACACATGTAAGAGTGAATGTGAGGGTAGTGTTTCCCAAACCCATATCCAGGCCTATATTTTAGTAACCACGATGTGATGTATATTGGTGGCGGGTTAACTTATGTTCATTTCTAAATCTAATATTAATTTTGTCATCAAGGTTTGCACATTTGTCATTTTATTTCATTTTTCGAACACCCTTTTATTACGAGATCTATTTGTTGTTTTTGTATATTATTTTCCATAACATCTAAAAAATCTAGTTGTGGGATAATCTTAAATGAATTTTGTGTGATTTTTATTCATAATAAAAACCTTAACTTTTATTTAAATATGTTTAAGTTCTCATCCCATATTCATTATTTATTATTTTCTTGAATAATATTGGCATATGATCTTCCCTCATGCCATAAGGTAATATTGAGAATCAAAAACTATTTTTGTCCTTAAAGGGCCACCAAGATTTCATTGCATAGATTCCATAGTCTAGAGTCCGTGTTTTAGTAAAATTTAAACAATCTTGGGGAGATTTCATTTTAGGGTAAGGAGTTTAGTTTTCCTTGGATCTTGTGAAGAAAGGTGGGTTTTCCACCAATAACCATGTCTTAGACAACACCCTTACATGGATTTTGGCCTCATAGATTGAAAGGTAATATAAGGATGCCCCTTAAGAGCTAATTTCTATCCTAGAATTAGGATCCTACATTTTCCATGCTTCACTTTGCAGTACTAGGAAAACATCATTCCTTAAGATACCCCCATGTACCTTCGAGGTATATTGGTGAGATATAAGTGAGAATAAAACCTTATAAATAATATTATGATTATGAGATTTCTCCTTGTGTTTACTCCATGTTTTTAAAGTTTTATAAAACTACAAAAACATAAAAAATCCAAAAATTACCATATTTTTAAAAATCTTCTCTTTTCAATTATATTCATTCCCATAGCAAAGTGTCCAAAATGTACACCATGATATGAGCTACCCTACAAAATGTTAGAGATATCAAATAAATAAATCTTACTTTGTGCTACTAAAAATATGGGCTTATTCTAGCCATTAAATAGGAGAGGGAAAATCAGGAGGTTCTTTCCATGAATAAAGTATGTTAATCTCTAAATATGAATCCACAATAAAAAAAAATAGGGAAAATGTTAATATGTTTTTGAGTCTAGGGGACCTACCTCAGTTATATCCCTAGCCCCTTTTAAGGTTGATAACATAACATGTAAGACTTATAATGATAAATAAAATAAATGAAATGAAATAGTATACATATTTAGGGGACAAAGGGGACCATTATGTGGTGTAGGGATTATTTGAGGAAAATTGTTGATTGTTGATGTTTTGCTGATCAATTGGAAGTTATCTCTATTCATAACTCAATCACATTCACAATCTGCATATAAATTGTATAGAATTCACAAGATATTTGTAGTTGTGACTATGACATATGTTAAAAATATGAAGCTGGTTGTGTTGTGAGATTTGGTTGTCAAGATGGGATTCTTTCTACTTTAGTAAAACTGTGAGTAAGTGAAAGAATTATATAAATAGTCGAGAAACTAAAATGAATAAAGGGAGTGAGTGAGTGTTATTTAATAGATTTGAGATGCATAGAATATTGGGATTGAAAAAGGTTAAAAGTGCATAGAGATTCGAGATTGAAGGGTGTAATATGTATTAGAGATGTAAATGGGTAGGTGGAGTGTATAGAGGGATGTGACAAGATTACACGTGAGTGGATGAGGATAATTAAATGGGTGACATGTCTTTAATCAACCTTATTTTATATTTTTTTACTTGTTTTGTGGGATTAATTAATTTTTAGTGATTATTATGTTTTATATTTTTTTGTATTTTTTAAATGATGTGACCTTAGAGGTGCATTTTCTAATGTCTAGAGAAATTTCCTACATATTCTTCATCTTGGATTTTTTCAATGCATAGTCTATTGGGATGTGTTGGCCCTCAAAATGTACCACAACATTTTGAGTTTTTTACACCCTAATTATATATATGTTATAAATTTCACAACAATAAAAAAATGTAAAGGTTTGTAATAGGGTATTATTCTAATTGAGTTAATACTAACAAATATTGGAGAATGTCATGGATAAAATAGATCAAATCATGCATCGATGTCAAAAATGTGAGACACGGATTACATGAAGTCAAAACTAAGTAATGCATATATGCTGTAAATTATGAATAACAAATGAGATAATTGCAAAACATATAAATGGTTCTAACTCAACACAATGCCATGAATTAGCTCAATAATCAAGATGCATATATAGGAGGAGAGAAGTTAAACTAACACCCAAAATAGTGGTGAGAACTCCCACTAACTGATAATGGTGGTTAAGATGACTCCACAAGACTAGAAATATAAATCCAAACAACTAGTACACCTAAGCAAGGTAACTCAACAAGTGTAGGGATAATACATGTGTAGGAATAATATACAATGAAAAAATAAAGGATAAAAATATCCTACACCAACACCTCCCTTAATCATAGCTTAGGTAGGCAGAAAATAAAGTGGGTCCCGGTGTAGAAATCATATACTTGGGTACATTTCTAGGTCCTAATCACATACCACTATTCATATGATTCATAAGTGAAAAATAGCAATTAACATCTGTCTTTGGCTAATTTTATTTATTTCTTTCTTTCTTTTGGTCTTGCACACCTCATTCCCAGTTTGAATTTAATTGATTTGTATTTCTTGGGTCCTGGACACCATCACCTAGTTAGGATGATGTGCAGGTGGCACCCTTCTTCCCTATGGGCACTCGCCATCTTTGTACCTTACTCTCCCCTTTTGGGCCTATTTTAGTTTTTGGGAATCTTTTTTTCTTGGTGGACAACCTTTTAGATGTTAATTACAAAATTCAAACAAGGAATCGTATAAATACAAATTTATGTGATCATAATAAAGGAACAAGCTCTAAGCATACATTAGTATTGCCTAATGTTGCATCCAAATAAATTTCAAGATCATCAAAGCATCCATCTAGCTTCATTTAACGGGCAAGGGACTGCATTTTTCTGCATACACTTCATAGGAGGAGAATTTCATTTTGACATCTACACATCTATTTACATTAATACATCTAGCTATTACTTTCTAATCGACACAACTTGCATAAGATATTCCTAGGACATGATTAATCACACACACACACACGTAACTACATGGAGTATGAGATGTAGTGTAACAATAAATTATAATTTCACTTTTCAGGTGACCTCGGGGTCATTTTGAATCCCCATTTGCATCTTTTTCTTTACAGGATTTGATGTGTGTTGAGGTTTTGTAGGAGATTATTTGTTTTGCAGATTATAGGAGAATTCTTCGGACATCCAAGGAGTTACAAGAGACGAACACGAAGGTTAGTGACATCATTACGACATAAGAAAAATAATTTTCTAAGGTTTTGGGTAGACACATGCACCCAGTATAGTAGTCTTTGACACCTAGGCACCCTTGACCTAGTCTAGGCTCCCTGGTCTAGCTTGTTCCAACATTTTTACATTTTTTGGGTTTAGTTATGACAAGTATACCATCTTGTTTCATTAGTTTTCTAGCTCACCATACTTCAGATTTATTATCTCTTATTCCCCCTCTCTTGCACTTAGGGTTTCAATTTCTATTTTATTATTGTTTGTGTCAAATCTATGCTTTAACAATTTATTTATTAGTTGTAACTTTCTGCAATTAGGGTTTTATAAATTTCAATATTTGTTAAATTATTTAGTGAACCCATCACTCTAACCCACTGTAATTTTAAGTATTTTTTTCATATTTTTATCATGGCTCAAAATGATGGACCATTGACTAAATCCCACCTTCAAGAGTTCAATGATCGTCTTGTTGAACATCCTCAAGATCTAGATCTAATTTTATTCGATTCTTGTGAGGTAACCACCAATTGTTCTCGAGTTTAATGTTCCTACATACATCCCCACTTCCATGCCTATCACTACTCAACCACCTTCTTCTAGTATTCCACCTACTTCTACTCTTATTGTATCTATTTCTCCTCCCACCAACCACTTCACTCCACCTCTTGTTTCTCACACACACGGAAAGTATCTCCCATTGTAACCCAAGATCTAGCCTCTCTATCGGGATCTCTAAGTTTAAAAGTTTCAAATGTAGCAGGACAATTCTTATACATATCCATCTATTTATTTCACATTACTACTTCATACTCCTTTTGCATTCGCCATTTCCACTTATGCACTTCCTCCAAACTTCGTCACTCCCAAGCTACCCATTTTCAATGGTCATGGTGATCCTCAAGAGAATATCCAAACATTTCATGTGGCATGTCTATATTGTGTAAATGATCATACTTTACTAACAAATATATTTCCTTGAAGTATACAAGACGATGCTATGCGTTGGTTCTATGACCTACCGTCCATTCGGTAATAACATTTACACATTTGAACGATGCTTTCCTCGGCAATTTTTCATTCAATATCAACTCTAAGATATCCTATTATAACCTCACACAAATTAAATGAGGATCTACTGAAAATATAGTAGATTATGTCTTATGATACAACATCAAATTAGCTAAGATGTATAATGTACTTGCGGAATCTGAAGTTCAAGATCTATTTGTCCAAATTCTCTTACCTCCTCTCGTAAGAGAGTCTCATATTTTGAGACATCTCCTTCATTTTATAAACTTTTCCATAATCTTAACCTAAGTGAAACCAAACTATTATCTATGGGAAAGCTTAAATATCATGATCAAGATTCATCATATTATCCTTGATTTCAAATAAAATCCATTTTCAAACCATCTACAAAACCTAATGAAGCTAAAGTCTTGGAAATGTTGTCTCTACTCTTGAAAAAATTCAATGGAATCCTACAAAGCATATATTTAAAAATTTCCTTGTGCTCCACATATTTTATTGCCACAACTTGTTGAGAGAAATCTTATTACAATTCCACATCCACTTAATATAGATCCATCTCACCCTAAAGGACACAACTATAACAATTTTTTTTGATGTGACTATCATCAATACATCAAACATTCTATTGATCGATGTTTCAAACTTTGGCATCTTATTCAATATCTCATCTATAATAATGCTATTGAGATAACGTCAGTCAATGAAAAAAAAAACTCAAGATCTTCAACAATATTATTCCTAAACACGAAAAACAAGTTGATGGATCTTCAACCAATCATACATATTGGGTAGTGCTACCTCCTTCATCGAGGGATCTTGATTTTATAATTACTCATGCAAATACATCTCCACCATTCATTTCATTCTATGATCATCACTATCATACTACATTATATTCTAAAAAATTGCATATCAATTCTTCTATCGAGCTTCACACTATCAATAATACAATTATTGATCCATTGATTCATATGTGTGTGTGCTCTATTACACTTCTTTTTGCTATCTACTATCCACTGTCACATATTTCTTACCTAGTTTGTAAATCACATGGTTATATTAAGATTCTAGTCATAGTTGGTCTTCTTACCATGCTTGTGTCATTTCTTGTGGAAACTTCAATCAAATGATGTGACATGATTTTAGGTCTTCCTTGGCTCTGTGTTACTCAAGCTATCATTTCCATGAATCAATTGAGTCTAAAGTTCATTCAAAATATCCAATTTATTACCATCAATGGCGTTCCTCTATGAACACCATGGCTACAACATCCTCTTGAGGTTACCGTTGCACTTGCTAGAGCATCTAGGTCCCGAGGACCTCTCAAATATAAAGAATTTCTTTCTCCTAACTCTCTTATTTGCACATGACCTAATCAGTCTCATCAGTCTACTAGTCCATCTCATTAGTCTAAGTCCATAACTCAGGTGGCTCTTCCACATAGGTATACATCAACTCTTCGGTTTCCTTCACATAAGTGTTCACCACCTCCACACTATCCTTCACATAGGTGTTCGTAAACTCCACATTCTCCTTCACATAGGTGTTCATCACCTCCGTAGTCTCATTCACATAGGTGCACATCACCTCCACAATATCCTTCACATAGGTATTCATCCCCTCCTTTGTCTCATGTACATAGGTCTCATTCACTAATACATTATATGTCTCATACATCACTGATCTCACACTATGGTCACATGAATTTATCTTTACAAGCATCGAGTGGAGGAACCTTACCATTCAATTTTTTTAGATAACATATTCATCATCATACACTTGAGGGTCATCATGCTTACTCTCCCCCATTCTAGCATTATGATGTGTCTCGAATTTCTACTATCTCTCTTCACACTTTGCATATAGTATTTCACAAACATATCACACATATTGATACGCTTGTATCATCACTACCATATGACACACTTTTATGTTATAGTTCACACTTGACTATTGAGGGCTCACTACATTCATGAACCTCACATCATACACCCAACACATTCACAACACATATTTCTAATTGTCACACAACAAGCTATCCTATGAAGCACTATAATTCCATGGTTCATACTCAAATGGTGAGGGTATAAATCTGAAATAAACCTCACCAAAATCTTTCACTCTATGCTCTATGCTTCATTGATCATATCTATCTTGCCTACACTATCAAACCATTTCCTGATGACAAACTCTTATCCTATAGTTCATTCTTGATTACCGAGGGGGCGTTTATAAATGAACCTCATCACATACACATTCGTATAAATCCAATCGGGGCCACACTGTCCCTATCAAACTCATGTTGTATATCATTCCATCTCACTAATTCACAACATACTACATATCTTGTTTGCACTTTTTTAAGTTTTTATACTTACAGGAACACTTTGTTTCCTATGCTAGATGGATACTTAGTATGTCAATATTGTTTATATATATATAGACAATAAATCATCTAGTTGGGTACATTTCTAGGTCTTAACCACATACCACTATTCACATGATTCCTAAGCAAGAAAAATAGTAATTAACATCTATCTTTGGCCTCTTTACTTTCTCTTTGGTCTTGCACACCTTGGTGCCAAACGAATCCATCGATAAGAGATCTTGGGAGTCATCACTTGTTATCCTCGAATACCTTTGATCCACCCGACCACCCATATCTCAAGGGGGCCTACCATTGGACTATTTTCCCTTCCTCCCCTCCTCTCAATAGCTAGATAGATCATTCGGGGTATGGTACTACCCAGTTTAACTTTGAATGCTTATATTTCTTGGCCACGATGCCAACACCCTGTCACCCTTGTCCCCTCTAGGCGCCCCAACCTCTTTTTATCTTACTCACCCATTTTGGGCCTCTTTTATATTTTGGGCATATTGTTTTCTTGGTGGTCAGCCTTTTAGATGTTAATTACAAAATTCAAACAAGGGAATCATATAAATACAAAGCTATGTGATCATAATAAAGGAACAAGCTCTAAGCATCTATTACTATCACCTAATGTTGCATCTAAATTCAATTCAAGAGAATCAAAGCATCCATCTAGCTTCATTAAAGGGAAAAGGGACTGGATTTTTCTACATACACTTCATAGGAGGGGAAGTTCATTTTACATCCACACATCTATTTACATTACTACATCTAGCTATTGCTTAGTACTTGGTGTAACTTGCACAAGAGCTTCCTAGGACATGATTATTCAAAAACACACATAGAAATACATGGATTCTCGAGATGTAGTGTAACACTTGGTCATAATTTCACTATGTTGGGTGATCACTGAGTCGGTCGGCTCCCAATTTACATCTTTTCTATGTTTAGGATTTGATGTGTTTTCAGATTTTACAGAGACCATTTATTTTATAGGCTATAGGTGAATTATTATGGACATCCAATAATATATAGGTGACCATCAACGAAGGTTATCAACATTGATGTGACACAAGAAATATCATTTTTAAGGATCTGCATAGACATAGGCACCCATAAGCACTCTTTTTGCACCTAGGTGCCCCGATCGTCTAGGTTCCCTAATCCATCTTGTTCAAGTAGTTCTCCACTTTTCCGGGTTCAGTTACAATATTCCTCCCTCCCATTTCATTAGTTTTCTAGCTCAACATACTTCAAGTTTTTTACAAAATCAGCTAAGTCTCTTATTCCTTATCTTGCACATAGGGTGTCAATTTCCATTTGCATTGCATGTGTCAAATATCTGCGTTATCACTTTATTTATTAGTTGTGACTCTACAATTAAGGTTTTACAAATTTTAATATTTGTTAAATCACCCGATAACAAGCCTAATAAGGTACTCATTTACAATAATCGGGAAAATAAATGTTATAATGGATGTAAAAAATCAATGCAAGGTACCTAAAAACTAGTAAAATATAAAAAAATAGAGAGAAATCCTACTGCAAGGCATCCCAAGATGCAAGTCTTAGAAAACTTTTACTTTTCTACGAATAAGTTTGGTCTACACTGTGGTTTAGATCCACTGCTTGATCACAAAATCAAAATCAACTTACACTATGATACACCGAATACCTCCATACTAGGGAGAATTTCAATGGAGTATTTGACACTATAATTCAAACAAATAGCTACCCTTAAAAATTAGAAAAATCTCAAAGACTAACTAAAGGATACATCATAGGTTATGTCAAAAGTGCAAGAAATCACCAAACATAATTAAATATACTACTAGAATTTGTGGTCCACGTTGGTGTGTGTGACATGCCTAGTCATTGTCCACATCACCTGGTGAGTCATCTCACCTTGCGAGAGTCATAGGTCTTAGGAAGTCAAATGAAAAGTGTTAGATTCTGTCATAGAATATGTCATTGTCATTTGCGTCAGTGCATCATAGGAGTTACATTCCTTATTTGGAATTGTAACTCTTCCTTTAGTGGCATCATATGTGTTAGTCATGTCATATAAGTCAATGGCGTCATTGATATTATTTCCTTGTTTAGGCATGGGGTTACACATCACCCCTATTTGTAGTTACTTTTTTGATCTATGAGGATGACCAGACTTGTTTTCTTACTTGCATTTTCTTTCCATTGATTTGAATCTTGCTTATTTTGTTGGAGCTTGATGTTACCATCGAGTTTAACTTCATTGTGGTGTATTTTTTTCGACATCGGTTCTCATGCATCCCTCTTTCATGGTATCAAACTGGTTTTGGTAAAATGTGCACTCTTCATTTATCAAGTTTTTTATTAATTCTGGTTTCTTCTTATTTCATCATGCAAGTTTTTATTATTATTTTTGGAATTATATTGCTCACCTTGTATTGAGGTTTTAGTAGATTACAAGTTGAGGTATTAGGCTAGTTTGCTTTATCATGTTGTTGAGTTCATTATTACTTCTTTCTCATGAGCCTCGCTTTTCCTTGGCTCAAACCTCGTGGTTCCTTCTTGGGTTGTGGTTCATGTGTTTGAGTTATTTGGGTGATGGATTTCACATGAGTTTTTTTTTAGGTTTATTACAGTTTGAGGTTGCATTTTAAAGGCTACAATTCAATGTTGACTTGGTGGGTTGTTTGGGTAGGCTAATATTTTGGCTCGAAGGTTCATTTATCTTATCTTTGCATTATTCAGCTTCACTTTTTGAGATTGCATGCTCTGGTTTGAATCGTTTACAACTCGTTCCTTATTTGGCTACTCGTTTGGGCTCAGCTTGGCTTGGACCAACCAAATCATGCTCTAATTTTCCTTTGGTACTCTCCATTTGCATCGCATCTTTTCCATTGCTTGTGCTTTCGGTGACTTAGCCTCTCCCACTTATTTGTGGCTCGGTCTACTCTGGTTCACTTGGGTCTATGCACTCTGCCCTATTTTCTAACCGGTGTTCTCTTGCACTATTTCCTACACTATTTCCTTTGCATTATCTGTGCTTTTTTTAGGACACTTGTTTTACATTGGCCCGTGTTAACTCCATGTTATTTCTAGTTCATGGTTTCATTCTCAGATTCTTTTGTTTGCTATTATTTTCATGAGGAATCTCATTCGGGCTCTGGTTGGACATTACAACATACTTGGAGTGGGATTTTGACCTGCGTCAATATTGGTCCCTGTGCACACATGGCTCTAGCTCCCTTCAACGGCTCAAGTTTCATTTACCTACAACAGATTACACATGACACGTGGTTGATACTGTGTTCAAAGAAAAGTTGTTAAAAGCCATGGATTTGGGGTAAGAATTCCTAAAGAATCCCCAAAGGCTTCAAGCAACAAATTAGTGGACCATCCGATAAGAAATGAGCAAGATTTTCTAACTAGCATGCATTATGAAGTAAACACTCAAACTTAAGCTAATTAAACTACCTCTATTCTTTGAAAGCTTAAAATAATGAACCTAGTAAGCCCTAAGCAATCATTTTTAGTGATTAAGAGAAAGAGATCTCCCCATTATAGGCTTTTGAGCCAATGGTTCTTCTCTTTACCCTCTAAATTGGATTAGCAATACAAAAAATGAAGTAAATAGCTCAATATCTAAACTAGAAATGAAATCTAGAACCTAGATGCAAAATACTATAATCTATGCTTAGGAAGAAGGGAGGAATTCTTGAAAATGAGAGAGGGGGTCTAGCCCTATATATAGTTTTCCATTTGGGAAAAAGGGAAACTTGAGTGCATGTGGGACAAACACTAAATTCCAAAAAGCACTTTTAGCAAGTCAAAGCTTACTTTGACTAGTTTTAGGGAGTGACAAACCATGTTTAAGCTTAGTTAAACATGTTTAGGAGGTGATTAGGGTTTGGAGAGAGTTTTGAAGGGTCAGATCAATCCAATGGAATGGATTGAGAGGTCAGGAAGGTGGTAGAAGTGGACTAGAAGAAAGTAAGAAGCTAATGTAGTTAGAATGAAGCTATTATAGCTTGTTTAAATGGTTTATAAGAGGAAAAATGACAAAAGGGATGTTGTAGGAAGAGAGTTAGATAGGTCAAACTGGCGGTGTATCATCGGTTTGCAGGGAGAAGCACAACTAGTGCAATATTAGTCGTAATAGTGCATTGGCCAAACTACAGGTGTCTACATTTGCCCCTCTTTGAGGTGATGTAAGTTACATCACTTCGAAGAAAGTAGACAAATATAAAAGAGAAGAATTTTTTTGAAGGGATAGAAGAAAAATTAATAAGATGAAGGATGCCCCCTCAAGTGTCGATGGGGTGATGAAAGAAGTCGATCGACGCTCAAAAAAGGTGACAAAAAGAGAACAAAAGAAAGAATAGTGTGATGAAGAAGAAAAGAAACATGATATAGAAGAAAAGGAGTATGAGGAAGGGGGAATGAGATAACATCCATCCAGTGCCTTTTAAACAACTTTATTTTTCATCATATTGCTAGAGATCTTCATCATCAGCCCTTCTTAAAAAGAATGAACAAAAGTGTAGTATGACATGAAAAGCCATATATGAACAAATGTCCATTGCTAAAAAAACACTAACTCCATGCAACATACAAAATGCAATGCAATACGAGAAAGTAAAAGATGCCTAACTCCATGCAACATACAAAATGCAATGCAATACGAGAAAGTAAACAAGCTAACCTAACAGAGAAACATAATGCAATGTTTTTGTTATCAAGCTTCAGTTCCAACCTATTCGAATCAATGACAAGGGTTAATGACGGTGCCCCAAGCAAAGATACATGTGAGGGGAATAATGGAGGACACTTCGGTCCAATGGAAAAGCAATGTGCACTACGAAATAGTACCAGAAACTCATTGTGCCCCAGAGTATAGACAAAGTAAGCAACCTAGCTTTTCTTGATGGAGGTAGATCAAGATGATCCGCGAGTCGTGCACATGAACAAGTGAGAACCAAAGAGTGACATTTTGTAAGCTGATTTATATTTTTTTTGATGTTTCTTGAAACATATTTGAATGTTTTTGTGATTTTCTAACATATTTGAATGTTTTTTTTTTTTAAAGTTTTCTGAAACTATGTACAGGAAGATAAAGAAGTGTGGATGCCCCTAGCGATAGATGGGATGTACAAGGGTGAAAGGCCATGTGCATGCACAAGAAGGTGAAGATGTGAAATTTCCCAGTGATTAGGTGGGGGTATTCAAAGGAAAACTCTTCACATGTAGAAGTGGGACCCAAGGCCATTATGGATAGGTTCAACATGATGATGAACGTAAACCAATGAATTGTTGGGAAGAAGCAAGGATGCCCCCAATGTAAGTTGGCCTAAAAGCACATGATAGAAAGGAAGGAGATGATTGTCTTTGTGAAAGGGGAAAAAGGTGTCCACAAACATGTCAAAAAAGGAAATATTATACACATGGATGTCCGAACGAAGCAGAAGAATGATGTGAGTGATATGAATGTAGTTTAGAAGCTTCACGATGAAGAAGTGATTAGCCAAAGGCACAAATCATGAGACAAGATACATACTAGAGTAAGAGTCTGAACAAGGTCCAAAAAAAGACACTTGGTAACATACTAATCCTATTTACTCATAGAGATCCAGTGTGTGAATGTGGAATTAAATTACCTCTTGAAGGAAAGATTTAATAGACAACAAGTGAAGACACCCTAGCCAATGTGTAGGAATGATTTATTTCGAAAGGTGATTTGTGAATGGAGGGTGGAAGGATAGCCGTACATTGCTCCACTGCCAGCCAAGGCATCCATAGCCTTGACGGAGATGCATTTGATTCTAATCACAACATTTCTCTACTACCATTAGGCATCCATAGCCCCGATAGAGATTATTGGAAATACCCCAAGAGAGAGTTATATATCAATTTTATTTTTCTTTGTAGCTTTTAGCTTTTGAATTTTGATTGATTTTGATTCTTTTGCTTTCTGAAAACTTATTTCAGATCTCCTATTTGACAAGGGGTTAAGAACCACAAATGGATTGATGGAAGGAGGTGGAAGTGATTGTGATGAAGACATTGGCTAGTGTCAAAAATATGTCCAAAATTTCTTCACAACAAGTTTATTAGATGTTGAATGTGATAGGATCTCTAAGAGGTCAGTCATTCTTTAATTTACCAAGGTGATAAAAGACCAGGGTCAAATGGATACCATAGAGATAAATTTCACAAAATACGTGCGAATAGGCTAACCAAAAGATCACCGAAGGGATAAAAATGATAGGAAGACTTGCAGAAGAATAGTAAGGAAGGGAAGAAATAACATCCATGTGTACGCAATACCTGATTGCAATGTTTGATCTTTGTACCTTTGATTTTTCTATGAAATGTTTTCTCATGTTTTTGTATTTTTACATTGTTTTGATTTTTAGATTTTTGATAGTTTTTGGAAAGGTGGGACCAAATAAGTCACTCTGTGTGGTAAGATCCAACAACGATGTCTGTGAGTTCCTTAATAAGGGAGACTAAGTGTGATTGTTTATCAAGAGTCATGTTATCTCCGATGTCGATGATTGTGGTGAGCTCATACTCAACAAATGATTGCGATTTATCCTGAAACATGATTTCGTATGCAGGAGTTGGAGTTCCCTATCCAGAGGTTTATGCACTTTGCGCCATACTTGATGGTTACGTTGATGTGCGTTCTTGAATCATGTTTGATTTTTAACCTTAAGATCATTTACTTTGTTGGGAGCTTTGGAGCTCTTGGAAGTTTTGACCTGAGCTTGATAATGAACCTGTTTGGGTTTTTTATAAGCTGACGCATGACTTGTCTGATCCCAAGAAGGAGAAGAAAGTGAATGTTTATGATTGATGAAAGGAATGATAGAAATGGTAGTGGGCTTGCCACAAACATTGATAGAAGAAAGATGTGATAGATGAAAAGGATACGGTCCAAGAATTGAAGAGGATGGGCTACCAGGAGGTGAGCCACCGATAGAAGATGATGAAGGGCTGCTAGGATATGGCCCTAAGATGGAAGAAGTTGGGCTATGAGGACATGGTCCAAGAATAGAAGATGAGGGTGAGGGACTACTAGGGTGTGGCCCAAGTATCGATGAGTAGGGGCTACTCGGAGGTGTCCCATAGATAGAATAGGATGAATGGCTACTAGGATGTGGCCCAAGAATAGAAGGTAATGGGCTACTAGGAGGTGACCCATAAGTAGAAAATGGAGGGCTACTAGGATGTGGCCCCAAGATAGAAGAAGACGATGGGCTACCAGGAGGTGAGCCAAGGCAAGATTTTGATTGAGGAATGATGATAGATAAGGAATGATTGGGAAATGAGAAGATAGGCCATGGATCAATGCTAGACTCCAACATCTCATCATGTTCAGAGGAAGGTGAAGATGGAATAATAGAAGAAGAATCAAGTTCCATGACCTTAGGCTCTTCCTCTATGTTCGATAAAAGGAATCAAACTCTTCCTCCCCATACGTGAGTGTATCGAGTTCAAGAAAGAAACCTTGTTTGCAATCCTCTAAAGGGATATCTTCATGTAGTCTGATTGGTCCTTTATCCTGAGATAAATCAATCAGTAGAGGTTGTTGTTCTTCAACCATGGGGGGTTGACTAGAAGAAATGGATCTACTAAGCGGGAAGATTGATTGACAGAAGAAGATGACTCAAGAGAGGAAGTAGGCTTGGAGGCAAAGCGTTTCATGAATGGATGATTTGGATTTGGACCTAGGTCATTTTTCTAGAAGACGATGTAATGTAGGTTGGAAAGTAGGATCACATAGCCATCCATTAAGTTACAACATAGGAGTCAAATTGGATGAGTGACTAGAGGTAACCCGAGTCATGGAACTCTTCGATGGAGGAAGAGGTTGTTGAGACGACTGATGAAGGAGGTCCTGCGAAGAAAGGGAGGACCGTGACTCAAGAACCAAATTATATGTTCGATTGATGGAACTTGGAGTCACACGAGTCTTCAAAGGAGGAAGACATCATTGAGGTGAGTTGGAATAAAGGTCCTGCGAAGGAAGGGAGGACCATGATTCAGGATTTGATCTAGGGAATCGAACAATAGTTGGGATCCGAATCTTTAAAAGCAGAGTGGGAATCGAATGATTGTTTTGATCTCGAATCAAGAAGAGTGGGGGAAAATTAATAATAATTTGGATTAGAAGCATCCAAACCATACCACTGACTATGAGCTGAAGGTGGGGAATAGGGTACCCAGGTGGGAATTCTAGCACGAAGAACCAAATGAGGTTTAGTCGTAAAGGGTATCTTTTGATGTGAATGCCTAAACCTAGGTTCTGCATTGTCATAAGCGTGAGGAACTACGTGATAGTCAGTCATTGTTGGCGTCATTTAAGCACAAATTTCTAGACCTAGATAGTGCGATCAAACTTCTTCAAAGTGAAGAAGGCCCCATGCCGATTTGGGTAGCACAATGGCAGCCAACTAGACATTCAATACGTATGTACGGAGACATGTGTGTGATTTTCCAAAGAAGGTCTAAGGAAAATAGACATCATGATGATGCAATCTTGATGAGATCAAAAAGGATTTTCCTAGAAAATAAGTTTTCTGAATGAATAATCACAAGGAACAATCACGCAAGTGCGAAACACAAATCCAATCAATAAGGAAATACTCCCTATGTAAAATGTGTGTGCAAAATGACAGCCCAATGCAAAGATGATCCACACAATGTCAATACTTACGTCAAGTTCGAAATGAACAAGGTGTAAGTAACAACAAGGAGCAAATCGTGACCTCCACACAAGGTATACCTAGTACTAACTCGAGTGTCGATGAAAGCTAAGTGTTTTGAAAAGTGGACGTCACAACTAGACATATCGTAACAACGCTATCCAGATATCTCAACCAAGCAAGCAAGGTGTTGATATCAAGACAACATTATGGCGATATATATAACACAAGATCAACACTCGTCAAGAGACCCAGATGACGTCTAAACTAAAATCAAGTAGAAGGTATAACAAGAAGTCTGTGATAATGCAAGCAGTGTAACCATGCAATAGAGGGATTTATACTACGTGCCCAAAGAATGGGAGACACAATGTAAATACCAATACTGAACGACTAGAATGCAAGAAAAATTCAAAAACTAGGGGAGAGACAGAATGACAAAACCAACCCGTAACAATGATGAGGATCCTGAAGTCAAGATCGTAGGACTGCTAAAGACGTGAAAATGTACCCACCGCTTTAGTCGTTTAACACCCCAGCCATAAACATGGATGAGTGTAAACATACAAAAAGTAGCTAGCACAATATTTGACATGACACGTAAAGTATGCCTCTATTCGACTTCCAATGTGGAAAGTATGAATACATGGGTGTAGATCAAGAATGTGTGAAAATAGACTTAGTTTCACTTTGGGTAGAGCTTTGCCTCATTTGAAAAATGAGAAGGAAGCTAAGCTAAGTAATACGTTTGTCTAGATTCATGATGAAAGACACTTAGATCAAACTTGGAATGAGTTTGTTACCATGTTCAAAAACACGATGTTGAATCCAAACAAGTTATCACTTTGTGATGGCAAAGATGTGAAGGACTAGTAAAGTTGGCCTCCAGAAAAAATGGTTTCCTTAATAAGTTCTCTCAACTAGGTGTTACAAGGTTGTCTAAGAGTGAGGCGTGATTTACCCAAAAAGTTGCAATGACTAGTTTGGGAGTATCTTGGCTTTGTCCCCCTTCAAGTACAAAGTGGGCAATGAATGCATCCATCGTGTACTTTTACTAAGGTCGTGATACAAAAACTTGCAACTCTAACTCACAAGGCGTACTAGTCAAGTGGGTAAGCGAGGCGCTTCCCATTTCGTCCATGAGGTTACTCAGCGGTGGACTACTTTGGGGTTCCTGGAACCACCCCCATTGTTATAGCTTAAGGCGTTATGCCAAAGGGGTTACGTTCTAGTTAAGCAGAGAGGGACTTACCCTTTTCCAAAACCTGCAATATAGTGTGTTGAATATGGTGTGTTTTTTATCTTTTTTAATCTTAATGTGGTTTCAAAAGTGGCACACCATTTGGAAATCTGCAAACACACGTGTATTAGAAGTTTTTGCTTCATTCTTAACACCTTTCTTTGACCAACGTTAGGTCCTATAGACAACAAGTTGGTTAGTAGTTTTCTATTTTGTTGATTGAGGTAAAAGAGAACTCACACTTGCTTTTGATTCCTAAGATCGCCCAAAGGTGCGAAGGAAGAGCATACACAAAGTGGAAATCCTACTAAAAGCACATAAAAATGTTACTTTATCCTTTAAAGAGCAAGTGTTTTTAACATATAAAATAGATTTTTGTGTAAGTGCTTTTGATCTCCAAGATCGCTTTGGAAAGTACGAGGAGAGAGCATACGCACGTTTCACAAATCCTAATTTAAGCTAAGGAATGAAAAACACTTAATCATGCAAACTAAAATTTTAAAGAGTTAGCCCCTGTTTTAAAACCTATCAACTTTCCAAAACCCGCATCAACAATGTCAGAGAAATAACTAAAACAAACCGTAAAAAAATAAATTTTGATTGTAACACTGCGTGCCTAAACCGACATGTACGTACCTAACCTACGGGTACATGCCTATACCAACACCTACGTGGGTTTATTAAAATAAAAATAGCCACTAACACCTACACACCCTAATCCAATATGCATGCTAGGGTTTTACAGCGCGCACGCACCCTACCGATGGATATGCGGCCCAAGCAAAAATAAGTCTAAATTTTTTTACATAGTGGTATTAATTACACAGACGCGTCTAGAGAGACAGAGACGCAGATAAAGCCAACGGAGATGCGGCTGCGTCCTTGCAGAGAATTTTTTAAAAACACAGAGGACACCTTGACTGGTATGTGGCCTTTCCGATGGAGACACACCTATATCAATGTGTACGTGCTACCTCAAAACACCAATGTGTGCCCTATAAAAACCTGCAAAAAACATGGATTTTCAAAATTTTAAAAGCAAACAAGTTATTGGTTAGTCAAAGCTTCCTATTTCTATGTTAAACCCACAAATGCATGTAAATAGAGTTCATTAATCCAAGGTTTAAAATAGAAATGAGGAAAATAACAAGTGATTTACACTAAAAAACTTGAAAAATGACTTTGAAGAACTCAAAGGACCTCCATTAATTGAGGATGGACATAAGATTCCCACTGGGCATGCCAAATGTGTTCAAAGAAAAGTTTTGAAAGCCATGGATTTGGGGTAAGAATTCTGAAAGAATCCCCAAATGCTTCAAGCAACAAATCAGTGGACCATCCGATAAGAAATGAGCAAGATTTTCTAACTAGCATGCATTATGAAGTAAACACTCAAACTTAAGCTAATTAAACTACCTCTATTCTTTGAAAGCTTAAAATAATGAACCTAGTAATCCCTAAGCAATCATTTTTAGTGATTAAGAGAAATGGATCTCCCCATTATAGGATTTTTAGCCAATGGTTCTTCTCTTTTACCCTCTAAATTGGATTAACAATACAAAAAATGAAGTAAATAGCTCAATATCTAAACTAGAAATGAAATCTAGAACCTAGATGCAAAATACTATAATCTATGCTTAGGAAGAAGGGAGGAATTCTTGAAAATGAGAGAGGGGGTCTAGCCCTATATATATTTTTCCATTTGGGAAAAAGGGAAACTTGGGTGCATGTGGGACAAACACTAAATTCCAAAAAACACTTTTAGCAAGTCAAAGCTTACTTTGACTAGTTTTAGGGAGTGACAAACCATGTTTAAGCTTAGTTAAACATGTTTAGGAGGTGATTAGGGTTTGGAGAGAGTTTTGAAGGGTCAGATCAATCCAACGGAATGGATTGAGTGGCCAAGAAGGTGGTAGAATTGGACTAGAAGAAAGTAAGAAGATAATGTAGTTAGAACGAAGCTATTATAGCTTTTTTAAATGGTTTACAAGAGGAAAAATGACAAAAGGGATGTTGTAGGAAGAGAGTTAGATAGGTCAAACAAGTGGTGTATCGTTGGTTTGTAGGGAGAAGCGCAACTAGTGTAATATTAGTCATAATAGTGCATTAGCCAAACTACAGGTGTCTACAAATACACTGCAACATCCTCATGACCATTTTTATTCTCTCCAAGCTCGAGCTTAAACACTACCTCAAGTATGTGGCCTATAATCAATCATGCAGCATTTTTACGTGGATCCTTCCTTGGAACACTACCTCAACTTGGTCAACATGGGCCCCTAAACATTCCTTTTAATTGGTAATTAATCTCCTTTTAAATATTTCAAGGTGTAAAACTTTTAATTGGCATTCAGAACTTTTTTTGGATATTTTTGCTTGTTTTATTCAACCTTCCTTCGAGCATCGAAGATGGAGGGTGAGGTCTCTGGGGTCGGGGAGGCTAATCCCCCTCGCAATTAAATCAAACCCTATCTAAAATTCGATGTTGTTTCCAATGACCATACATTTGACATCCTTTGCATGCATTTAGGGCCCTTTTTAAATCTGTTTACAGGCTTATTAACAATTTCCCTTGATTGCTGGGATTTGTTTTTTTGCGATAACTTTTGACTCATTGCTCGGTTTTGAGCACTTATCGTGTTAAATTTGCATGTTTTTTTACACTCTAGTTGATGGGATTATCAGTTTTGTAAATGAACTATTTTGTAAAGTGCCACATTTTGGGGGTGTCTTTGTATTGCTTAATTCAGCTCATTTCGAATCATCTTGAGCTTTGTTCAATCCCTTCTATTACTTGTGGACTTGTGAGCATGTCCGCTATAGTCTTATAACAAAGGGAGTCTTTCGTGTGACATGAGAAGTTATTTCTCACAAATCCCTCTCTTCCCCTTCTTGTTTTCTCTCGTTCTTCTGCTCTCTTGCGTTGTCGATCTGCTGCACCCAACCAACCTTGATTGTTGTGTCCACTATTGCACATTATTACGCTGATTACAAGGTGAGTGACAAACTAGTTCTTGGCACACAACCACATTTGATTGTAATCAACGCACTAAACTATAAAGTGCCAAACTTGGGGGGGTGTGATATTTTTCTGGGGGGTTTTTTTCTTTTCTCTCTCCTTCCTTCTACATCCTTTGGTTCTATATCTTCATTATGGATATCTGTAAAGTACTTAAAGTGCTCACACATTTTAAATTATTTGAATGGAAATCTAAAATTATATTGGTTTTGTGAAGTAAAGGGTTATACCATGTCACCATGGGGTTAGAGACCAAACCTAATGATGAACCTAAAAAATCTAAGTGGTTCAACCATTGTGATGAAGCCTTAGGTCTTCTCTGTATGTATGTCTCTCCTGAGTTACTCTTCCACACCAAAAATTCCTCGACTCCTGATGCAACATGGAAAACGCTCGATGATATGTTTGGGAAGTAAGATGAAATGAGAGTGTATGAGTTGGAGAACAATCTACTAGGGTTAAATCCTAGTGACTTTGAAAATCTGCAAGCCTTCTTCTCAATGTTTGTCCATAGTAGACTACTTCTAAAGGAATGTAAAGTGGAAAAGAAAGAATCGAATTGATCTTGTCGATTATTTCTAAGTTAGGTCCTAAATAATTTGTCTTTGTTTCATCTTTCCACACCGTGAAATCCACCTTGGGTAGTACTTGGAAAATGCCCTCCTTTGACATTTTTTCGTCCCGACTCATTCGAGAACAAGACAAAATCATTCAAATGGGAACTCTAAAATCCAAGTCACATGCCCTTGTGATGAATAAGGGAAAGAAAACTGAAAAGAAGAAAGAAACAAAGGACCAACCTAAGAAAGAAACCAAGACCAACCAACCCCAAATTAAGCCCAACACTAACAATTCAACTCCCGAGCCTAAAGCAAAGAAGGAAAAGTTGAAATGCTCCTATTGTAAGAATTCTGGCCACGATGAGAATCATTGTTTTTGGAAACAAATTGATCACTTAACTCATATGCTTGAGAAGAATAAAATAAGTGTTCCTGAATCCGTTAAACAAAATGCTCAGAAGGGTGATTCTTCTAAAGAAAAGGAGTCTAAAAATGAAAAGAAGAAAGGTATGGCCCTCGTAGCTATATCAGATCCATCATCAACTTGGATTATTGATTTTGGTACCTCGTAACATATGGATTCATTAGAGGTTGAATTATCTAGCATTGAAGCATGTGGCATGTCCCAAATCATGTTGGGTGATGACACTCATGTGTCAGTTTCTTATAGTGGATTGATAGAGATAGACGGTGGAACATTTAACCAAGTGTTGAGTGTTCCCAATCTCTCTACCAATCACCTATCGATTTACCAAATCACCCACCTTGGTTAAGGAATGTGAGTGGATTTTTTTCCTAACTCGGTGATCATTCGTGAGCTTAACTCGACGCACTGACCGTGGTTGAGGGAAAGGCAGATCATTGTTCACGGTTGTATACCTTTTCCCACTTCTCTTCTGATTTGATGCCCAATGCCTTGCTCACTCATGTAAATGAGGTTAGCAAGCTATGGTATGAGCATTTTGGGCATCTAAATTATCGTTACCTTGAACAATTGAGTCAAAAAAATAAATGGTCAATGGGTTACCCCGAGTTAATTTTTCCGAAGGTCTTTGTGAGGGTTGCAACCTCGAAAGCATCCCGAAAAAAAACTTCGATAAGGGAAAATCTTGGAGAGCTACTCGCCCCTTCGATATTGTTCATAGTGAGTTTTATGGCCCCTTTCCATCTCCTTCTTTCACTAGAGCTCTATATATACTAACCTTCATTGATGAATTTTTGCATTATACTTGGGTATATTTTCTTAAGCTTCATCTGAAGTCTTTGAGCATTTTCAAAAATTTAAGGATCTTGCTTTGAGAAAAAGTGGAATAGTCTATCAAGGTTCTTCAAATTGACAATGGAGGTGATTATGTGAGCAATAGGTTTGAGGATTTCTACACTTCTTAGGGGATTGATTTCAGCTTAGCTACTGATTGCTTACAACTCTCCCCAAAATGGAGTTACAGAAAGAAAGAACCAAACACTTAAGGAGATGACCACTTGTATGGTTCACTTAAAGTCCCTTCCTCTACAGTATTGGGTTGAAGTAGTGAATTGTGCTTGTTAAATTCAAAATTGTGTTCCACACAAGGCAGTAAGAGGGATGACACCCTTTGAGTCATGGTTTAGACATATGCTTGATGTTGAGAACTTTTGAGTCTTCAGATCCAAGGTTATGGCTCATATTCCTAAGAAGAAACGTAAGGCATTGGATGTAAAATCCAAACCTTATATCTTTATTGGGTATCCTAATGGCGTGAAGGGATATTGATTATTGAACCTTACTACCCATGAGCTCTATATTGAGAGGAGTGTGAAGTTTGATGAGTCATCCTTGACTTTGACTTCCACTGAGGTTATTTTTCCCACTAATTCAGGTTCTGACTCATCAGATGATGATGTTGTTAAGTGAGTTCCTCCTTTCCCTGCTCCTCCTGATCCTCAAACTTATGAGTCTTCTAATTTTGACAGTAGTGATGATGAGGACTATGTTGCTTCTCACTCGAGTGAAGAATCTTCTGACTCTGAGCTTGAACTTTCGGGACCTCTTTAGGATAGGAAAAATTTATAGAGTGCTTGAGATTTAGTTGGAGATCCTACAAATGAGAGACGTATATGATCGAGTTTCGTTAGACCCCACTCCTTCTTCACCTTTGCTTCTGATCCACAATTTTTCCAAGAAGCTTCTAGGATTTCGAGTGAGATTCGACTATGGATGAGGAGTATTCCCACTCATAAATAATGCCACTTGGGATATTACCCTCTTTCAAAAGGAATAAAATTCATTTTGTGTAGGTGGATATATCAAACAAAGTATGGAGCCAATGGAGAAGTCGAGAAGTATAAAGTGTGACTTGTAGCTAAGGGTTTCTACCAGGTAGCTAGGTTTGATTACTCTAAAACCTTTTCTCCGGTTGTGAAGATGACTTCCATTTGACTAACCCTTACTGTCGCTACCGCTAATAGATGGGAATTGCACCAGATGGATGTTAAGAGTGCCTTCCTTCATGGGGACCTAGAGGAAGAGACCTATATGGAACAAAATGGGTTATGTCCATGATCCTTCACTCATTTACAAGTTAAAGAAGTCTCTCTATGGCCTTAAACAAGCCCCTAGGTCTTTGTATGCCAAGATAGACTCCTTTTACTTGTATCGTGGTTCACTCGGTGTCATCTCGACCCAAATATGTATATTCTGCAGTAGGATGACTCCATGCTCATTCTTCTTCTATATGTTGATGACTTGTTGATCATGGGTAGATCTTACTCTATCATTGATTCGTGAAGATCTCCTTGGAAAAAAGTTCTCCATGTCCGACTTAGGATTGCTTCGTTATTTTCTTGGGATCCAGATTTCATAATCTAACTCGGGAATCATGATCTCGTAGCTTAAGTACTCTCTTGATTTTCTTGCTCAGTTTCACATGTCTGATTACAAGTTCTCACCTACTCCTTTTCTTTCTAGGGTCAAATTGGTTTCTAAATTCTCTTTCCCCTTGGTTGATGGTACCCTTTATCAGTAGTTATTGGGGAGCTTGATATACCTTACTCACACTCGGCCAGATCTATCATATGCTTTTGGAATCATGTCCAGATTTATGCAGGAGCCTCATGAGTTGTATTTAAAAGCAACAAAGTGGATCCTTCACTATGTTCATGGAACTCACACTGAGATGGAATTCATTACTTAGGAGGGAGCAAGATTAAATTGGTTGGATTTATAGACTTAGATTGGCCCAGTGATCTAGATAATTAGAAGTCTACCTCAAGCTACGTTTCACTCTTAGTTCAGGTCCTATCAGTTGGTCTAGCAAAAAGTAGAACACCATTGCCATATCATTGCGTAAGTATAATACAGAGGAGCGATTAACGTTGCCACCGAATCTGTTTGGTTATAGGGTATCTTGACAGAGTTTGGCATCCACTTTCGGTGGCCTACCACTATATACTTGTGATAACATGAGCACTATCTCGATTTGTAGGCATCTAGTTAAAAATTAGCAGATGAAGCACATTGAGATTCACATGAACTTCATATGGGAGCTGATACATGAAAACATCATCGACATACAAGTATGTTCAAATACCCGATCAAAGTTACAAAAATATTCACCAAGCCCTTCACTGAGGTGAAGTTTCTTCACTTGTGGTCTCTTCTTGGGGTGAGGTCTACTACAGCCTACCCATCTTCTTTGGGCTATATAGTCCTCCTTCTCTTGTTATTCTTTCCGTAAAGATGTTATTTATATATGAGCACATTATAAGGCCTTTAGTTTGGGCCCCATTGACACATCTTTCTTAGTTGTCTAGGGGAGTCTTCTTTTCTGTTCTAGCTTACCATGACCTCTTCCTCGGCTTCGATGAAGGGGGTGTTGGTGTGTGTGACATGCCTAGTCATTGTCCACATCACTGGTGAGTCATCTCACCTTGCCGAGTCATAGGTCTTAAGAAGTCAAATGACAAGTGTTAGATTTTGTCATAGAATCTTTCATTTTCATTTATACAACAGCATCCTAGGAGTTACATTCCTTATCCGGAATTATAACTCCTCCTTTAGTGGTGTCATTTGCATCAATCACATCATATGCATTAGTGGCATCATTGATATTATTTCCTTGTTTAGGCATGGGGGTTACACATCACCCCTATTTGTACTTCCTTTTTGATCTATTTGGATGATCTCGACCTATTTTCTTACTTGCATTTTCTTTCCATTGATTCGTATCTTGCTTATCGCTTTATGGATCTTGACGTTACCATTGAGTGTAACTTCATTGTGGTGCATTTTTTTACATCCATTCTCACGCATCCCTCTTTTAGCCCACTAACTACAAAAGATAAAGGAACATGAAACACAAAGAAGTAGTATCAACACTACACCCTCCCATACTCCCCGAATGGGTGGAGTGATACTTATAAATCTATATGAGTGGACACAACACTACTTGAACAATGAAAATATAACACTAGGATTCACAAGAATAACTACCCACAAGAGATACTATCAACATGCTTAAAAGGCATAAAAAATATCTCAAAAAGGAGATACACTCTACACCTGCTCAAGAAAATAGCTCAAAATAAGGAGTATTACAATGCATAAGGAGACAAAAGTGGAACAAGAAGTTGAATGGTGGAGGATCCATACATGCATGATCTTCTTAATAAATTCTTATGTCTCTACTTCATGTGAACATATATCTATCCCAAATGAACATGAATGGATGAAGAAGATCCATGCACATGATTTGGTACAATGTGCACAACTAGTGCATGTAAATGAACATCAAAATGTGTCTTTGGGATGATCATTTACGACATCTAAAATATCAGGTTTCTTAGTCATGAGTTAAGGTACAACATAATTCATGTGTAGCTCCAAATCCTCAGGAAGAGTTGAGTGAACAAAAACAAGAGCTCTATCAAAAAGTGATCCCAATGAATTACCTACTTTATAACCAAGTCCATGGAGAGAATTGCACTTACTAGGATGAATTGGGAATAAATACTCGTGGATGTATGCCATTACCACCACTAGAAAAACCCATATAACAGAAAGAGCATGTGAGAACCAAATGCAATAGTATGTTTCTCAAAGGAGCCATGCATGTGAGCAGAAGGAGATAAAGTGGGATACACAAGGTGTGTAATTATAATAACCACATGTGCGAAGTATAACATGTAATAACAAGATTAATATGATTAAGAGCATCCGAAGCAAAATGAAGGCTCATAAACTAACAAATCAAGGTCAGTGTTCACAAGAATAATAGTTGTAAGTGGACTAGGAACAAGGGTATGAGAGTCCACAATATGAAAATGATGCTACATGATTACAATTTTTGTTATAGATAGTGTATGAGTTAATCCTTATCATGAATGAAGAAATATACAAAAGAATTTTGCTTCTTAAGTGATCTATTTTCTTCCAAAAATTTAACTTTCCTCATAAATGGAACAAAATTAAGAGAACAACATATCATTCTCATAATGGAAAAAAGTATGTATGGAAACAAATACATGATAGATGCACTAATGCACTAAAAAATGCAATACCCAAAAATCAAGATTTCAGACTTAGCCAAAAATGTGTCTACATGGATTACAACACCCTTAGGAAACTATATTAGGTAGACCCCATATTTGGCACTATAAAAATAAGTACATTTTACAATTCAAATAATCGCAATGCATGGGAAATGAAATAAGATTAACTTTTGTAAAAGATGAAATTGATTTTGAGATACCGATCAAAAGATATTAAACACTTACTTTCACATAAATGAGGCCTATTTAAATATATTTGCATTTAAATTTAAAAGCATTATCTATGGATAAAGTGAACCTAGCCTTCCACCACTTGTTGGAATATGAAATTAATGTAGAATACAATGGTTTAGTTTTTTAGGGGTATTAGCCTCCCGCCAACCCGGGCCTCACCCTTTATCTTCATCCGGCAAAGATACAAACAACTAAATAATAAAGTTCCTCTTTTACGATTTCAACTTGTATCAAAAACATAAAGTGCTATTTTTTAGAATAATAAAGAATGAAATTGGAAAATAAGACTATTTTTCACCTTATGTGTAGGTGGGTCCACCAAATGAAATACATTGGTTGATTTTAGTGTTATGATTAAACTAAAATGGAATATTGTAGTCTAATCTAATGCTATAGAATTAGTTAATAAATGAAAATAAAATGTAGTAAATAAACCCAATAAATCTAAGCAACGAAATGTGAAACCATAAAGATAAAGAGGGATAAAAAGGCCTTAGCTGATTCACAAATATCATGGAACTATGTCGCAGTGGATATCGGATAAACAAGAGGAGGCAACGACTATACAGGAGCTCGAGAAAATACAAATTTGAACCGCCTAGATAGACAAGGGCACCTAGAGAAGGATACGGTCACCTAGGGTGCTATGGTATGAGATCTGGGTGCCCTCCCATGTGGAAATGACCAAGAAAACTCATATGAGGTGTTGTTGAATGATCGCTTGTGTTCGCTTCCTATCACATGAATGTTGTTGAACTTCACTGGATGTTGTCTTAAACCAAAGATGGAGGAAATGACTCCAAAACCATAAGTAAAGAATACAAATGCTAAAAAAGAAAGATGCATATGAAGGGTCGACTTTCCTCGGTTGCCAAATGGACAGACTTATCATGGCGTTGCACTACATCGTAGACCCAATGTAGTTCTATGTGTGTGTGTGTGTGTGTGTGTGTGTGTGTGTGTGTGTGTGTGTGTGTGTGTGTGTGTGTGTGTGTGTGTGTGTGTGTGTGTGTATTTGTGCCCTAGGTTCTCTTGTGCTAGTCACACTTTAGGAGTAATGAGCAATAAATAGATGTAGCATGTAAGTAAATGGTACATAGAATAGAATTAACTCCCTAGTATGAAGTGTGATGCGGATGAACCAACCTTTTTCCATTGTGATGTAGCTAGATGGATGCAAATGGAGTAATAAAATCCTTTGATGGATGTAAACTTAGGTGAAGATACTAGTGCTTAGTTTTTAGTCCCTCATTATGGTCTCATAGCTTTATATTTATATGGTTATCTTGTTTTAATTTCATAGTTAACCCCAAAAAGGCCGACTACCAAAACAATATAGAGCTAAAATGGCTAGAAAGTGCCCAAAAGGTAAGAGTAAAGTACAAAAATGATCAGTGTGCCCCGGAGGGGACCAGGTCACCTAACTCGGCTAGGTTCCCTAGTCATATTAGGAAAAGCACAATGTGATAGTATCGAATAGGAAAACATAGGTGAAAGATTGAATGTAATGACTAAATTCAAAGTAAAATGGCCAAATACATGGGTTAACTAGTACTATTTTTCACTCGAAAACCATATGAATAGTAGTATGAAAAGGACTAAATAATTACGCAAAGTGCTTAATTTATTGTCTACATTTTCCCCCACTTTATGTTGGTGAGAAAAATGCTCGGTAATATAAAGTAGATAGAGATGCGTACATGATATCTCTATAGAGTGATGTAGAGAACATTGTAGGGGACTAGACAAAGCATGGAGTGACAAAAAGAAGGAGCGTGGAGACTAACGATGTAAAAGGGTAAAAAGTGATGATAGTTAACCTAGGGTGGAAACGTGTTTGTAGATGCCAATGTGTGTGATGTACTGAATGTTAGTATATTGGGTGTGATGCCGAGTGATGTCGTTGTTGTTTTTGACTAATTGGATCCCATACAGACAAACCTAAAAAGAGAAGATGATCAAGTAGTCAAATACATGTGTATATGTGTAAAAGCCATGTGTAAAGACACACACACACACACACACAGATATATGTAAAAATAATGTAATGAAAAATAAAAAAAATGAAAAAGGAACATGTGCACTTGATCCATGATGAGAAAAAGGTTGTAGGAAGGATCCTGTAAATGTTGATGAAGTGCAAGTTTTTGGGCGATCTCACACCATTGGCTGAAGAAATGTAGGAGAAAGTTGTGTTCTTCTCCAACTTGTAACTACTTCTTGAGAGTGTGAAGAGATCTGTACTTGCTGGTTTTTGGGCAATCCAAGGTTGAAGTGTAGGAGGAAAGTCCACTATATCCTCTAACCTATAATTGCTCCTTGAAATGTTCTATAAAATCTACTGTGTATGGGGTTCTCGTAGATGTTTAGAACCCAATCGTTGTAAAACCCATTATGTCATGGATGAAAAATTAAAAAGTCAATTGTACCAGTACTTTAAAGTGTAGTGTGTATAAACCCAAATGATGCCCCCCTCTTTGGGGGTACATGCATGTCAAGAATAGGAGGATGTGGCCCCAAAAGCGAATCGAACATGAACACCGTGCCCTTATAGGGGAAGGGAATGTGTTTGGTAGAAACCAAGGCACATACAAACAAGTGGATAGGAAACAAGTGTTAGTGCAAACAAGCATGCATATAGAAGACAAGTTTAAGTTACATAAATAATGAGTAAGATAGAATGTAAGTAAAAACACAAGAAACTCGATCATAGACCAAAAAAGAGGGTTACAAACATGGGACCTCACCGATGATGTCACAAGACACTCAAGGCTATAGTGGCCGCATACATATAAACAAGTGTGCATACAAAACAAAGGGCAAGGCCCGCATACTATAGAAAACAAAGAAAAACAATAACAATAAAAAAGACAGGTTAGCCATGGAAGCAAGTAATTCTAGAAAACAAATGTTACACACGAAGCACCCATTAGCATTTTAGAAAGATAAAGTGTATGTAAAAAGTGTGTATAACTAATAAAGAGAGTGATAAGTAAAAAATGAAATAATATCATTTGTAGTATATGAAGGTGGATGCCCCGAGAAGCCACTATGAGATCGGTAATCTGCCAAACATCCATGTTGTATGTAGAAGCTCTCTATCTATGATAACAACTAGAAAATAACGTGAACGTGCATGTGTTTATGGTAAAGACAATGACATATAAGAAATCTATCTAGCATCATGTACAAGAAAATGTAAGAAAAAGTAAATACAACCAAGATATGCAACATGCTTGGATGGATGGAATGTAATGCATAATGGATGATAAGATCCATGTGCCCTCGAGTGAATGAAGTTGTATGAAATAAGGTTCATTTGTTTATGGCCCCTTAGTAGTCAAGAATGAACTAGAAATGAGAGTGTGTCATAAGGAAATGGTCAAACTATGTGTTGTGTGTAGCGCGTTGTGGTGAATGTGTATGTATGGTGATGATATGTGACCTATAGATGAAGACATGTGATGATTTATCCTAAAGTGTATATCATGATGAGATGATCAAAAGAGGTGGTCATGTAGCCTATGACGTATACCACTACAAAATGATTGGATAGATGATGATTTATCCTATAGCGTATGTCACTACAAGATGAACATAGGGTGTGGTGATGTATCCTAAAGTGTATACCACTAGAAGATGATGGAATAGGTGGCCATTTAGCCTATAATGTATGTCACTAACCTAGGGATGTCGCAAGATAGAGTGTTGAATGATGAATGACAGTTTTTGAAAAGGTCCATTTATGATGTATACCCTCAATAGTCTAGTATGGATCATGAGACTAGAGTGCCTCATAGGGTAATGAGTGCAGCGCATATAAGTATATATATGTAATATGTACAATGATGAGAGATGACCACGTGATGTGTAAAATGTGTAGTATGTATAGTGATAGTAAGATGTAGTGAGTGTGACAAGGTCAAAGGTTAAATTATGAATGCGTGAGTTTGAAAAGGTCCATTTGCAATGTATACCCTCAACAATCCAAAGTATGGACCATGATCCTATAGTGCGTCATAGTGTAATAAGTGCAACAAATATAAGTGGATGTATGTAGCATGTGTGATGATGTGAGATGACCATGTGATGTATAAAATGCATAGTACGTATAGTGATGGTAAGATGTAGCACGAGATGTGTAATACCTACTATTCGGTTTGTGGGGTTCATGTTTGTAATATGCCCTCAATAAAGTCAAGTGTGAACCAAATCACAAGAGTGTGTCAAGGTTATGACAATGTTAAAGTGGAGAAAATGATTCCTATACTAGGAATGTGATGTATGATAACATGAATGTGGGATATGTGTTGATGTGAAGATGGGGGGAAGGTGTAAAATACATTCCCCAAAGTGTGTGTGAGTGAACAAACTAACTAATGAAAGTGAAGTACGAAGGTCCCCCATCTAATGTTTGTGGTGATGAAAGTCTATACCCATGTGCTAATAGTTGTGGTATAGTAGATAAACACTATGCATGTGAGTGAAGTCTATGTGCATGTAATGGATGAGTATATGAGGAGCATGTAGGTGCAAAAAAATGCATAGGTCATGGAGACTGATGAAAATCCAAGCGCGAAGGTGATGGAAATCCACATGAAATAAAGTGAGGTGGATAATTACACCGAGATATTATAACCATGTGAGGAATGAGCCTATGTCGATCGATGTGTAGGACTACTAGAGTGGTAAGGTCACGTAGATTGCATGCAAGTTGGTGAACTAGGTGTAGATTATGCTTTAAGTAACATGGAATGCGAGTGTACTAGACGAAGTAGGGGATGCATTAACTGGTGCTTGAGGATATGACTACCATGGAGTAAATGGAGGGATATTGTTGATAGAAATAAATTGATCTTTATGTATGAATTTGAGTAAAAAATGATTCATATAGATGATGGAATTAGACCTATGAATCCAATTGATGCCTAAAAGTATGTCATAACCATCAACCGATTGTCCAACAAGGAAAGGTATAAGCATAGAAAGAAGACCTACCATCACGTGAAGTTTTAGAAAACCATATGCATTGATCATAGGATATGTAATTTGTGATAGTGGATAGCCAATATTAATGAGAAGTGGAATAGATCATGCGCTAATGGGCCAAGACGAATCAACCTTAGTATTATTGATAGAGACCGAGCCAATAGATATGTTGATATGTAAGTGATTAGAAGTGAAAGCTACATGATAATCATGGTTGGGGAAGGAGATGATTTATGGAAAAGTTTTAGTATACATAACTAAAAAGTCAAGGGTGCTAGATGCGAAGGAGGCACTTTGTGATATTCATGATTAGCTAAAGATTTAACTTCTTTCTTCTAATGTTGTGGAATCGATTTATTAAAGAGTTTAAGATTACAATTTTTAGTGATTGGTGTAGAGTAAGTGGATTCTAGAAACTCAAGCTTGTTATTATCAATAAGATCTTGGATGATGGTGCAGAGCTTAAAATATCGATTCATAGTGTCCCACACATTTTTAATAGTTGCATCAAACATTTTAATTTTAATTCCTAATTTTTGGTCTTGATGGGTATAATTTGAGTGCTTGAGGGAGTGTAATAAGATTGATCTTAAGAAGCTACTACAAGATAAGATGTGGGGCCATAGGAAATTTAGTGAATGGATGCTGAGGTGGTTGTGATTGAATCTCTTTAGTAGTAGTGACCACATTCGAAGTGATTTTTACGTTAGTTGGTTTATTTGTAGATGGTTTGAATGTTGTCTTGTTTTCAAAGTGAGTAGAGGAGGATGCTTGTTCCTGATACTTAATATTTCCTATGGATAGAAGCTTGGTTTTATGAAGCTTAAGAGTATGTTAATTAGATCCTGTTTGAGTGGTGATAGTTGGGCATAAGATATTTTAAATCCGATGTTGATAGAGAAGTGTATGACAAAAGCATCGGCTAGATGCATGAAAGAAGTAACAAAATGGAAAGGTAGGTCATAAAACCAACACATCACATACTCATGGATACTACAAGTGAAATATTTTAGCCTAAAGAATATGATCATCTCAAAAATCATGACAAGCTATGTGGAATTCTCCGAGATGATCTCGTGGTTATCATGCCCATTTAAAATGGGAAACTTAGGGTGAAAAACTAGGAGGAAGAAAATAAGTGGAGATGACAAGTGAAAATTGAGTATAAAATAATAATTTAGAATCCAAAGATGGAGATGCACGAGAAGTGTCTTGTTGTAATTGATGAATCTATGCTTGGAGGTCTTGATAGAGAGAGGCTAAGTCTTGAGTGCCAACAAAGGAAACTTGTCATGTATGAGAGAAAAGAGGTGGTGTGAAATGATTTGTAGGAGTAGTAACAGAAATGGGGATGGTAGAAATGGGTGGAAGAGTAGAAGCAAGGGGTTGAGTAGAAATGGAAGTAGAGATGGTTGTAGAAGCATTAAACTCCACCAAATTGGTAGCTTCCTAATGAGCAACATGAAAAATCAAGTCTAGATCTTGGGGATGTTAAAAATTATGAACTTTAAGGGTTTTAATATGTTCTTTAGCAAAATTACCACTAGATTGAGCCATGGTAAGAGAAGAAATAACCCTAGACGGAAGGTGGAGTCGAAGGTCGGGTTCACCAAAATGATTAAACTAAAATGGAATATTATAGTCTAATATAATGCTATAGAAGAAATAAATAAATGAAAATAAATAGACCCACAAAATATAAGCAATGAAATGTGAAACCCTAAAAATAAAGAGGGATAGAAAGGCCTTAGATGATTTGTAGATGTTGTGGGACTATGTTGCAATGGATATCGGCTAAACAAGAGGAGGAAATGACTAGACATGAGCTTGAGAAAATGCATATTTGGACTATTTTGCATAACTAGGGAACCTGGAGAAGGATAGGGGTGCCTGGGATGCCATGGTATGTGGAAATTAGTAGGAAACCTCCTTTGAGGTTTCACTAAATGATATCCTATGTTCGCTTCCTATCACGCACATATCATTGAACTTCATTGGTGTCACTACAAATCAGAGATGAAGGAAACACCTGTAAAACCCTAAGCAAAGCACCAAAAAACTAAAAAGTAAAGATGTATATGAAGGGGTTGGATTGTCCTCAACTTCCAAATGGATGGAATTATCACTAAGCATTATACTACATTTGAGACCCAATGTATTTATGAGAGAGAGAGAGAGAGAGAGAGAGAGAGAGAGAGAGAGAGAGAGAGAGAGAGAGAGAGAGAGAGAGAGAGAGAGAGAGAGAGAGAGAGAGAGAGAGTGCCCTAGGTGCTCTTGTGCCAGTCACACTTTGTGAGTAGAGAGAAATAACTAGATGTAGAATGTAATTAAATGGTGCAAGGAATAAAATTAACACCCCTTCTATGAAGTGTGATGCAAATGAACCAACCTTTGTCCCTTCTGATGGAGCTATATGGATGCAAATGGAGAAATAAAAGATTTTGATGGATGAAACGTTAGGTGGAGATACTAGTGCTTAGGACTTGGTCCCTCATTATGGTCTCATAACTTTATATTTACATGGTTATCTTGTTCCAATTTCATAATTAACCCCAAAAATGTTGACCACCAAAATGATAGAAAGCTCAAATGGCTAGAAAGTTCCAAAAAGGTAAGAGTAAAGTGAAAAGAGGATCAGGGTGCCCTAGAGAGGACCAGGGTGCCTGGGCGCCCGCCCTGGATAGGCACCCTAGTCAAAGTAAGGAAAACACAAGTGTGATAGAATCGACTCGGGAAAATATGGGTGAAAGATCGAAAGTAACAATTGAAAGAAAAGTAAAATGGCCAAAGACATGGGTTAATTAGTACTCTTTTTCACTCAAAAACCATATGAATAGTAGTATGAGATCAAGACTAAATAATTACCCAAAGTGCATGATTTAGTGTCTATAGGTTATTAAACCCTAGGACCATGTTAATATTTTATTGCTGCTACTTTGCACCTCCATGACCAAGATGAAAAAATTATATGAGGTAGAATGATGCCACAACAGGGACATTGTAGGTGGAGGTGTTTCAAGAGAGATTTGTGATCTCATTGCATGGGAATTTGAAGGCCAAACTACCTCTAAAAAGTTCTACGAGTGGGTTTTAAGGACTATATATCTCCTTACTCGAGCCTTCATGTAGTGAATGAGCCATCCCATACCTTTGGAATTGGTTAAATACCTCTTAGAATTGATTGAATGTTGTATAGGGTGTTCTAAGGGTGTAATAATACTTAAGAGGTATGAAACACCTAGTATGGGTTCTATTCGAATGTGTTTCATATCTTCAACAATACGTAAGGGCCTGTAAGACTCTACAGGGGACTTACTTTAGCTATGAGAACTAGTGTTGGGAAATGGTCACCAAGTCGAAGGTCTTTATGAAAGTATGAAATAAAAATAGAGATCTATATAAACCAAGAACAAATAAAACTAACCCAAACCAACAAATAATGACATCAAATTAAAAACATGTAGAAAAAAACTAGACAAACTTAATACCAACTAGGATTTGATACCATATTGAAGAATGCAACAGATCAACTAGATGAAAACATGAACCGATATTAAATGTGAGATGTAGATTGCATGAAGGAAAAAATGAGAAAGCATACACGCTACAAATTATGAATAAAAATGAGATAATTTCAAAACATGTAAATGGTTCCAAGTCAACACAATGCCATGAATTAGCTCAATAATTGGTATGTACATATAGGAGGAGGAAGTGAAACTACCACCTTTAATAGTGGTGAGAGATCCCACTAACTAATAGTGGCGATTAAGACTAGTAAGCTAACTCCACATAACTATTACACCTAAGAAAGCTAACTCAACAAAGTGTAGGGATAATCCATGTGAAGGAATAATCCCTAAAAAGAAACTGTTGATGCAAAATCACAGCACCCATGGACGCACATCAGGCTTCTAGGTTGATGTTCAGGCATCCAGTGTGATTGCACAACATGGAAACCTCTCTCCAAGCGTGGGACTTGTGAAGGCGAGAGAGGAATCTCTAGAGAGAAGGCTGGTTCCTGCTCCTAAACTACTCCGCCACAAGCTATTCCGGTGTAGGAAAGCTAATCTAATCCTAATCTAACCATGCCAAGGAGACAGAGAGAGAGAGAGAAGGAAAAACAACAAAAGCCTACACTAAAATAGTGATACACCAGAGAAGGAGGATGTTGAACATCTATCAAAATTGCCATGGGACAAAGAGAGGTGAGCAATGGGAAGGATGGACGAGATGCATCACGAGGCCCAAGGATAGATTTCACACGAGAAAATGTCCCAAAACTCCATGAACACAACTCCAAACCTGCAATGAACATTTAGACATGCCTGAGATACTGTAAATGAAGAGAGGCAAGGAGAGAACAAGCAAAAATGAGAGAGGATGGACGGATGCATCACGAGAACACGTTTTGTTGCTCCGAGAAGTTTGCCTGAGAACATCATTCCATTAGTAAAAGGCAAAAACGCCATTACGAGAGCGGGGAGGAGGCTCGAACTCCATTTTCAACCCTAGAGAAGAAAAGAAGGGAGGGCAGAGCGAAAGAATGAACAACCTCTTTTTTTTTAAAAAATGAGCCAAATCTGGCTTTTACATTGCATGGGTCGAGCCCAGGGGACAGAAAACGTGGGAAAACATGCAAGCCCATTCCTCATTGACTGCAGATGCATTAAATCAGCATGGAGGATCTTACCAACCCATACCCTATCACTTTGAGTGATTTTGGAGGAGAATGTGACCCATTTGTATTAATTTGGCCGCTAAAATGTCACTTCTGGCCGTGCAGAAGAAGAATGCGACCCATTAGCATTAAAACGGGTTGTTGAAAGGTCGCTTCTGGCCATTACCACACGTCAGAGCCATTTCTCAATTTTCTCTCTTGACTGCATCAAAACTCGAGATTGATCCTAGAATCATGTAGAGCATCTCAACAGCTTTTTGTTGATATAAAGAACGTGGAAATCCAAGCTCTGGATCAAAAGATATGGCGATCTGAAGATTTAGGGCATGGAACAGATCAAAACGAATTTTAAAATGTTTTCCCGCTCTTCGCCATCTGGACGACACGTGGCATGTGCTGATTGGTCGCGCAATTCTCTCTCCTCTACCTTTCGGCGGGCTGTCTTTTGAATTTTCCTTGTGGGCCCCTAGCTTGAGATACGTGGCACTATGTCATTGGTTTGGATCGGTGCTCGAAAACTCGCCCCTTTGACCTTTTGACTTTTTCTCCTGTGAGGACACGTGGCTGTTTCTGATCGGTCCTCGGCTCCTTCGCGTACTTCGCCTCCATTTGTCCCGGATGTCCCATTTGATTTTGGGCCCTTTGTGCTCATTTCGGCCGGTTCGGGCATTTCGCATCCATTTGTCCCAGATGTCCCATTTGATTTTGGACCCTCTGGACTCATTTTGCTGGCCGATTCGGCCGGTTCGGGTATTTTTGGCCCGCTTGTCCCACTTTGCTTTGGGTGACTTGACTCTTTTCGGCCGGTTCGGCCCATTTTTCAGCCTTTTGGCCCGATTGTCCCATTGCGTCCCTCTCGGATTAGCCAATTTTTTCGGTCGAACCGGCATTTTCGCGCCCGCCGCGTACTTTTGTCCCAGATGTCCCTGTTGCTTTACGGGCTATTTGTGCTTACTTGGCCGAGCCGGCCGTTCGGGCCTTTTGTCCCAAATGTCCCGATTGCCCCTAGGACTAGGACTTAGTCATTTTATGATTTTTCTGGATCAACCTACTTGCCTTCTGAACCTTTTTCACATTTTCTCAGAGCTTGCTCTTTTCCTCTCAGACAGGGAACTTCGAAAATATTTGAGGGGACTCTAGCAACATGATTTTTGGCCCCGAATCAATCAATTTTCCTGGGACTTGAATATTCTGATGCATGTTATCAAAATTACCCAGGGGGGGTGAAATTTTGACAACAGTTTGGCGACTCAGCGGGGTCATCTGCCTGCTAGATGAATGATCAGTAGCCTGAAGCATCCATTGGGCATGGAGTCATGAGTTGCAACCTGCAACTGATCTGAACTTTGAAAACCTCCCTCTGAGCCACTTGGAAACCCATTGAACCTAGAGTGTCTTCACCAAGATGCCACTGAAATGAACTGTGCAAGAGCAGAACCAGCAACACCAAAACTATGTACAAAACTGAAAATCATACATGCCCCAAATGGAACATGCAGAGTGTGCACAAGCACTTCTTCTACTGAAAGCAAACCTAGCTACTCTACTCTAACTGGAAGCAAAGGCAAGCTAAACAAACCCTGCAACTGGTTGTGAGAAATAGCTTCCTTTCTTCAAAATTGGCAGCCATGCAATTGATTTGGCACTGATCATGGCTGTTTGGATGGATGGAAAATCAACAAGAAGCTGGTCTTCTATCCAAATCATCAAGGTATCAACTGAAAAATCCAATACCTCTTTTAGTTGCTCTGCATTTGGATTGGAGAGGTATGGCAGCTGATCCTTGGTACTTTGTAGCTCATCCTCATGCTCGAAGCAAGCATGGTGGTTGTGGCTTCTCCTTTGGCTCAATGAAGCCAAATACGATTGGGCAAGGTCGATCGTTTGATATGCCCAAAGCTCGATTTTCAACTCCAAGAATGGAGTCTTCTTGTAGACCCTCTTGAATGGATGGTGTGGAAGAAATGGTGAAATTCTTTGTCCTTTCTCTTCCTCGATGAATAACATGGAAGATAAAAATCTTCCAATCTTGATCCCAAAAAGAGCTCTTTGTAAGATGCGAGGCTGCTGCAAATGAAAGCTCTCCTTCATGGCAGCGAGCTCTTGTGTTTGGAATGTGGATGATGAAAGAGAGAAAGGTGAAAGCTCAATCGGCTCTTCTCCATCAAAAGCAGATCCTCCAAATCTGATAGGTAAAGCGCCTCATTCTTTGTCTGCTTTGCTCGTATTCAACTTCCTCCATGGTGTCCTCTTGATGTGCAACTTGACCACCATGGTTTGCTTCACTCTCAATATTGAGTTTGAGAGATCAAACTCCTCTTGATACTAGAACTTGAGAGAGATGAAGTGGAAAGAAGAAGCGAAGGTTCTCCTGTAGCTTTGCTTTGTGCTCGAAGCCCTTGGATCTACATTTTTCTCCTCCATAGCTAGAATGTGCTCCTCTTCTTTTGGATTTGGAGCAGCTTCTCCTTCCTCCAATGTTTGAAGAGCAATCTTGCTCTTGATAAAACTCTTCCTCTAGCATGAAGTTTGTCAAGTCAAACTCTTCATTCTGCTGCTCTAGAGGACAAGTTGGGGCTGCAAGATCTTCTTCTTCTGCTGCAACAAAATCAGTCCTGACCACCATTTGTTCTCCAACCCTAGCCTCTTCTGTAGGCTTAACCATCAAGGGGATCTTTGTCATCCCAAACTTGGCAGCCCAAACCTTGAGTCATCTGTCATTTCTTTTTTGTTGGGCTCCTCTTCTTCTTTGTCCTTGATGACTGATTTTTTCAATTCCTTCTTCCCCATATGAAATTGGGAATGCGAGGAGGAATGGGTTGAAACTCAACCGATTTTACACTTTTTGTGGTGGTGGAGGCGGTGAAACCTCTTGTTTCTTTGGAGGAGGGGGTATTTCTTGTTAGCTCTTGTGGAGGGGATGATTTGTTTGGAAGGGAAAAGGAAAGAAGAATCGAGATGAGGTGGAAGGCTAGGGGGTGGAGAAATGGATTCAACACTTGGGACAACGGATGGAGGGTTTGAAACTTGACCTGCTGCTGAAATGAAACAAATTGGGAAAGAGGAAAAGGAAAGGCATGAGATGGTGTGCTTACCCATTGACAAGGTTCTTTGAATACTTCTCTCATACACCTCTATTTCTTCAATCCACTTTGCAAGCAAAGGTAGCGTTGCAATCATGAAGTCAAGCTTCTCTTGAGGCTGTAATGCCTTGGAAAAGGTCCCACCCATGGACGGGTGCTCCATAACCGATTCCAAAAGCTTTCATCATGTGCTGAGCCTGAAGGCGCACTATGTTTACCTCCATCTTTTGGATTTTCTCCAATGAGACCAGCATCTTGCATCGATTGTCTTCATTATATGCATACTCTTGCTCTTGGAAAGCTCCATAGCCAAAGCCCGACTTTGGCATTGCTGTTCATATGAATATGCATGCTGATACGGAGGATTTGTAAAACTTGTTGGAGGTGGAATATCTCTTGCTGTTGTTGATATGAAATCCATGATGGAAATGAAGTCATGATTGCACAACTTGAAAGAATGAGGAAGAATGAAAGAGATGGAAAGAAGGATGAATGGAAAATGAATGAAAATGAATGGAAAGGAAGGTGCAACTTCGAGAGATGGTTGTTGACCGGATGGAGTCGCGAGGATGTGTTTGCGAAGTGCCTCCAAAGGCTGAAATCTTCACGGGAACACATCAACCTGCAAAGATGAAGTGAAAGACCTCTAAGGTCCCACCGGGTGTGCCAAAAAAGCTGTTGATGCAAAATCACGGCACCCATGGGCGCACATCGAGGCTTCTAGGTTGATGTTCGGGCATCAGTGTGATTGCACAACATGGAAACCTCTCTCAGCGTGGGACTTGTGGCGAGAGAGGAATCTCCAGAGAAGGCTGGTTCCTACTCTAAACTACCTTGCAAGCTATTCCGGTGCGAGCAAGCTAATCTAATCCTAATCTAACCATGCCAGGAGGAGAGAGAGAGAGAGAGAGAAGGGAAAAACAGCAAAAGCCTACACTAAAACGGTGATACACAGAGAAGGAGGATGTTGAACATCTATCAAAGCTGCCATGGGACAAAGAGAGGTGAGCAATGGGAAGGATGGACGGATGCATCACGAGAGCCCAAGGATAGATTTCACACGAGAAAATGTCCCAAAACTCCATGAACACGGCTCAAACCTGCAATGAACATTTAGACATGCACAAATACCTGTAAATGAAGAGAGGCAAGGAGAGAACAAGCAAAAATGAGAGAGGATGGACGGATGCATCACAGAACACGTTTTGTTGCTCTAGAAGTTTGCCTGAGAACATCATTCCATTAGTAAAAGGCAAAAATGCCATTACGAGAGGGGAGGAGGCTCGAACTCCATTTTCAACCCTAGAGAAGAAAAGAAGGGAGGGCGGAGCGAGAAAGAATGAACAACCTCTTTTTTTTAAAAAAATGAGCCAAATCTAGCTTTTACATTGCATGGGTCGAGCCCAGGGGACAGAAACGTGGGAAAACGTGCAAGCCCATTCCTCATTGACTGTAGATGCATTAAATCAGCATGGAGGATCTTACCAACCCATACCCTGTCACTTTGAGCAATTTTGGAGGAGAATGCGACCCATTTGTATTAATTTGGCCACTAAAATGTCACTTCGGCCGTGCGAAGAGAAGAAGAATCGACCCATTAGCATTAAAGCGGGTTGTTGAAAGGTCGCCGGCCATTACCACGTCAGAGCCATTTCTCAATTTTCTCTCTTCAGACTGCACCAAAACTCAAGATTGATCCCAGAATCATGTAGAGCATCTCAACAGCTTTCCGTTGATATAAAGAGCGTGGAAATCGAGCTCTGGATCAAAAGATATGGCGATCTCGAAGATTTAGGGGCACGGAGCAGATCAAAACGAATTTTAAAATGTTTTTCCCGCTCTTCGCCACGGGACGACACATGGCACGTGCTGATTGGTCACGTAATTCTCTCTCCTCTACCTTTCGGCGGGCTGTCTTTTGAATTTTCCTTGTGGGCCCTAGCTAGGATACGTGGCACTATGTCATTGGTTGGATCGGTGCTCGAAAACTCGCCCCTTTGACCTTTTGACTTTTTCTTCTGTGAGGACACACGTGGCGTTTCGATTGGTCCTCGGCTTGCTCTCCTTCGCGTACTTCGCCTCCATTTGTCCCGGATGTCCCATTTGATTTTGGGCCCTTTGTGCTCATTTTGGCCGGTTCGGGCATTTCGCGTCCATTTGTCCCAGATGTCCCATTTGATTTTGGACCCTCTGGACTCATTTCGGCCGATTCGGCCGGTTCGGGCATTTTTGGCCCGCTTGTCCCACTTTGCTTCGGACTGACTTGACTCTTTTCGGCTGGTTCGGCCGGTTCGCGCCTTTTTGGCCCGATTGTCCCATTTGTGTCCCTCTCAGCAGTTAGCCAATTTTTTCTCGGTCGAACCGGCATTTCGCGCCCACCGCGTACTTTTGTCCCAGATGTCCCTGTTGCTTTGCGGGCTGTTTATGCTTACTTGGCGGAGCCGGCTTTGGTTCAGCCTTTTTGTCCCAAATGTCCCGACTACCCCTAGGACTAGGACTTAGTCATTTTATGATTTTTTCTGGATCAACCTACTTGCCTTCTGCTGACCTTTTTCGCATTTTCTCGAGCTTGCTCTTTTCCTCTCAGACAGGGAACTTGAAAATATTTGAGGGGACTCTAGCAACATGATTTTGGCCCGAATCAATCAATTTTCTGGGACTTGAATATTCGATGCATGTTATCAAAATTACCCGGGGGTGAAATTTTGACAATGTGAAACTAAAAGATAAAAAATATTCTACACTAATAACAAAGATAAATAAATGATAAATGATATATTGAATACTAAAGAAGGGAATATAACTTACTTATAAATGTCATAATATATGAAATCGAATGATCAAGAAGGTGGAAAAATCAGATAAGAAACTAGAGATGTTTCATTGTGAGTTCGAAACTGGAAACTAAGAAGGGAATTCTTGTATAGATTTGGTATGCTAGATATTGTAACCATACAATCTTGACATAGATTGTATGGTCTTGGAACCTTTGAAAATTAAGATGTGAAACATCTTGAGTCCTTTTCTTTCCTCAAAATTCCATTCAATGCATGTCTCTCTTGCTTTCAAAACTTTGGGATGACTTGTAATCACTTGTAACAAAGTAGAAACCCTAGAAAAATGTAGTACCCTTCATAAAAACATTAAAAACCAAAAGGATAAATCATGTGTGTGTGGTGAGGATAGAATACGCTTGGTAATAAACCACATCTACTGAACCAATCTAAGTGTTTTACTACATTCCCTCACATGAAATCAATCCTCATGTATTTATCTTAGGTGCTTGTGTACATGTGAGTGAAATCTAAGCCAACCCCTAGGGGTTCCCTTATTTATTTTGACACAAAGAACAAATCGTTATCTGCGCATAGTATATAATGTAACCAATATTATAGTAATTTGATTTGGTGTACCTCAAATACATGACCTAAGAATTTTTTGTTTAAAACCCTTTGACTATGCTCGGAGTGAATTTTCCCTTTGGCAAGACATAGCTCTACGACCTTTGCATTTTGGGAAATTGAGGAAGCTAGAATCTTTGACTTGGTTGAGTGCTTCACACCTTTGGTAGGGGCTTCTATAATTGATGTGCAATTAATTTTCATAGATTTATGAGAGCCTTGATTATGTTTTGGAATGATATTTACAATAGGAGATTTTAAGAGTGTTAGGTAATTTGTAATTTGATATTGACTTTCTTATATAGACTTTTGTAGGTGAAATATTCTAAAAAGGGCTATCCTCGGAGTATGAAACAACACAATAGAGATATTAAAACTAAAAAATACAATCATAGAATGTAAAAGGGTAAGACTGCAAGTTATCTAGATGTAGACACGAAATTTTGGGTCACACTCCCTTGGTTCCCTTGATTAATTAACATAACAAATTTAACTAATCATGACCCCTTCATCCCGTATTAATATTAATCCTCACATTATTAATTAAATTAATTATTTTAATTAAGTTAATTTATTCCTCACACCTCACCTCATCCTGGACCCATTGTAGGGCCATTTAACTCACATGATGACCAATTCATTACTCTTAGAACTCGAGTCATCACTCTCGGTGTTGAGTCACTAATTGAACTAACTAACTAAGAATTCTTCCTAAACCTAATTGGACTTCTTCTAAGATCTTCCTTCCTTCTCTCACAAGAACTCTACTTCCCTCACAAGAACTCTACTTCCCTAAGTGGACCTAATAAGGAAAACATGCCAAATTTGGGAAGATCTACCTATTTTTGGTAAATAAGAATATTTCACCCTAATCGACGCGACTGGTTTATCCTCGGTGATGTCGGTCACCTAAACCACTATCAGTTCCTTTATATAGAATTTTACAACCCTTTACCCGGGTTGGTCATTCAGTTATTGGAGACTTATTGCATTCAAGCATGAATCTTCAATCCCTCCCGCATCCGAAAATGAAAACACACAACCTTAGCACAAGACAAACAACCAGTTCTCCTTCAGAGCATGGGAATACTCACGTGAGCACACACGGGTTGTCAGATTGCCCACGACACTAGACCCATGAATCTCTTCTTCAATCAATCACCAACCACCTCCACTCACAAGATTTTCAATATACCCAATAAGTATTGTGATATTATCATTTATGCTTATTTAAGTATAGATCTTTCATTTCTTTATGTATTTCATTCTTTCCATTACTTGTATAGAAACGTCTTCCCACCAACCCACTATTGAACCATCCCAAGCCTTTACACCCTTTCCAACCTCTTTTTAGCATACCTGAGTCTTCTAAACAATATCATGACCTTATCAACAGCACCTTCACTCTCTATACAATCATAGAGAGGTTCAAAATCTTGTTGTTAACATTTGAACCGAATTTCACACACCGAAACTAGTTAGAAAACCGGTGTTGGTTTATCTCCTATTCCAATCTTGGTTGACCAACTAATACCGGTCTCGAGAATAGAAATTTTTCCTACAACAACGAGTTAAAAATTTCCCCAAAATATCTTAAAACCTTTCCTAATTTAACCTAAACATAACCTCAACTTCTAATACACATACGGACCCAAACCAACCCATTAATCATTGATTTAATTCTAACCATTTACCGTTGAGTTAGATTCACTTGTTGTATGTTAATAGGATATACCTAAATCTTATCAACTACAATAGGAACTTTTATTTCTTACATTAAGTTATATTAAACAGAGGATTGACATCCATTCGAGGAAACATCACGCTTCCCGAGATCTAGCCTTGCTAGGAAATCCTCTGACTCTTACTATTTAATACTATTTGGTGGTCTTGTTATGTTTCTTATATAGGACGTTCCTCCTAGCCAAACGGAAGCTCAAAAAATCAACTTGGATAAAAAGTCTATAGCACTTGCAATGCCTTCTACTATCCACATAACATAGATATTCCTCCTATGCCCATTACCCACTTACTTTTTTTTATGACATTGAGGTGAAACATTTTGTCATACCGGTGGGACCCATATGGGGTTCTTTACATTGTTCATTCCTAGGGAAAAATCTTGTGTTTTTATTTTCATTCGAAACAAGTCCACATTAAGATTCTTCTCTATAAATATTCTTTTCTTCTTATTGTCTCGGTGACACTTATTTTCAGGATTAAAAAGAACTCTTTTTTCTTTTCTCGTATTGCACTTAGTGAAATTCATGCCCTTAACCTCTTCATAATTTGTGGTTTTGGGTTTTAAAACTTGTGCTCTTAAATTTTTGAGTTTATTACATTATAGCTCATCTAAATTGTGGGAAACTATATGTTGGAAGTCATGCTTAGTGATGGTTGAGAAATTGAACCATATCTCACATTTTGCACACCCTCTATACCAAATCACTAAAAATAAACTACTACAGTTCTTTAACAACATATTTCCTAGAATAAGTTGTCAACGATCACACGATCAAAGGATTTCTAGTGGGATTAATCGGCTTTCTCTTTTTATTCATCATCTTAGAGAAGGATCTCCCACACCAAAACTTACCCAAAACCCGGTCATGGTTGTCAACTTTTTATAGAGCACCTTTCTTAACCAAAAATTATATCTTGCTTATAGTCGGTCCTAAATGGCATAAGACACAACATAAAATCTACAACTTAGGATTTTGTGTTTTTATATTTTTGTCTCGTAGGATTTTGAGGTGTGAGTTACATTTCTTCATTATTTATCATCCCTTTTCACCCCAAATCACAAATGATGTATTCGGTTTTATTCTAGGTGTATTAAGACCCCTCATAGCCATAATGAGTCTTTGGGTTGGCCCTTATATTTGATCTAAATAACCAAAAACTTCATTTTAACTTATCTTCCTAGATTTCACAAGAATCGATATTGTTCTAGCGAATACCATTGGTTACAACATCTCGCCACCATCGGTTAAGCGATCGACATCGATTTTATACTTATTGGTTATTTTTTCCTAAATAGTATTCTTCACCTTTCTATTCTTTTTGTGTCTAGTTCTACCATTTTATCACAATTTTGGGTCTTTAATATCATCTTGAGTCAAGGTTGACCCATCTTCACCTTTTATTGTTAGATCTTTGAATCTCTTATTTTTCATAGTAGCTGACATTGGTCTAAGCCGACCAATGATAGTTAAGCTCATATTGACATCGGTCACCTCAACATACGTTGGTCTCTATAATTTGATTTTCGAATCAGAATAATGATCTAATCACTCATTTAGACTAATTTTCCCCATTATTTTTGTGTTTCTACATCATCAACGAAGCTCATAATACCTTTTTTATCGTTATTCACATGATTTTGACTCGTAAACAAGATAACGCTTTCGTGTTTCACACTAGCCACAAATCACTCGAACCTAGCTCATCACCCCCTTCACTCTCATCACCTATGGACCCTAATCAAGATATTTTCATACCCACTTTGGTGATGAGGATTTTGCGAGACACCTTGATCATAACCCCACTACTCGTACTACTATCTCCCTCATTCATCTACCCGTAATTCATTGGGGCAGCTTGTATATGACATGCTTGTGTCCATTCCTCCGACCCTCGCACCCACTTTTGCATCTATTACTACTAGCTTGGCCTTACACTCTTCCAATTTACCACTTTTGGTTTCCCAAATTGACCCTGCATTACGATATCTTCTACACCTACAACATCTATCACGCCTTTGACATCTGTCACTCCTATGATGTCAACCATGCCTTTATAAACTACCTTGAGTGTAGGTCTATCTATACCCACCACCTCTCATATACCTATTACATCTTAGCCACTTTGTTGGTGTTGGAAACCAATACACCCTTCCAAAACATTATCCTCTCCATCCCACAATATATTCCTCTCGATTACTATGTGAGTATTTATGTCCATTCCACCTACTTACACTTATCACTAACAACCCCCTATTTCATCTACTACGTATTTAGGATACTTTCCATCTACATCTATTCTGATCTATATTCCTTCCTCATAATTTTTGTACTCAGAACCACCACATACTGGGATGCCACCCATGTCATACATGCCTCATCTACCTCCTTATACTATAGGGGTGCCAGTCTTCATAACTTACCAATGATCTTATCAAAATGATGATGGAAAAGATGCAGACATTAGAAGAATTTGTCTCCAACTCACGTAACTCTTTGACATACGACGAGATTTTTAATGAGACCATTCACCCATCCATTCTAATTCATCCATACCCTCCCCATTGGGAAATTCCTAAATTCAACCAATTCAACAACAAATAAGAACCGCAACAACACTTACGGTCTTTTAAACATATGTGTTATTTGATCGCTCATGATGAAGCTTTTCTCTTACAAACATTCCCAATGTCCTTGATAGGGCCGACATTAGATTGGTATATTACTCTACCCAGGTATTCCATATTTTCATTTAATCAGGTAGCTTAGGCTTTTCTAGATCACTTTTCTATCAAAATTTTCAATAAGGTCACCATGACTGACTTGTATGTGACACACCAATATGAAGACAAATATCTCATATATATTGTCACTTGTTTGCGGAGCCTGATCAACCAGATCACATTCGAATGGCCTCAAACTGAGTTAATAGATTTTTTCACCGGATCTTGTGCTAGACACATATCGCTAACTCTCCAAGTTCAAACCTTCCAGACATTTGATGAGGCATTCACCATGGCCCAAAAAATTGAAATTCGTTTCATTAAAGAGAAGAAGATAAAATTGTGTAACAAGAACGTTGCGTTAAAATAAAACAATACCTCTTCTTCTTCCAAAATACAAAATAATTCTTCTAAAGAAAAAGGATCTACCAATGCAATAGTTTTGAAATCTCTCCCATCTCATGCATCCAACCAATCAAATCCTTCTTCCAATCTTTTTCATGTTCATGCTTTTAAGTTTAAGCGGGAGAAACGAAAAATATACTCTCATAGGATAACCATACTCTTTAGTTTTAGAAAAAATTCTAAAAGTTAGAGCATCCACTCTTTCACTCGTCAAACCACATACTGGTTTTGACCCCTTTCATCTTGTACCTACATGGTATAAAGAAAATGATTACTACAACTATCATCACGTTAGAGGTCATAGTGATGGTAATTTTATAACTTTCAAAAACATCATCCAAGAAATTTTAGATAATGGAGATCTCATCTTGGATAACCCTAATGCATCGAGATAATTAGAACCTTTATATCTTCAATAATTCATTCCCAAATCATACCCCATTGTCTAACCAAATCAGGCGATACCTTGACCAATGAAAGTAACGTCCATCGTGTTCATGCTGTTTTCGACATCATACCAGCTCTTCCTTCTCAATTTCCTCCTACTCCATCTATCAAGGATATTCTTGCACAAGATCCTTCATCCATGGAGGAACTTGTTTCATCTTCTCCTTTACCCACAGAGGAGTCTCCCTTATCTCTCCTTCCCCCATGAAGGAGTCCACCATATTTTTCAATGTAGTTTCTCCACCCACCTTTGAAGCTAACGAACAACCCAAAATACTTACTCTTCTAAAGCAACAAGAGATTCATTCTTACCTTCTTCTTCATCAAAAGACAAACTAACCTCATCTAACTTTCCATATCCCTTACCCACAAGGATCCATTAGATCTGTCCCTTCCTATTGGTGATAATTATCCATTGGCTTTCAAGGATCCTATTGATTTTCTCTTGTCTCTTTCACCCATAGAGTTTGAATCCAACCATTTCCTTGTCTCACAAACCTATTTTATAGGGATTAATACCAAATCAACATTATCCCCCTTACATCAGATTATCATTCTCACATATGGCCGGTCACTTGGATTATGTTTACATTTCCATGCTTTAGTGACATTTTCGACTACCTATCTTAACTCAAATATTGGTGTTGTCTACCGATACATCCACGATCTATCCAAAGGTGTTTCAGAAAACCAAATCCACCTTTCCCATGCCATTTGTAGTGGCCCCTTCTTCATCACCCTCACCCACACCTAAACTTTTACCAAAAACTAAATGTTTTCGTATGCCTAAAATCTTACTTGCACCTATACCTTCCTTATCATCCAAACCCATTACCCCATTAGGAGTCATGTCAACATCAAGTCTAGGCCATCCTCCTATCAAAATAGATTTATCCATGTCATCACAAGCGGTCACAAATACTATTCCCCCACCTAAGAGGAAGACCCAACCTCTTATGCCACATACACCGGCTTTGCCCACTACCCCTCCTGTCACCTTCACCACTTCCATCTATCCTATGTCCCCACCCATCAACCTTACCAAACATCCTCCTACCCAGATTAAACAAAAAACAAAAGAACCCACCTCATCACGATGCTCTTTTACACACATATTACCTACAAATATTACGATTTAGACATCACCTACATCCTTTCTACCTCTTATACCAACACCACTTCCAGTATCCTCATCATTACCCATATCATTCCCTTTCCCTCAATAGTTACCTTCCCCTTGCCTCTTACCACGACCCTCACCGCACCTCCATTATCACCTTGGCTAACCCATCCCCTTCCACCATCTACCTTCCCTTCTACATCACATGCTTCTTCTTCCCTTTACCGAGAAGGTGCAACCAAAGACCAAGAGCCCACTACCTTATGAAGAGGTAGTTAAATCTATACTACCTTCAATAACTAATTCACCCTGCTACACCCTTACCCAAGAAGGTGCAATCCAAACCTAAAACCATGCTATCTACCAAATAAGTGGTCAAAATTACTACACTTGATTTCACCTCCGGTGACGCCTCTTCTACCAAATTCACCCACGCTTCCATCCAGGACCCACACTTACTTCACATTGTGATCCATCGGTAGGGTCTCACGCTAATATCTTAGCTAACCTTTTAGAAATCTTTGTCAATACATTGCTACCCCTTAGACCTTATGAGCCACTTAAACTTAAACCAAAAGGGTTTGATGATACCAATTTTTTTCTTACCATCATGTGTCGGGCATGATCTAGAAAAATTTAAGGCTCTTAAGACTATTCTTCTCCAACTATGTCCTCTCGAAGAAAACTTTGACAATGATAATATTTTAGATGAGGACCCTCTTCTACCCTGCACTTATCACCACACATCATCATCCGTACCCATTTTTTCCTTAATCTCCCCCTCCACAATTTTTTTATCCTCATCTAACATTTATGATCAATATAATCTGCATAAGAGAGCTAGCCAAACCTCTCGCCAAAATGCTAATGTGCTGCATTGTTTTCAAAAAACCAGTATTTTCCCTCACCATATTTTTTCCCGTCCTGTCGCTACATCTATCACTATGCACTTTATCCTTTACCACAAATTAATATGTTCCAAATTACCACTTGAGCCTAGAGGGATAAATAAAAGGAGAAAACAAACAACACATCCACTACTCTTTTACCCAATATTCCATATGCACCTATACCCAAAATCACCATCCGTTGACTCACATACCCTATTTTTGATGGGGTTTCCTATTGTATAATGCTTAAATAATTACACCAGTCTCTTTTCAAAATGTCTTTGTGTGACATCATATGAACCTCTAAGTCACATCGTCAGGAGTCCTCATTGAGGTCCTACCTTACAACCCTTTTCTTGTTGTATCTATTATCACTCCACACCATGTTGCAACTCTCACCACTTCATCCTCTTCCTCTGCTCCCACTACCACTCATCAAATAGCCACTCTTAGTTTCTCTAACAAAGAGATTGTACCTCTCCAATTAGATGATCCTAACCCCACCCTATTTATTTCCATCTACATTGATAATATATGCATTCAACGCATTATGATCGATGGAGGTGCCAGTATCAACATCATTTCCTCCCATGCGTACAACCAAATGTGCATCCCTGCCAACTACATGCATCATAACCTAGTTATATTGCATTTATTTAATGATGTTATGACTTCCACCCTTAACACCATCATTATCCACATTCGTGTAGGCCCTCATACCATTCCTAAATTATTTTATGTCTTAGAGGGGGAATTCAAGTACAACATGCTACTTGGCCAACCTTAGATCTGCATCATGGGTTGTGTTCCTTCAACCTTACACCGTTGTTTAAAATTCGAACATGAAGGGAAAAACTATACCGTTCTAGTTTATCCTTCACCTTTCAACACCTGTATCATGTTGTATCGACCCAATGTTGTCTTTATACCGTTAAGGCATATACCACCACTACCACTTCTTCTTCAATTGTTGCCTCATCCACAAGTTCCACCGCTACATATTCCGTAACTAAATCCTCTAATCCCACTTCGACGTAACCTGCGGTTGACCCATCAGCCAACCCATTTATTTCTTAAAAACTAATGCTTCTTCTTCCCAGTGTCTAGTGATTCATCCATTCTCGCTATGCACATATCAACTATTGATCCCTAAGAAGATGTTTTTCAATGCCTCACTCTGGGGAATACCACATTTATAACATTGACATATTCCTTACTCCTCAAGAGTATGGTAACCTTCACCAACATCCCCGATATGATTACCGCATACATGAGGTTTTCCCCTATGGTCCTCCCCACATTCACACCAACTTAACGTATGGGGTACTTGATGCTTATACCTACTCACCCGAGCTACCTTTCTAAACTCAACCATTTTCCTCCGACCTTAAATCTCTCACTAATCGATGCTTCACAAACACCTTCCTCCATCGATGTTCTTGGAAGGGATTTGGCTTTGGTTTCTATGAACAAGGACATCATCTGTCATTCCTTACACCAATCGTAAGCATAAAGACCGCAATGGTATTAGATTTTCTGAACCACATCCTAAGAAGGCTCAAGTCAAACTCATTGAGGGTGATAAAATTCCCGCCCCATTCACCAACTTCAACACCTTCACCTACGAGTATATGGATCTAGAATCCATTCCTACTAACTTTTTTCTTTGTGAACATTGTTTCCTGGGACCTCGACTTATCAAAGCATGATGGAGAGGCTTCCTCTTCTCTTCTATTCTTCTTTCTGATATGATTGATGATGATACACCTTCTATTAACATCAATGTAGGAACAATGAGTTTATTCCCACCTACCTTGGTGCAGAAGATTATTATATTCACCGGTCATTACCTTCGAAATGCAAACCATGTTTAATGAATCGACCATCAAAATAAATATTCATACTTAGGACGACCCACACATTCAAAAAATTGGCCAATCTTTATATGTTGCTAAACTAGAAGCTTTCACTTCTTTCCTTCAGGATCATAAGAAATATTTTTCTTGGTTTTACAATAATATGCCCGATATTGACCCAAACATTATTGTCCACACTTTGTTGTAACCATTCTTGATGCCAAACCCATGAAACAAAAGATGAAAAAATACATCTTTGTATTACCCTTCTTGTTAAAGAAGAACTCTAGTGCCTTCTTTCATATTCCTTCATCCTACCCATTGATTATCTCTAATGGATCTCTAACATCATTCCGCTGTCACAAAAGTGAGAGGAGGACTCGCATTTGCATGAATTTCCATGACCTTAACTTACCTTGTCCCAAAGATGATTTTAATCTACCTAGTATTGACCAACTACTTGATCTCACTTGCCGGCCATGAGATGCTATCACTCATGGATGGTTTCTCGGGTTATAACCAAATATTACTCACCCAAGAAGATCAACATAAAACTACCTTCATCACTCCTTGGGGAACATTCTCGCTATCATTTCATGCCCTTTGGCCTTAAAAATGCTAGTGCTACATATTAGCGGGCTATGGATTATATTTTTCAAGACATAATACATATAATATTAGAATATTACATTGAAAATCTTCTTGGAAAATCTAAACATCGGGTGAGCAAATTTTTTTCCTTAAAGTTGTCTTTCACCATCTCATCAAATCGCATTTTTGATGAGCAACAAGGGAAAAATTAGTTTATTTTATAATCCGTACACTTTTAGACTATGAAATTAGATATACTCACAGAAAAACTCTGCTTAGCCTTAGTTTTTGTTATGACTTTTGTCACCAATAATGATATATTTATTGGTGTTTTTGTATGTTCATTAAGATCTAATATATGTTTATCTTTACTTATTTTGGTGAATCTTGTCTTTTGTGAAAAATGATGTTTTGATGTCTCCATGAAAAAATTACAAGATGCCATAAGATTTTTAAGTAGTAGGCCCTAGCTGCGTAGCACTTTGGTTGTGCTCTACAGCTTTGGTTGTGCTCTATAGTAGCCCATGGCTGGGAAATGATAAGAGAGAATCATGATATCCAACAATAATGAGGCATCATGAAGTATATGGAGTGAGCATATGAAGCTGAAAATGAGTTAACCAAGTGGCAACATTGTTTGGACAAGTTTGAGAAGTCTTTGGGTGATTTATCTTACCCGTAGAAAGCTCCGAGATCCACCCGTAGCATCTTTAGAACTACTTAGCAGCAACAGAGTAGTATGCACCTCCAGCTGCCCATAGCTAAAGAGAACTTATCCAGCTCACACCAAGTATAAGACAAAAAGTACCATCTATCCTAACACATCATATGTAATGTTATGGTTACTTTGTTAAGTAGTTTTGTAATCAGTTCTTATCATGTAAATAAGATAGGAATTAGTTGTCTCCACTCAAAAAATATGAAACAGAACAACTATAATATGTTTGAGTGGTTTTTGATCATATTCCTAGAATAGAATAAGTTAGTGATCTGTCTATATATATATTCATATAGAAATGTAATAGATATAGAGTAATAGATTAAGGAATGAAGTGATAGCTGTATGAGAGAAGCAAAATTGTGAATGTGTGAAGACATAATATATTAATGTGAGTTTGTGCTCTTAAGTTCATTATAATCTCTTTGTTGTAGCAATCTTTAATTGCTACTGACTTAATAGATGAATCGTTTATCTTCTTGAGCAATTCTGTGAGTTTCTAGGGTAGGATGGAACTCCTTCACGCATGAGAAGGGCCCCTCGGAAGGAATTACAGGAAGATCCTATTCCTCCATTTCCTATTTATGTTGTGTGGATTGATTATCAATTATTCATTTCATTTATAAAAGCTAATGAGTGCATAGTGTGTTGAGTTTTAGATCTGCAGATCAACAACATCCATAGTTTACTTTCCAATTTGCACAAGCATTAATTTATACTCTTTGATGAATTTCTATCCTATAAAGACCTCACTCCAAAGTAATTTAGCATATATTTTGTAGGACCTTTGAAAATATTATGCCCCTGGGTTGACATTTAATGAATAGCAGAGTATGAGACCTAATATCATTGGTTGATTATTATGCACATCATTTTGGCCGTTTTCGCTGGGGAAGGTGTCTACAAAGTACCATAGAAGTGATTCAATTTCCCTGCTTTCAGTCAATTCATGCTTTCATTTCTCACTTTCTAGAATAACCATTCATGCTTTCTAGAATAGTCATCCTACTTTTAGATCAGCTTTCCTTCCTGTTATTTCAAAAGCTTTCTAGGAGCTAGAATTCCTGCTTTCTAGGATAAATTTTTCATTACCGCATTGCTCAATTTCTATAAATAGCATTAAGAACCAACCCTCATATATTTTTAAAAAAAAAAAAAAAAAAAAAAAAGGAAAATATACAGGAAAAATCAAGAGAGAGAGCTAGAAAATTTATGCATAGAGAACGAGACTCGTTTGGAAGATTTTTGCCAAAGCAAAAACAAATTAGTACAGCAGAGGAGCTACTTATCTCCCAAGACAAGGAGTATACTTCCACACAAATAAAGAGTGGTAGAGGAGATGCAATGTATTTAAGTAGAAGAATAAGAAGCAGAGAAGACCTTATTCGTGCTAGTGAAAGAAAGAAAAGAGGAGGATTTTAATGAATCCCATTCTCCACAAGGAGAAAGAACACCAGAATACCTACTCAATTCAGCAAGTTTTGTCACAAATACTACACCCACTGTACAACACCTCAAGTATCTGTACAGTATCATACCAAGGGGGAGGTTGATCAGAAATTCAAGGACATTATTATGAAATCTCTTGGGATCCGTATAACAAGGATATAGGCCATGGATCGAGCATCATGAAATGAAGTTGAAGGTAGAGGACATGCTGCCTCCACTTTTGAATTCTTAATTGTAGAAACCATAAAAGATACTCCTATGAAGAATATTCCACCCTCAGGCCTTCCACACTTTAGGGGGATGTTCAATGAGGATCCAGATACATTCCTATTTGAGTATGATGTGTTATGCCAAAGCTACGACTACCGAATGGATGAACAAAATCTCAAGCTCTTTTCTAGCCAGCCACCTACTGAAGGATGTAGCACGAAGATGATTCATGGGACTAGGGGAACACAGTCAGTAGTTGGGATGAGATGAAGAATTTTTTTTTTGCCAAATATCAAGAATATCCCAAAGGCAGAAACTTGAGAAGAAATGACATATTTCGCATGACTCAAGATGAGGATGAATCTTTGGAAGACTACACGGAGAGGTTCACCTTCACTCTGTAGAAGCATAAGAAAACTAATCTAGTCTAGACACGCTCAAGCTAGTATTTCTGAAAGGAATATGAGATGACTACTTGGAAGCCTTATACCTCATGAGTGGAGGAGATGCATCTCAACTAACCTTAGAGGAGATGCAATAATTGGGAAGAATTATTGAGATAAACATTGGGTAAACTTTGGAATAAAAAAATGTTGTCAGCATCAGCCAATGGGATCTCTAAAGCTGATGTAAGTAATCTACTATGGGACATGAAGATGGATATAATCAGCCACATGGCCACACAACTAGATACACTACACACTAGACAGAAACAACAAGCAATGGACCAAGCCCTTATGGTCTAAAGATTGTCGGAAGAAGCAAGCTGATTGCAAGTGTTAAGTTATAAAGATGAAGGTAGCAAGCATTACATATGAAGAACTATATTCTGTAGTGTTGCATGCCATAGGAGGAGATGAAGACCAAGTGTTCTACATGGCACAAAGGAAACCTTGGCAGCCAAGGACAAACTATCTAGGTATGGGATCGAATTCACCATTTTCACAATCATCATTTTTCAATCAAAATACAAATAACATGCCTAGCTGGAGTAATCCTGGATGCCCCTAGCCCCTCCCAACCCACATTGGCCTATGCAACAACCATATAATCCCAATAAATGGCAGCATTATCCTACTCCACCCTGGTAAAATCAACCATGGTAGCCTCCACATAATCAATGGAAAAATAGCCAACCCAAGGTCCACAAAATCTTGCAAACCCATGGCAGAAACCATGGAGAGGGAAAAAACCTTGGGGAAATCAGAAAGGTGGGTTCCCACAACAACCAAACATCTCTGCAATAATTCCAAACACATAACCAAAAAGACCGGCTCAAATACCTGCTCAACTTGTGCCAAATCCTGCCAATAAGTTGGCTCAACCAACATGTACTGCTGAAATAACACAGTACCCCACTTATACAGTGGACATCAATGAAGTCCACCTATGTTCAGGAAGAACTCTACCACCTCCAAGTCTACCCATAATGAAAAACCCCACAATATCCATTCCACAGTCTACACCACAACCATAGGAGGATCCTGAACCAGCCAATAAAGAGAATGCAGAAACAATATCACCACCCTTCCCAGAATGTCTAAACCTTCAACGCACTCTCTGTTGAACTTGAGTTTGATATCCTAGGGCAGCTGAAGAATGTTTGTGTAAATATCCCTTTATTTCAGGCCATTAAAGATGTCCCCATTTATTCCAAGGTAGTCAGAGATTTGTGCCTTTGAAACCTAGAAGGAAGAAGAAGGATCCTAATACAGTCCATGTCATTGGACAATTGGTAGAAATCATGCTGGGAAGAATGCTACCACAAAAATATGTAGACCTAGGCTGTCCAGTTGTCACTATTCAGATCAATGGACAACAAGTCCATAATACCTTGATCGATCTGGGAGCTGCCATCAATGTCATAATAATGGAAACAATGCATAAATTAGACCTGTAACATATTCATCCCACATCTACAATGTTGCAAATGGTAGACAGATCCACAGTATGACTAGAAGGAATCATAGAAGATCTGGTCATATCAGTAGATTCATGGGAGTACCCTACAGATTTTATTGTATTGCAACCAAAAACAAAACTTGGAGGATATCCCTGATCTTGGGAAGGCCATGGTTGGCCATTGTAGATGCATTAATCAGTTTTAGATATAGAAACATGTAGATTTCAAATGGGAACATCACCAAGCAATTGGTTTTGTACCCACCGGCATAGGTATCACAAGATAAGGACCAACTGTCTGGATTGAAGAAGAAGAAGAGGTACCCCTATGCCCTGCTTTAACAATAGATCATGCATGCACACTGATAGATCTAGAAGAGGATACCATCATCTCCAACATACTACAAAACAACTATCAGGTAGAACAATCCACTCCTGAAGAATTTCCTTGTATTCATTGTCCTTTTTCTAATCTATGGTCAAAAGAAGAACCAAGTTGAAAGTGATCAAAGGATCTTCCATCAGCTGTTACCACACAGCTACAGCCACATATGATCAATCAACAACATAGAGAAAATGAAGCCACAAAAGCCATAGAAATAATGCCAGGAAAGACACTCGCATAAATAACAAATTAAGTGTGGAAGAAGAAAGAAAATTGATAGCCATATTACATGCAAACAAAGGAGCCTTTGCATGGGACTATGAAGACATGCAAGGCATCAGCCAGAAAAGTGTACACACCACATTTACATCAAAGAGGAATGCAAACCCATACACCAACCACAAAGGTAGATGAACCCAATAATGAAAGAAATAGTCAAGGCTAAAATACAAAAACTCTTAGATGCAGGATTCATTTATCCAATCTCTGATAGCCATTGGGTTTCTCCATTAGTCATTGTACCCAAGAAAGGAGGTGAGTGGCATATATGTATAGACTATAGAGAATTGAACGTAGCTATAAGGAAGGACCATTTCCCACTACCATTTATTGATCAAGTGCTAGATACACTTACAAGGAAGAAATACTTTGCATTCTTAGATGGTTTCAGTGGATACAATCAGATCCACATTACTCCTGAGGATCAAGAAAAGACCATGTTCACATGCCCATGGGGAACATTTTCATATGTTGTCCTACCATTTGGATTATGCAATGCACTGCCACATTTCAGCGGGTAGTCCTTAGCATATTTTAGATCTCTCACATGACTGTGTAGAGATATATATGGATGACTTCACCATCTACGGAGACACATTTGAGGTATGTTTGAATAACTTGGAAAAAGTATTAATACATTGTTAAGAAAATCATCTATCCTAAGTCATAAGAAATGTTTCATGCTCATGGAGGAAGGGATAGTGCTAGGACACCATGTCTCTGAAAAGGGGATTAGAGTGGACCCAACCAAGATTGTTATCATCAAGGACCTCATGGTACCTCAAAAACAAAAAGATGTATACAGCTTCTTGGGTCATGCTAGTTACTTATCGGAGGTTCATCAACAATTTAGAAAAATGGCAGCCCCATTGTTCACCTTGCTAAACAAAGATGTTGAGTTTGTATGGACTCCCACCTGTAATGAAGCATTCAATCTACTGAAGCAGTTACTCATATCAACCCCCATATTACATGGACCAGATTGGGCATTGCCTTTTCACATACATATAGATGCCTTTGATACTACCCTAGGTGTAGTACTAGGATAGAAAGAAGGCCATCTCAGCTATGTTATTTACTTTGTAAGAAAAAATATGCAAGCAAGCAGAGTTGAACTACACGGTGACAGAGAAAGAATTCTTGGTAGTTGTATATGCAATCAAAAAGTTCAAACATTACATCATAGGCTATCAAAATTTCATACACACAGATCATGCTGCCATCAGGTACCTCATGAATAAACCATCGGTATCTGAAAGAGTGGTAAGATGGCTTCTCTTGTTGCAAGAATTTGACATTACCATACTAGATAAACCAGGGAAGGACAACGTTGTAGCTGACTTCCTTTCAAGATTACAAAGCAATCAAGAGGATGGCATAGTGGATGACTCATTTCCGATGAGCACCTCTTTGCCCTCACTATCTCTACACCCTGGTTTGCTGATATAGCAAACTACCTCATTTCCAGACAACTGCCACATCACTTTTCCTCAAAAGAGAAGTGTGCCTTGATACGGAAAAGTGGTAAGTACTCTTGGATTTATGGTTTTCTCTTCTATACTGGACCTGATTGTGTAATAAAAGATGTCTATGAGAAGATGAAGTAGTTGACATTCTCAAAGCATGCCATGATGAGCCATGTGGAGGACACTTTGCAGCCAAAAGAATAGTAGTCAAAATCTTGACTGTAGGATACTACTGGCCTATATTGCATAAAGATGCAAACATATATACAACTCACTGTGATAAATGCCAACATATGGGGAGGCCTACAAGGTTAGATGAGATGCCATTATAGCCTCAGCTGCAACTGGAACCTTTTGACAAATGGGGTTGGAATTTGTTGGGCCCATAGACCCCAAATCAAACAACAAAGAGTACATCCTTGTATGTACAAATTATGTCACCAAATGGGCTGAAGTAAAATCACTGACACATGCTCGAGATGAGAAAGTAGCAGCCTTCTTATATGAAGAGATATTCACAAGATATACGGTGTACCAAGGGAAATAGTTACAGATCAAGGGCCTCATTTACTTGCTTGATCTCATTGCTGACCTAGTGGAAGAATATACGATAAGACACAAGAAGTCCACACCATACCATCCATAGTCCAATGGCTAGGTTGAAGTCACGAACAGAGAATTAGAAAATATCCTGACCAAAACAATCAATCTATCAAGAAAGGATTGGGAGTCCAGACTCCACGAGGCTGTATGGGCATACAAAATCACATGGAAAATAACTACTAGCTTCACACCATATGAACTGGTGTATGGGAAGAAACCAATCTTTGCCAATAGAATTTGAACACAAAACTACGGAGGATTGTAGTAAGGCTAGGAATTGATATTTCTGAAGCACACAAGAAAATATTGATGTGGCTCAATGATTTGGATGAGTACAGACAACAAGCACTTTAGAACACAAAATTGATACATACAAGCAGTGAATAGATGGATGGCATGAGATACATCAATCCTAGGTAGTTCACACATGGATATTGGGCCCTATTTTGATTCAAAATACAAAGACCACAAAGGAAAATTACAAACAAGATGGCTTAGGCCATACGAGATCAAACATGTCTATGAAAATGGTGTAGTCTAACTATGAACAATTGATCCAGTAAGATTCAAACTCCTGGTTAACGGTCACAGACTCAAAGTATACAAGAAACCCTTATCAAAGGAGTAATTTTCACATAGCAAGTGCAATCCATGTAGACAAAACCCTCATATTGACCCACCAAGTTCAAAGGAAAAGGAGATTGATGAGGAAGGAAGGGAGGATGATCTCTACCTCCCATGGGAAGAAGATTGAAATGTTGTATATGGACCTTAATAGGGCCATAATAAACATTCTACTATAGGCAGTAGCAGGATCAAAAAAAAAGAGAAAAAGAAAAAAAAAAAACCAACAATGAAAACCCTTTTTGGGCATTGTTGGTAGATTTTGGGTAAAAACCAGCTTGTTGGCTACTCGAACCGTGAAAAAGGGCCTGAATGGAAAACTAGCTCACTGGCCATTCAGGGGAAAAAAAAAAAAAAAAAAAAAAAAAGAGAAGAAGAAAAAATGTGTATTTTTCAAGAAGGATGGAAAGAAAAACACCTCATCCAAACCTTCTTAACACATTTCTTTTACCACTTCTAGTTGCTATGGGTAACCTTCAGTTGCTATGGGAAACCTTGTAGTTGTTAAGATCCTCAAATTCTTCTATGAGAAACCTTCCGATTGTTGCGGGCTCTCAAACAGTTTCTACTGGGAACTTTCTAAAAATGCTACGGGTAGATTTTTGGTCAGCCACAGGCATATTCAAAAGAAGGAGGTAAGGCAAAAGATAAATCACAAACAATTGCACAAAGTAGAATTCATGCTACAGGTACTCTTTCCCTTCCTGTAAACATTCCTTTCTTGCTATGGGTAACCCCTTGGTTAAATCAAGGCTACCTGTTTAGTGCTATGGGCCACCTCATGGTCACTACGGGCACAATTTCAGAGTGTTGCAGCAAAGTAGTGCTATGGGTAGTCAAGAAAAGAGATGCACAAATCCACTCCAGAACTTGTAGGCATCATACAAAAAAGAAGAAGGAATGTAATTTTCTAAAAATCACAAGCATCATGCAAGGAGGTATCATTTTTGTAGGTTTTCACATGTTGCAGATGCACAAATAGAAATAAGGACCTCAACTGAGTCCAAGAGGAACCTCATGTCCGATCTACCTAAGCATAAAAATTACATAAACAAATTCCAGAAGAGCAATCATTTTTAGATGATCCTTGCAATCAAATTACTCATTGGAAAAAGTGTTGCACACCAAACCCTTAGACAAAGCATATTCCCATAAAAAGGTGTCACGTGAAGGAAAAATAGGTGACACTAAGGTAAAAAGGTAATATCTACAAGTAGTAAGTATCTATTTCTTGAAAATACATGTTAAAATTAAATATATGCCTTAATCATTTACTTTTTTTTCAATCACCATCATGAGGGGACATTAATAAGTCCCTTCAGCAATAATTTGAAGGAAAAATGGCATGCGTGAAACATTTTTTTCACTCGGGATGAGTGACATCTATGGGGAGGAAGCAGGATTGGATCTCGCTACGGGAAGATTTAATTAGCCGTAACATGAGGACCTAGGGAATGATGACACATGCCTCGATTACAGGGGACAATTAAAGATTGCCCCTGAGATGTGATTAAGAAAAAAAAAGGTGAAAATCAATACAAAGAGAAAAAAACCTATCTGCAGAAGCTATGGGAGGAATAATTGTTCATAGAGAGCCCACTGATGTCACACCCTTGAGAAATAACCCTCATTGCTGGGATATATTTGAATGGGATGGATGGAAAAATTACTTCCAACTACTAACCGAATACTCGAATGAGAGAGCAAAGCAATTCGCAAGAACATTCGATGGACAACAAGCCATGGTAGCTGGCATATCATTTCCAATAACAAAAGACTTGATTGGGAAAGTGACAGGACTCCCTCAAAATGGAGAAAATTGGGAGGAGAAACCCAATGCACAATAAATCAGACAACAATTCTTCCAAGGGAGTAATACAATTAGAAAAAGGGGTATTGAGACAAGAAGCCTACCTAAGTCTGGAGATAATTGTTACATTCATCATCAAGTACTTCACATGCGAAGGAAGGTATTCCCTACTCATACAATGCAATTTAAATACTTAAATCACTTGAGGCATGGAATAGTAATAAATGTCCCAAACCACTTGTTGAATAGCCTAAAGAAAATGGAAAAAGAATATCAGAAAGGGGTGAAGAATGCCTTGTCTCATCACTATCGATCTGGCTAATCACCAAGCAAGGCCTCCAAAACATCCAACCTAGGATTGATTTAAACTAGGTAATAGGGAATCTAAACCAGTAACCTGCAGCACCTAAAGAAGAGAAGAGTTAAGAAAAAATTGAAGAAAGAGTGGAAAAAGAAGAAACCCCGAGAAACATCCACAACAAGAAAGGAGGTCAAAAATAAATCATATCATAAGGGTCCCTAAGGAGAGAGAAGAGGAGTCTAGCATACCCGTAGCAAGAAATACTAGGAGCTCTACTGCTATGGGAAGAAGAAGGAGGCTCATCATTTCCTTAGAAAAGGAAACCATAGAAGAGGAAGGGAGTAAGAAAAGCATCCCTCATGCCTCTCTATCTGCAGAATCAAGGGGCTCTGTCTCCAAGAAGATGAAAGGTGCAGAGGCAACATCACCTGCTAGGGAGCATAACATGTAGGAAAAGGAAGAAAAACCCCCTACACCTATAGTAGAGGAGGCACCTGAAGAAACTGAGACTACCTCAGCACCTAAGGAAAAAGGAAAAGAAAAGGTAGTAGAGGAAGTTACCCCCAAGAAAGAACAAAAGAGAAAAATAACAGTTGTAAGAAGATCTCATAGGATAAGGAGGAAAAGAACAACACAAACAGAGACCATAGAAATCAGTGAAGAAGCACCTCAAAAAAGAAGGAAGAATTATTTATCACAAAAGAAGGTTTTGAGATAGTAAGAGAGATGGATAGTTTAGAAGAAGAGGAGAAGCAAGAAAAATACCTCCTGAGATACCACAGTAGGAAGAAATTGAAGAGGAGAAAAGTGAAGGGAAACAAGAACCTGAATTCAAACTCTAGAGCAAGTAGTGAAGGAAATCAACATTTTGAGAAGCATTATAAGAAACATAGAGGGAACAAGAGGATTGGATGTCTTGATAGGAGCAAAGAAGCTTTGGAAAAGACTCCCATGGAAGAAGAAAAGAAGAAGAACCTACGTGAGAAGAAACTGAACCTAAACAAAATATGAAGTAAATACAAGGGAGGAAAGGATGAGTCCTTACTCCAAATGGTCCCATATAGATCACAAAAACAGCCTGCCATGAGCAGAGCTCCGAGGTAATACACTTTGACCTCACTTCTGAAAAAATACCTATTCAGCTGGCCCTAAGGATGACCTATATACATTCTTAGAAGAAAATTTTCTTGAAGATTATAATGTTTTTCAAAGGCTAGTACAAATATTTAAAGGGCATGTTGAAGCAAGGAAGAAACATGACACATTGGTGGAGAAGGTGGAAAAACATGAAGCAGAAATAGAGGGACTCAAGATGAAAGTAGAAAATATGTATGATATTTCTACTAGGATTTTAGAATGTAGACCTCCACCACGAGTATATGCTCTATATCTGTAGGAGAAATGGTTGCATTTCAGATATGAGAAAGTATACAATAACCTTCCCTATGTTGTGGATGACCCCAAAACATTCTTTAACATATATAGAGAATCGATCCACGACATGCAGGCACAACTGAGTGAGTTTTATATCCATAATTTTTTGTTCCTTCTAATGTAAAGTGGAATCCTAACATGTACCTAGGTGACATACTTCTAGATGCCTTCACATCCTACTTGAAAAATGAGAAGAGAAGAAAAGAAGAGGTAGATGAGTATATAGAAATGGAAAAATAGTCCACCTTAATGATAAGGGGAGAAAGTGGTTACCCTGAGGACATTGTAGAAGAATGGTAGAGTTTGTATCAGAGGATAGATTGGCTACATGGGTTAGGCAAAGGAAGATATTTGTCTAGAACCGATATTTGATATTCCTTGGAAAAAAGGTAAAACAACTTATGTATCCTGCAAATCAAGATGGGATGAGTTGCCCACTATATTGAGAAATAAAGAGCCAAACTCACTTGCAAATTTTAAGTAGGCCTTAAAAAGGGTTCATGATTACATAGAACTAGTAAGAATGAAAAAGGAAGGATGGATAAGATTGAGGTTTCATCCTCCCATCTTCTGGTATCCCATTCCAGATTGGAGGGAAATAGTACCTTTGGATAAAGAAAAAGAAGCAACCTTATGGCATGAACTTGGGATAAGGGGAGGTCTCTATGGATATGGCTAGGTAGGTAATTAAAACCCCTATGACTACAAAAATAATGTGCCCTCAAGATGTTCCATCTTGCTTAGGGATGAGAAAGAAGATAAGTTGGGGGGTGTGATGAGGCCACATATTGGCATGTTTTGGCCCCATCTAAATCCTTTTTGAAGCCTCTTACACATACAGTTTTGAGACTTTGATCTCCTCTTGATGGTTGATATGAGATAAAGTTATGATTTTGCATATATTTAGTTTTGTATGTTCATTAAGATCTAATATACTTATTTAATTTTGTGAATCTTGTCTTTTGTGCAAACTAATGTTTCTGATGTCTCCATGAAAAATTACAAGATTCCATAAGCTTTTGAAGTAGTAGGCCCTAACCCGTAGCACTCTGGTTGTGCTCCAACAACAACCCATAGCCATTGGTTGGGAAACGATAAGAGACAATCATGACATCCAACAATAATGAGGCATCGTGAAGTATATGGAGATGAGGATATTAAGCTGGAAAATGAGTTAACCAAGTGGCAGCATTGTTTGGACATTCTGAGAAGTCTTTGGGTGATTTATCTTACCCGTAGCAAGCTCTAGACCTTCCCATAGCATCTTCTAGAACTACCTGCAAAACAAAGTAGTATGCACCTCCAGCTACTACCCGTAGCCAAAGAGAACTTATCAACTCACATCAAAGTATAAGAAAAAATTACTAGCCATCCTAACACATCATATGTAATGTTACGGTTACTTTTTTAAGTAGTTTTTTTTATCAGTTATTATCATGTAAATAAGACAAGAATTAGTTGTCTCCACTCAACAAATATGAAATACAACAACTATAATCTGTTTGAGTGGTTTTGATCATATTCCTAGCATAGAATAAGTTAGTGATTTGTATATATATATATATTCAAATAGAAATGTAATAGATATAGAGTAATAGATTAAGGAATGAAGTGATAGCTGTATGAGAGAAGTAGAATTGTGAATGTGTGAAGACATAATATATTAATGTGAGTTTGTGCTCTTAAGTTCATTGTAATCTCTTTGTTGTAGTAATCTTTAATTGCTACAGCTTAATAGATGAATCGTTTATCTTCTTGAGCAGTTTTGTGAGTTTTAGGGTAGGATCGGAACTCACTTCTACACGAGGAAGGGCCCCCTCGGAAGGAATTGCAGGGAAGATCCTATTCCTCCATTTCCTATTTATGTTGTGTGGATTGATTATCAGTTATTCATTTCATTTCTAAAAGCTAATGAGTGCATAGTGTGTTGAGTTTTATATGAGTGCATGGAAACATCCATGTTGATTTTCACAAGTATTAATTTATTCTCTTTGATGAATTTCTAGCCTACAACATCTCACTCCAAAGTTTATATATTTTTACAAAAATCTTACACCCCACAGGTTGGCATTTAATGAATAGTAGAGTATGAGACCTATTATATTGGTTATTATTCTACACATCACAGAACCCACCTCTCTTGAAACCAATCTTATAACTTTGATTTCCTACATGAATCCATCTCTACCCTATCCTTGGATGATACCATTTACTAGATGACCTTATTCTTAGTTTGAAATTTTATATCATAGTTATTTTAACGATGAGGCCATTATCTTTAAAAATTTTGATTTACTAACAATATCACCAAATATGAAGCAGGTTGACATTTAATGACTCTCAAATAGTTGTGATCCAGAGTATGTATATACCAAAGTTGTCGTGAATGAGATATCAATTGGTATAAGAATTTCACCATTTACATCCTTTTGACTAAGTAATGAGATACTTCAAATGTAAAATATTTATCACTTCAAACCAAGTTCCACTAAAAGTTTGCAATCACCTTCTTATCTAATCCAACATATTTATCAACCTTGTAGGAAACCTTCTTATCTAATCGACAATCAACCTTGTAGGAAACATGACCGGCCACCAACATGACCTATAAGCATTTTGCTAAATAAATTTCCCTTTCAATTCTACCTATAGATCTTCCTCGCAATGGACAATGAACCTTTCTCATCGGTGTCTCTCGCTATGTCATAATGGGTGGTCTTCTCTATAAACATGGCTTTGATGGTATCCTCTTATGATGCCTTACAATTTCTAAAATTGCATACACCATCAAATAATTTCACGAAGGGATTTGTGGGGGTAACTTCAAAGTGGCTTATTTGTCACTAAGAGCATCCTTTTCCTAGGCTATTCTTGGTCAAACCTAAATCGTGATTTTTGTGACTATGTCAAGCTTTTTATGAAGTCTCATCAACATGCTAATCTTCATCATACCCTAGTCTGCCTTACAGTCGCACGAGACCTTTTACCTTTCTCTTAATGGGGTTTGGATCTTTCGAGAGAGATCAACCTCATTTTTCCCAACGTAATCAATGGATTATTACCGATACCAAATATTACACTAAATGGGTGGAATCCACACCTCTTATTTCTACAAAATATTAGAAAATATATTAATTCATCAACCATCACATCATTTGACACTTTGGTGTTCCTCACTACATCATCACCGATAATGGAAAATAATAAAAAAACCTTCAGAAACTTTGTGATGCCTTTGGCATTCAACTCGAGCTTTTTCTTCACCTTATTATCCGAAAAAAATGGCCAAGATGAACCGACTAACAAAACTCTAAATAAAATTCTTATAAAAGTGGTTGATGATCTTTGGTAAGGATTGGCACATGTACATTCATTTTTCCTTATGATCTTATCACACTAGTATTTGCACCTCAACTATTGCCACACCTTTCTCTTTTGTCTATGGTACAGAGGTTGTCTTGCCTCTCGAATTGTAAATTCCATATCTTTGTATCTCACTCAAAGATATCCTTAACAATGATGATTTTTTCCAAGATCCTTTGGCACAACTTGAGTTATTAGATGAACACAGTATAAATGCTCTTGATCACCTCCAAATCTACCAAAAATGTATCAAACATGCCTATGATAAACATGTCCAAGAATGAACCTTCAAGGTTGGTGACCTCATCTTGAAGGAAAATCAACATGTAACAAAAGTGGAGAAAAGTAAACGGGGCAAGTTCTCTCCTAATTGGCTTGGAACCTATATCATTACTCATTCCTATGGATTAGGTGCTTATCATTTATCTTCACTCAAAGGTAAACCCAAACTTGAGCCCCTCAATGCCTTGTATATTCAACCATTCTATTGTTGAATCAAGTCCTATATCACCTTCTATCTATTAAATGCTCATCCCTTGAAAAACATCCACCTTCAACTTACCTATTTTAAGGATCAACAATTAAACAAGAATCATGTGATTACCCATCACCTTTCAGCCTTATGTTTAATATAAGTACCACGACTATACTCATGGCATGATTCTCATGGATACTTTTCATCCTTTTCAGGATGGAATCCCATGGTTGTTCATCACTTAAAACCTCTCTTTCATAGCTAATGCACCTGTGTCTTTGTAGTTTTGTCTTCATAAAAGAATCCTATACTTATGTCTAGTCTTGTCCATGACCTAAAAGTCCAAAAGAAAAACAATTTAAAAGTAATATATGAGATTTTCAAATTCAAACTTATTGAGTCAAAATTATTGTAAATAGATGAATCCATCCAAAAGGATGTCTATCTTTCCATCTTGCTGCTACAAATAGACTACTCCCTTGAATGATAACTATAAAAATCTAGCACTATTGTACATAGCCTATCACAAAAAGAAGTATATTTCTGCAAAAATAAACTACAAATATTCTAAAGCTTCCTACATTGATCAACTTCACGAAGACATCAAGGATATATTCTACTGATCTCACTTAGAATTTTTACATCGATCAGTCTATAAAACAAAAGCAAAAAGAAAAAGATAACTTTTTTGACATGGACTTGCCTACTTTGGTCTTGGGTATCTTGTAGAAGAGACATGCTGTCTCACACCAAGGTTATGCTAAAACAACCCATTTCACCTCACTGTCTTTTCTTTCTCATCTTCCACCTACTTAAGAGACATGTTGCAAATGTGACATTTCATGGGCATGTGAGTTTCTTCACCCTTTGAATAGTCAATCGTGTAACACATTTAGGGTCTTACATTCATAAGCCAATATTTGATATGATAGTGTGATCACCAAATTTGTGTCTTATGACCCCTTGTGACCCACATCTCATCTCGTAATCTAACCTCATCACCTAAACCTTACACAATTATTTATTAATTACCTTATAATTGATAAATCCACATCACCTTACCCGCCACCTCACTTTTCCACCTCATCATGACCTAGCCCTAACCCTAAACTAACCTAATTAAGACCCATGACTTGGTCTAGACTCACATCCATAACTAATGCCTCCTTACTCGCACCCAAAGCCGACCTTCTAGCCACTTGACCAAGCCCACAACTGATCTCTCGAGAGAAAAGCAGGGAAGGTGGGCTATTTTACTAAAAATAGCCTACTTTTTCCTTACCGATGCGGTTCTACTCAACCGCATTTGTCGGTTACACGTAACCGCCATCGGTTCCCTATAAATGGGCTCCCCAAACCAAAACAACAGATTGGAATTTCATTTTTGGAGATCAGTCAAAGGATTTCTGGATCAACAGAGAGCATTGCGAGCGAGGAACAGAGTCCAGATCTTCACTTGACAGAGCAGAGACGAGTGGAAATATCAGAAGTGTTTACAACCAAGGAGATCAACTTACATCTTTGTCAAAACCAGTAAGTCACATCTTGCATGTCCTCTGTTATAACATTTCTTATGCTCTGTGAATTTCAGTCCTCCTAAATCCGTCTCTGAATCTACTACCCAACGTGTCATTGCATCTAACTGTTATTCTTTTGCTTCTAATCATCCCATTTCCTAATATCATCCATAAACCAGCCTTACAAAACACCATAGCTACTAAGAAGATCCTAGAACCCACCGGTATCGGTTATCGAGAACGGAATCGGCTATCGATGAATCGCAGCATCGGCTATCAGTAACCGCCATCGGTTCCTCTGATCAAAACCAGAAAACCAGCCTTTCCCCTACCCAGTTCAACGAAACAATTTAATTGATACTTTACAGTCTTTTGCGTTAATTCATATTAGCAGGGAAACTGACCACCTTCGAAAGGAAGTTTTATATTTCCTGGGCCCAAGGCAGTTTCCTCATTTATTGTTTAATCAAATCTTGTGGTCTTGTGTTCTTATTTGCAGGTAGTCCTTCCAAGACAAAAAGGAGTTCTTCGCAGTCAACCTGATCTTTCTCTACGGTACGCGCACACCATCTCGACATTCAACAGGTATTCCTCCTAACCCTAACCTCATCTGTTTCTAAAAGGAATGAAAGGATAGAAGCAACTCTATTCCCAGAAGCCGAAACATTCCGAGTGAAACATTTTGGCACGCCCGGTGGGACCCATTTTGGGTTTCTTTCTCTTGCTTATTTTCATTTTAGGAAGCATACTTGCTGTTGCTGCTTTTGTTATATATTTCGTAAAGAATTTGTCTTGCTTTCCTAGTTTCGCATTAGTGAAAGTCATCTCTCTTGCTTCATCGAACATAATTTTCGATTTGGGTTTAAAACACATGCATTGCATTCCTGCTTGTTGTTCTTCAATTCTAGTGAACATAGATTAAGTAACAGGTCGTACACGTGGGGGTGATATCCACGGTATTGACAGGAAATTAACCCTAGTTTCACTGCACAACACATACCGAATCACTTCACAATTAACACATGACTCAAACATCCCCCTTTTCTGCGGTATTCCTCCACCCGATTGAGGTAACCTTATAAGCCAAAACAAACTTGACATTTCCCTAGGTCTTGTTGTTTAGGATTCGACATAATCTTACGTTTAAAGGCATAAGCCACATGATAATTAAAATTAACCCTAGGGTTAGTCTCGGATTTGCGTGTGCATCTTGCTTGTTTTCAAATTCTGTTTTCTCTGTCATACTTTGTCTTCTCGTGATCAATAAGTTGACAAATATACTCAACGTTGCTAAAAATCAAATTAGTATCCTTTTATATCTTATTATCCTAGACTTTTGACACCGGCATCGGTTAACGGACGGCGTAAATCGCTCTTTGACCGACACCGGTTATTAAACCGATATCGGTTACCGTCTTCATCAGCCCCTGACAAACCAGAACCTGCCAAATTCATCATTTTGAGGTTGTTTTTGTTCTTGATAGATTGAAACTTTCCTGTGTGTTCTTGTCCATGGTTCTCATCACTCGGAAGCAAGCCGCCGCCATGGTTTCACATGCCTGCTCTGTGTCTTTGCCTGAATCACCCCCTTCACATTCTATAGGGAACCCTATGGACACCAGTGAGATCCCCCAAATTCCTATAGGAGACAAGGACTTTGCCAAATTTCTAGATGCTAATCCCAGCGCTGTACAATACTATTTGTCTCATGCCCCGACCGTACGCTTTGATGGTCGGCTCCTTTGTTAGCATGCCTATTAGTATAGCTGCTCATTTAGCTCCCCCACTCCTCGATAACACCGCCTTACTTCCCTGCATCTCTAGCCCGTCTCCCAATCCGACGGCTTCGAGTTTCATACGACCCCGATTAGCTTTCCTTTGGTTAATCTTGGACCCCACGTATCGTTACCACCAACTTCCCTACCTCATCTCTCTTTCAGACCACTCCATTCATGACTTGCTCTCTGCCACCTATCCACACGAGCTTTCCTTCTCAAGCTCCGCCTACCTTCTCACTCCCATACACGTATCCAAATTAACCTCAACACCTTATATGGGACATTCCTATTCTGTTTCTCCAACATACTCATCCTCCATACCTTATCAACACTTAGCCCCACCATTGACCAGCGGAAGCCCTTGGTCCAACTTGCCTCCGTTTACCACAACCGCACCATCATCTCATCCAACCACAGATTTCATCAAACAAATGATGGACAAAATGCAAAATCTGGAGGCTTCGGTTTCGGGAAGTCGTAGCGCCTTGACATACGAACAAGTTTGTCGGGAGCCTATTCACCCTACTGTTCCCCTTCATTCATATCCTCCGCAATGGGAGTTGCCGAAATTTACTCGTTTTAATAGTAAAGAGGATCCTCAACAACACTTGCGATCATTTAGACATGCTTGTTATTTGATTGCCCATGATGACGCCTTGTTACTCCGCACCTTCCCCATGTCCTTATCAGGACCTGCCTTGGAGTGGTACAGTGCTTTAACCCAGCACTCGATCTTCTCTTTTAACCAACTAGCCCAATCTTTCTTGGATCATTTCTCCATTAACATTGCCAAGAAAGTATCTATCACCGACCTTTATGCCATCCGACAATTCGAAGACGAATCTATCGCAGATTTCGTGGGACGATGGCGCGGCCTTATCAACCAACTTACATATGCCTTGCCTCAAGCTGAACTTATCGAACTTTTCACGCGGGCATGTGCTAAGCACATTTCTCCTACTCTTCAAATTCAAACTTTCCGCACATTCGACGAGGCCTTTACCATGGCTCGGAAACTAGAAATTCGAGCCTTAGAAGAAGAGAAATTGCGGTTGCGTAACAAAAACCCCAATTTCCGAACTCCAGATTCTACCAACAAGCCAAACACCACCACTCCTCACGCGTCCACTTCTTCTAAATCAAAAGGAGCTGTCCACGCGGTGATGGTCAAATCCCAACCACCGTCTAATACCCCGCCAAAAACCACTTATAAGTATAAAGCAGAACCCATCAACTACACTCCCTTGGGAGAAACATATGGTGTGATATTGGAAAAATTGCTCAAAGTAGGAGCCATTACCTTACCTCCTGTTAAACCTCATTCCGGGTTTGATTCCACTCGTGCCATACCTTCCTGGTACAAAGAAAATGACTTTTGTAACTTCCACCGCGTGAAGGGACACAGTCATGAGAACTGCAAGATGTTGAAAAACATAGTGCAGGAAATGGTTGATGTGGGGGATATAACCCTCGATAATCCTAATGCCCCTGCCAACCAAAATTTGAAAATATTTAACAAACCATTCCCGAATCACTCTTCTAATAGTAATATAAACCAAGATATCTTAGCGAGGAGAGTGTTCATGAGATCCATGCGAGTCTTCAATTCCCCACCAAAAGCTTCTATCGAATTTTTTTGAATCAAGCCTCTTCACTAACACAGAGCCCGAACCTCCTTTACCACCATTGAACCAAAGCGAAATCATTCCTTTACCCATAAAGGAGTTAAGCGCCTGACGTCTCTTCCCATCGATGAGTCTTCTTATACCACATCCCTACAAGACTGCGAACGGATGTTATCTAATTTATCTATTTCCCAAACGTCCCCTTCTACCGCTCTTGCTGCACAAGAGGAAGGCTCGCCACTCCTTTTGACATCCTTAGATGAGAAATCTCTTGCACCGACATCACCAAATTCTTTAACCATGACAGATCCTCTCGAACATGCCCTCTTACCTATTAGTTCTTCATCACCTAAATCTTTTCAACGACCAGTTGACCTCTTAACATCTATTGATACAGTGCCTCATTTACCCCCTGTATCACACCCACAGTGGATTGGAATCACAACCCGTCTTTCTTCCGTACAAAAGTTCATATTCACACGTGAGGACTGTCATTCCACAGAAGATAGACAGCCCTATGGGAACGCGTTTGAGTACCCCTTTTTCTACTCAAATGCAAATGACTGATCCGATGTCTCCACCATATACCCGAAGTGTTTCTGAAGCTTAAAATGCCCCTATTCTCACCTTCACCCCCTCACCTCTACCAAATGCCCCGTCCAATTCTATCAACTTAACCGGATCTTCCCTACGCTTGGGACCTCACCAATGCCCGGTAACGCACCCGCCTAAGTGACTCGATCTATCCAAAAATAAATCCGTCCCCGCCACCTAGGAGACAAACTCAATCCGTGCCCCTATCACAATCAAAACCATCATCATACCTACCTACCTTCCATATTGGGACCCCATCCCTCTACCTTACATCAATATATCATACCTCCTGCGTTTTCTTCAAAACAACCTCGCCTTCCACACCCATACGAAATTCCGAGGGTATAGCAACACCGTCACTCCGCGTATCTGTCCACCTATCAACCCTAAACAAATTCCATCATCAAAAGATTTGTTTTCGGTCACTCCTATTTGCCGTGGTTGTTTTCGATACCACATCATCTGCGGCCTCATCATCAACATAAGCTGCGCCAAAGAAATCATGTTTAGTGAAAACCACATATCAACACCCCTCGGCTAAACCACCACCCGTGCGAACCAACCACGCCCAAACATTACCAAAACCCGCACAACCAATACCCTCATCCTCTTCCGATTTTGACCCACTCAAAGGATCTTACGCCAAAATCCTTGCTATGTTGGTGGAGAATGCGACCATTTCCCTACCTCCACTTAGACCTTATGACCCGTCTAAACCCCGACCTATGGGTTACGATGAGTCTAAAATCTGCGCTTATCACCGCACACCAGGACATGATGTGGAGGGATGCAAAGCTCTAAAAACCATCCTTCGTCAGTCACCTCTCCTGGATAGAAAGATTAAGAAAGACAACTTACGAAGGGAGAGACCTTTAGTTTCCATTCCCTCTCCTATACCATCTGTCCCCACCTCACCAAGATCTATCATTATTACAACCCCACCTCTTGAAGACCATGAGTTATCCCAACCATCTTCCTCATCTCAGGTCTACGAGATTAATATGATTAGTGTCGCTACTCGAGGGCAGAAAAACAATGGGAAAGCAAAAGAAAACACACCTGCGGCATCTCTTTCTCCATCAAACATCCGATTGCACCACCACCTAAAGTGGTCATTCGCGGACCCGCCTATCCCGTCTCTAATGGCATTGCCCACCGAAATATGATTAAAGCGGCTTCACCAATTGCCGTAAAAATGACCTTTGTATGATATCATTCGGACTTCGAATCTCATCGACAAGCTCTCGTTGAGATCCTTGAGGATAGAGGTTTTACCTAATGAAACCCTGCACTGTCGCCTCCATTCTAACACCCAATCACGTTGCTTCTCTCACCAAACAACCCCTTTGCCCCAACCACACGTCTGCCTCTGACCTTTGCTGTGATGGCAGTTTCTCCAAGATGAAATTGTTGACTTTGGGTGAGAAGATCGACTACTGCTCTTTTCATCTCAGCTTACATCCGGGACATTCGGGTACATCGTGTTATGATTGACGGGGGTGCTAGCCTAAACATCATCTCTTCAAAAGCCTTCCAACAAATGAATATCCCTTCTAGTTGCATGTGTGCCAACCCCATCATGTTGCGGTCATTCAATGACGCTATTACTTCTACCTTAGGCACCGTGATCCTCAACATTCGGGTAGGACCACGTACTTTACCCGAACTCTTCTATGTCTTGGAGGGAGAGTTCTAATATAATATATTTTTGGGTCGTCCTTGGATCCGAGCCATGGGATGCGTTCCCTCAACATTACATAGATGCATAAAATTTGAGTACGAGGGGAAGTCCTACACCGTAAAAGCTGACCCTCCCCCCTTTAAAACCTGTAATATGTTATACCGCCCTAACGATGTGCTTATACCAATCAAGACACCCATAAATTCAACCCAACCATCCTCTTCAAATGTACCTCAACCATCCACCTCAACAGGTGCCTACGCCTTGGTGATGAAACCACCATCGCAAAACCACTTCCCTTCCCGTAGCTAAAATTCCAACCTCCGGCCCCTTAGTAGATGTTTTTCAGCGCCTTACGTTTGGGGAGTACCGCCTATATAACGTTAGTTCTTTCCCTACCCCACGGGAGTACGGACAATTACATGCACATCCCACCTACGACTGTCGCATGGGGAGGTAATCTCTTACGGACCACCCCATTGCCGCACTAACCTAACGTATGGAGGTGTTGGACGCATCCTCCATTACCCCTGAACCTCCTCTTGGTGTGGTTCCTTCCAATCTGATTTTCAATACTTGACAAATCGTCGCTTCGCCCTCACCTTCTTGACTCGTTGTGTGTGGAAAGGCTTTGGTTTTGGCCTTTACGAACAAGGCCGACATACACTCATTCCCGTGACTACCCGTAAACATAATGATCGCAGTGGTCTCGGTTTTCCCGAAACACCTACACAGGAGACACCTCCTGTCAGCTGTATCTTGGAAGAAGAAGATGTCGCCCCTACCAAACCATCATCACCCACTTTGCCATCATCACCCATAGAATCTATAGACCCTGAATCCATCCCTCCTAACTTTTTTTTTCATAAATGCTATCTTCATAGGTCCTCTCACTTATCAACGTGATAATGAGGACCCATCTTCTCTTCCCATACGTATCCGGACATGATCGAAGAGGATTCGCCTTTGATTAATGTTGTTGAATGCCGGGATGATGACTCCATCCTCACTTACCAGTGCGGATGATTCTTATATTCAACGAGCCTTACCATCTCGAAACCCAAACCATCTTTGAACGAATCTACTATAGAAATCAACATCCACACGGAGGAGGATCCTCACATTGTGAAGATTGGACAATCCCTTAACACATCGAACAAGCTGCCTTTACTACCTTTCTCCGTGCTTTCATGACCAAGCTTTCGCATGGTCTTATCTTTGACATGCCAGAATTGATCCTACCATTACCGTCCATAACATCACCTATACCCCGATTCCAAACCAGTCAAACAGAAATTGAGAAAAATGCATCCACGCATTGCTCTCTTGGTCAAAGAGGAGCTCCCACGACTCCTTTCTGTTTCCTTCATCTTTCCTATTGATTATCCTCAATGGATTTCTAACATCGTACCTGTCACTAAAGCGACAGGGGGACTTCAGATATGCACAGATTTACGGGATCTTAACCTCGCTTGCCCTAAGGATGACTTCCCTTACCTAGCATTGACCAACTTGTTGATCTAAGCTGCAGGTCATGAGATGCTCTCTCTTATGGATGGCTTTTCAGATCAACCAAATTTTGGTTGCCCCTGCCGATCAACACAAAACTGCCTTCATAACTCCTTGGGGAACCTTCTATTATCGTGTCATGCCATTTGGCCTTAAGAATGCTGGTGCTACCTATCAGCGGGCTATGACCTACATTTTTCATGACATTATGCACACTATCCTTGAAGATTATGTCGACGATCTTCTCGGCAAGTCTAAACATCGTAGTGAACATCTCGATGTTTTAACCATTATTTTTGATCGCCTGTTACAATATTCATCCGCCTTGACCAAAGAAATGTGTCTTTGGTGTTCTTTCGGGAAAACTTCTTGGCTTTATCGTCTCTTTGCGTGGCATTGAGGTCGATCCATCTAAAGTCAAAGCTATCCTAGAAATGCCCCCACCCAAAAATCTCAAACAATTGCGTAGTTTACAAGGTAAGCTCCAATCTATCCGACGTTTCATCTCCCAACTCTCGGATCGGTGTCAACCTTTTCATCACCTTCTTAAAAAGGACATTGCCTTTCAATGGAGTGAGGAGTGTCACCAAGCCTTCGAAGCTCTCAAATCCTATCTCTTGCAGCCACCCGTGCTTATCCCACCCTAGGACGACCGCCCTTTCTACCTTTATCTTTCCGCCACTGACCATGCTATAGGTGCTATGCTCGCACATCGGGATTCGGCACGACGAGAACAAGCCATTTATTATATAAGTCATACTTTGGTGGACTATGAGACTAGGTACACACATATAGAAAAGTTATGCCTAGCCCTATCATTCGTGGCCACCAAACTCCGACACTACCTTCTAAATCACAAGACTTTCGTCATCACCAACACGGACCCCATCCATTACATGTATGCCAAACCTCATCTGAACCAACGCATTGCTAGATGGCTCATGCTTCTCGCCGACCTCGACCTTGAGTTTGTCCACCAGAAATCAATCAAAGGACAAACCATCGCAGACCAACTTGCGGAAGCTCCCTTACCTGGGGAACAATTTACCAATTTTACATTTCCCGACGAACTCATCGCTACTCTTTCCCTCACAGAGGAGTCGTATCCAATGACCCTCTTCTTCGATGGATCCAAATGCCATCGTGGTGGAGGAGCTGGCGTTGTTCTTATTCCTCTCGACGCTGAGCCTATGCCTCTTTCATTCCGACTCGATTTCCCTTGCACTAATAATACAGCGGAATACGAGGCCCTTGTTCTGGGTCTCCAAGTTGCGTTACACTTAGGCATCAAATCTATCAACATTTTTGGCGACTCTCAATTGGTAGTCAATCAAGTTATGGGTGTCTACCAATGCAAAAATGAGGAACTTCAAAAATACAAACACTACGTGGATTCACTTCTAGCCTTATTTACTCACTATTCTATACAAACCATTCCATGCTCCACTAACAAATTTGTGGACACTATGGCTTGCTTAGCCTCACAAATTCCCACCGCACTTTTGTTGACTCTGAATTATTCGTCGTTGTCCAACAACTTTTGTCCCATCCTATTCAACCCCGGTAGTTTTGTCACGATAAATCTTTGTGTCTCCTAGTTCGCAGGATACCAGGTACCACCAATTTCACGACTACCTTACAATCTCTCGTCCTCCCACCGACCTTACTAGTAACTGCAAACGTGCTTTTCTTAAAAGTGTTTCGCGTTATGTTGTCATGGGGGACTCCTCTATAAACGTGGCTTTGATGGCATCCTCCTTCGCTGTCTAGCGGCGTGGAGGCCACTCATACCATCCAACAGTCCATGACGGTATTTGTGGTGGAGATTTTAGCGGCCTTCTTTGTGGCTAAACGAATCCTTCGCCTTGGTTATTATTGGCCTACTCTCAATAACGCATTTCTGCTACGAATATGTTAAGCGTTGTGTTATGTGTGTCGACAACATGCCAACCTTCAACATACTCCTAGCCACCCGCTCTGTCGCCGAGATCTTTGGCCCTTCTCATGACAATGACGTTTAGACCTTATTGGTGAGATTCACCCGACCTCTTCACAACGTCACCGTTGGATAATCACAGCGACCGAATATTACACAAAATGGGTGGAGGCTATTCCACTCATTTCAATCAAAAAAGAAAAAATTGTCGAATTCATTAACCATCACATTATCTGTCGTTTTGGTATTCCTCATCGCCTAATAACAGATAATGGAAAATCTTTCAAAAACAAGTTGTTGCAAGACCTTTGCGACAACTTTGGTATCAAACTTAGCTTCTCATCACCCTACTATCCACAAGCCAATGGGCAAGCCGAGTCCTCTAATAAAACACTAACCAAAATCCTCATGAAAGTTGTCAATGACTCCGGCAAAAATTGGCACGATCACATTCCCTTTGCCCTTTGGGCTTATCGTACTAGCATTCGTACCTCTACTAATGCCACACCTTTTTCTTTGGTATACGGTACCGAGGCTGTTTTGCCTCTCGAAATACAAATACCCTCCCTTAGAATATCTCTTCAGGATATTCTCACCAACGATGATTTCCGTCAAGAGCGGTTAGCCCAATTGGAGCTTCTTGACAAACGTCGTCTTACAGCTCTTGATCACCTTCAAATCTATCAAAAACGCATCAAACGTGCTTATGATAAGTGACTTCATGAGCGTACCTTTAAGGTTGGTGATCTTGTCCTCAAAGAGAATCAACATGTAACCAAACTAGAAAAGAGCAAACGTGGAAAATTTGCTCCCAATTGGATTGGGCCTTATATAATCACTCACACCTATGGATCTCGGTACTTATCGTTTAAGCTTCGCAATGGTAAACCCGAGCTGAACCCTTAATGCCTTGCATCTTCGACCATTCTAGTGTTGAAATTAGTGTTATATCACTTCTTATCCACCTCTTTGCTCATCCCTTGAGCTCCCATACCACCACATGCACTTGTTTCCTACATCTCGAAATAAAATCAAGCTCACCTCTCACTTCCCCTTAACGATGCCTTCCCCTTTTAGTCTAGTCCATGACTTCAACGTATTAAAATAAGCCATATTCTTATGGTATTTTCTTGAGTCAAACTTCCTACAAACCTAGATGCTTCACGTCACAAGGACATCTAGTTATCTATATGATTGCTCCCTCGAAGGACAGCTATACATAGTCAGCCTTTATCAGAAGCTTCTCGCATTGATCAGCTTCGTGAAGACCTCAAGAATAAAACAATCAATATCCCTTGTAGACTTCCCGCATCGATCAGTCTACATTCAATAAAATAAAAGCCTCATTCAAAAGAACTTTTGAGTCATGGACTTGTCTATTTAGGGTAGGTTCTCTTTCGTCAGAACACTCACTTTGTAATAAGTTCTCTGCACCTCAGCTATACCATCCACCTCACCTCACCATTTGTTTCAACTCAAGGGACGTAACGTACACCTGATAGGTTGTGATCATACAACTCTTTTCACCTATTGACTTCTCGTCTATGCACGGGACTTTGGGCTTCAAGCTCGTTCTACGTTGTGTGGTTTGTTTAGCTCTTTTCACCTACGGAGCACTCTTTCTGCTTTGCCTCGCATCTAGGATTGTGTGTTGACCTTAATCAGGACATGGTTCCCTTCTACTTGGGTAGGCTAACTTTCGCTTCCCTTATACCTTTTACAACATCACCAATTCATTACCAACACCATCAACCTTACCTTTACCAATCTTAATATTTTTACCAACCAACCAATTGCCTAAACCGTACCAAATTGCCTGAATTCGCCTCTCCCTGATCCTAAGGGAGAACTACATCGGTCTGAGGCCCCTCCTTGCTTTGTGCAATGGGCTATGTAGGCAGCACTTCGGAGACATGGGGTCTCCCAAGGTTAGCTCGACCATCCCCTACCATAACCTATCATGTGTGGTAAATATAAATATTTTTGTGTATTTCTATTTCATCACATTCCTCTTTATCCTTTTTCAAAACACCGAAAATCAAAACACAAACATTCTTATTATTATCGTAACTCAAATCAACATACATATTCAGTTTTATTTAGATGTTAAACAAATACATCTTCTCTATCATCGACACGCAGGTCGACATCTTTATTTTTATACCTCTATAACATTTACTTAAACCCTCACGATTCATCCCGACCCAGGTGATGATCGTGATCGTCGACGCCTTTCGTCAGGCCTCTCTGTCCTCAAGGGTACCATGGCTATTGGTACCACCCACTGATCTGCCAATCTCTCCTGTAACATCTGAATACGCCCTCTCGCATGGAGCACTCCAGTCTCTAGTCTAGCTGCTCGTGACTCCGCAACCACTAACAATCTTCTTGTCTCATTCACCTGCGTTTGGAGCTGCTGAACTAAACTCTGCAGATGATCTCTCTCCGCTGTAATCACAGCAATGTCAGGGCGCTCACGTACACCTCGCAGTTCTGCTACCCACCATAATCTATAGGCCTCTGTCGTTCCTGCATCCATTACCCTGCGATCGGCTGCTACCTCTTCAGGCCCTTCTGGAGGTGTTGGCCGGGGAGGTGAGAATGCTGCCTCGGCGTCGATCCTCATATATGGTCTATAAGCCAGGGGTATATCCTGCACAAATCCAAATTGTCACCGCACGCGATCTATAGGAATCCTCTCATATTCACCTGGCCTGTGCCCCGCGATCCACCTCATTCGCTCTACACCCCTTAACTCCTCAGCTATGCTCTCTGTTACCATATAGTTACCGTAAGGCCTCCAACAGATGTCCGCAACCGTCACCCTCTCCCATACCTGCCTGTAATACACAATATCACCCGTCACGGCCTGGGATCTGGCCTCTTGTTCTGTCTGGACCCATCGTCTGAATCCCAACCTCTGCACTCCGGTTTCTCCCGACTGGATGGGTCGGCCTATTGGTCGCACACAAACAATGTGCTCATAGGCCCAACAGTGTAATAAGTATGAACTATCCAGTGTCGTCCTGTGATTTCGCCTACAAGCCCATAAACCCCTGTATAGCTCCGCCAAATATGCAGGTGCCCATGCAAAAGTCACGTTCCTTTCTATCATCTCCCAAATAACACACATCAATGCCTTTGGAAATCTTCCCCCTTCCGCCCTCGGTAACGCATAATACCCTACCGCTATCATTAATATCACTGCTAACCTTGTCTCCTCAGGGTGTGCTGCATACATTACCCCATATGTGAATGACAAACCTCGCTGTGTTAAGTCTCGTGCATATGGACCAAACACTTCTGTTATCGCTGCCCGCCCCGCGCTAGGTAACGCCTGATATACTAGTTTTCCTGTAATGGGGAGTCTCAAAATACGAAACACATCTTCCAATGTTACTGTCATCTCCCCTGTTGGCAGATAAAAGGTATTTGTCTCGGGATTCCATCTCTCAATCAACGCCTGTAACATACCATGATTACGTGTGATTCGTGAATAATAACGGATTCCACTTAACCCCAAACGATTTATCAATGTCCATTCCATGGTGTTACATCCGCTCGGATCCGTGACAACAGTGCTGGCACATTATCATTCATCCTCAACCCTGCCTCTGCCTGCACACATCAAAATAACAAACAACCATTCAATCCATCAAATCCCCACGAGTTTCTTTCTCACCTTCTGGAAATTGCTACAGCAACCGGTATCGTTTATAGTAAACCGGTACCGGTTTAGTAACCGATACCGGTTGTCCCTAACCGATACCGGTCACTGTCACCTTTATACAGCCTGCCTAAACCCACTGCCTACGACAATAATTTGAGCGTTTATTCCTTTCTATACATACAAACGTACCTGAAACCCCTGATTACCTACCCCGTAATACTTACCTCACCTATAACCCTTGCTATCATGTTTTCTTTTTCATATCTACCCACTTAATCTCTTATTCATAACACATGCAAAAATCAGATCACAATCAAAACGTTTACCTCTTGGGTTGCAGCAGCTTGCGGTGGCACTTGTCTTCCCTCTCGTCCCCGCCTGCTGGATGCTTCTCCTCGTTCTGCCATGATCACCACTCTTTTCAAATTCACCTTTCTACTTTCTGAATCTCAGATCGCATTCACCTTCCCAGTCTCTTTTCTTATCACCCAAATCTCTCATGCAATTTCCTGTCTCTTTTCTCCTTATCACTCAAATCTCTCATGCAAATACCTGTCTCAGTCGTCAAAAAGCATCGCGTTCGCGTATTTAACCTCTTGCATGGCTCTAAAATTAAAACTTAAGTTGCCACCCTAGCTTTTTTATTTTTAGAAAAGCTCATACCTAAATAACCGGTATCGGTTGCTTAACCGATATCGGTCTATCAGCTACCGATATCGGTTCCTTAACCGATATCGGTTACACACCTATCTTTTCTCAACAACGTTCTTTTCTTCATTTCTCACCTAAATTTTTGTCGCGCCCGCCTCTTTTCCTGCATAAACAACACAATTTACCACATTTGTTCATCCACCACACATAGCATTACAATTTCATTAACATCATTTATTTTATACAAATACACAAACCATCAACTACGGATATCAAGAAACTATCAATCTATACATCATTTGGATCCAACTCATCAGTTACATATATCACAATGTCACAAAACCACCAATTCATCACATAACCTGACATTCATATATACGTACAAAAAAACAAAAACATCAGCATCATCCATCTATCAACATGTCAATTAAACTCATCACACATTCTATATATTACCAGCCATTAACCAAATATTTAAACACATTTTGAACACTGCATGTGGATCAAAACATCATCTATATATATATATACAAGTTTTCAAAAATACAATGTGCCCTACATCGGGGCCTCTGTGATCTCATCATACAACAAAGCCGGCACGCAGGCCGCAATAACTGTCAAAAAATCTCGACTCGGCTCGCAGGCCGGTCCCTCGTATCAAAAATAGCTATATACTCGGCTCATGAGACCAGTATATCACTATACAACCCCTACTCGGCTCGCAGGCCGGTATACAATAAATGAATGAATGAATACATGAATAATACATAGGCACGCAGGCCTCTATCAATACACCCGGTTCGCAGACCGGTGCCCATCTCTAAAATACAACAACCATGTCTGGGATCTCTCAGCTCTCCCCACCACCCTCGGCACCTCTCCCGCTGGTCCCCGGGGTGCCTCTTGCCTCTTGCCCGTCACGGACACGCCGGTTGTGGCTGCACCTCCCCGAGATCTCTGGGGTGTGAGAGGTCTACGCCTATGCTTGCCGCATAAGCACGATACTCGACTCCGATACCATCAAGAATATCCTCGATAATATCGGGCCTCTGCTCTAACCTCCATATAGCGCTCTCGAGCCACCGATGGAGTTGGGGCTAGTCCTGGCACCTCTGACCAATGCCCCTTGGGCTGTGGCTTTGAGCTTCTTGATGGTGCTTTGTGGGCTGCGGTGGTGCCGGCAGTACTGTCCGCTTTGCTCGTACTCGCACTGTGGGTGTGGTCTTTGGTGGTGTCTTTGCTGTGCACGTGCTGTGCTGAGCACAGGCTAGCTGCCTCGTAAGACACCTATCGTGCTCGTGCCACGATTAGTTGCCCCCGTAAGAGCCGTGCACGACTCGAGCTGATCTCTCTCTCTCCTATAACTGCAGCCAAGTCTGGCTGTGCAGGCGGTACTATCCTGGCTGCTCTCTGCCCAGCCCACCACACCCTGTATGCTCCCGTGCACCCAGCATCATCTACACCCTCACCTGCTGACCTCTCCGCTACCCAATCGGATCAAAGGGGTGTGGTGCGAGGCGGTGGGGCCTCTACATCATCCCTCTGTCCGAGGGAAGGGAGGTGGCTCATCCTGTCATGGCCCCATCTACTGCGTACCCTCTCCAGGGGTATCCGCTCGTACTCTCCCGGCCTCCGTCCTGCTATCCGAATGTGTCTTTGGATTAAGGCGCTGGCCTGTAAGCGGGCTCCTCTGCCAGGCTGGTGACCTCTGTAGGGTCTCCATACAATGTCTACTGCTGTAAGGCCCTCTAGCAAATGTCTATAGTATGCCACATCCCGACTGCAACAATCGCTCGTGGTGGCCCACGACCCCCAATCACCTCTAAAAGCCATATTGGTATATGACCTGTGGCCCTGGCTCTTTGAGGGTAACCCTCTTGGCTGATACATACAATGTGCTTGTATGCCCAACAATGCAACAAAAATGTAGAGAAAATACCGAATCTCCTCCTCCGCGATAGCCCCATAGCTCCCTGTATAATTGCACTAGGTATCTTTGGTGCCCATGCATAACATGTGGTGTGCTCCTCCAACATCTCAAGCGGCACCCCCATAAATGCTCGTGGAAAGCGGCCTCCTTCGAGTCCGGGAGGCGAAGCGAGTAATCCGATCATCATCAAGACATGACCCGATTGTGTCTCGTGTCGATGTGCACGGTACATGTCACCGCACCCGATACTCGTCTTTATGGTAGGTAGTCAGATGCGCGGCTGCATCCCCAAAACCTACAAGTATGCTTGTCCATGGCAGATCTCGAATCTACGGAAGGCGCCTCTCCTCGATAGGTAAAGAAGGATGCGATACACATCCTCCATTGTGACGGTCATCTCCCGGTCGGGAGATGGAACACATTGGTCGCGGATCCCATCTCTCGATGAGGGCGACCATCAGGCTATGATCTCTCTATCGCCGTGCCTCTGGACTCCAACGAGTCCCACCTCACGATGATGGCCCAATGAGCCGCAGATACGTGTGGCCTCATCCGCACCAACAGCGGGGGCATCCTATCCCGCATCGTCAACTGCTGACGTGCCTGCAAAACCAACCCACATCCTTAGACCTACTCTTTATTACAACATCTACTTTATCATCTAAACACCCTTTTTATCCCCCCCGACCATACCCCGACTCTCTACCACCCCCCTCTAGCAACCTACCACCCTAAAAACCCAAAACCATCCCACCCAAAACCAACAGAAACAAAACCCAAACAAAACACATGCAACCCAACCCCAACACAAAACCAACTCCCACACAAAAACCCCAACCCAACACCCACACCGACCCACAACCCAACCCAAAAACCCAAAACCCAACCCTACACCAAACCCTTCTCCCACCTCCAACTCAAACCCAACCCAACCCTACACCAAACCCTTCTCCCACCTCCAACTCAAACCGAACCCAACCCTACACCAAACCCTTCTCCACCCCTAACCCAACCCCCCACACAAACCCTTCTCCACCCCCAACCCACACCCACCCACAACCCAACCCAAAAACCCAAAACAACCAACCCACCCACATAACCAAAAACCAAAACACCCGAGCCACCGACGCGGCCAATACATGACCGACACCGGTCACCAACAACACTCCTTTCCCTAAAATTGTGCGGCCGATGCGTGTCGCTTAGTGACCGACATCGGTCATCTTGTCTTCTCCGAGCCAAACCCCGCGCGGCCCCCAAAACCCATTGGCTTGGAACCTATATCATTACTCGCCCTATACAATAGCTCCACCTCACTCAATCAAGCCTCTAATCCCAACTCTCCACGTCAGACAAGTCGATTTGGTTTGCAAATAACAAAAGTGACAATGACAAGCCGTATTTTTCTTTTTATAGGTTTTTCACCTTTCACCGATATCGGTTTCATTTTTCCCTAAGGAACCGGTATCGGTCCCTTAACCGATATCGGTCATGCAGAATCGACATCGGTTCTCTACCCAACTTTCAAACCATTCTTTGCCCTTATTTACTCCTTGCCTCTTTTTCACCAATATCGCCTCTATCCACCTTTGCTTTGCACACCATTTGTTCACCTATTCGGCCGACCTAAGGCCTCAACCTACCTATTCGTCCCGGCCAAGGCCTCGCCCTACCCATTTGGCTCCGACCTAAGGCCTCAACCTACCTATTCGGCCCGACCTAAGGCCTCAACCTACCAATCGGCCCGACCCAAGGCCTCGCCCTACCCATTTAGCTTTGACCCAAGGCCTCGCGCCCTACCAATTTGGTCTGACCTACGGCCTCAACCTACCTATTCGGCCCGACCTAAGGCCTCAACCTACCTATTCGGCCCGACCTAAGGCCTCAACCTACCTATTCGGCCCGACCCAAGGCCTCGCCCTACCCATTTGGCCCGACCCAAGGCCTCGCCCTACCAATTTGGCCCGACCCAAGGCCTCAACCTACCAATTGGCCCGACCCAAGGCCTCGCCCTCACTATTTGGCCCGACCCAAGGCCTCCCTTTACCCTTCTGGCCCGACCCAAGGCCGCAACCCAACAACTTGGCCCGACCCACGGCCGCACCACTTCCATCCCTTACCCAAAATCAACACCATACACTTTTATCCACCCATCCGGTAGTTTTTTGTTCAATCGAGCTCACCTGTTCGTGTTTTAGCATGATTAGGGTCCTTGACTTGATCTGTCGACCAACTTTGCCCAGACCTAGACCGTGACGTTTATCTCAACCAAACCAACCTTTTGGTACTGCCGAACATGCCTAAACGTTCCTGTACCTTACCTGTTATATACCCTGGGGCTACTTCCTATGCCTTGGATACCAGGATTATATCACCCTTGTTTGGATAAACTATCGACCTTTGCCTCTGCACTGCTGGTTTGCTCGTCAACTCACGTACCCTAGTCGTACTATTGCATTTCAACATGCGTCTGCTTCCTTGGACCTACCCCACCACCTTACCATCCTCTCTACAACATGTACCCTTTATCAACCCTATCCCTGATTTCCCGTTCACTCAATCTGCGATAGATTTGAGGGGGATTACCTATATCCTTAACATGAGAAACCACTTCATATTATTGTCCGCGCAGCTTTACAGAACAAGCTACACGACAATAAGGGGCTATCTACAAATAGACTACTCCTTGAATGATAACTATTATAAATAGATGAATCCATCCAAAAGGATGTCTATCTTTCCATCTTAACGCTACAAATAGACTACTCCCTTGAATGATAACTATAAAAATCTAGCACTATTGTACATAGCCTATCACAAAAAGAAGTATATTTCTGCAAAAATAAACTACAAATATTCTAAAGCTTCCTACATTGATCAACTTCACGAAGACATCAAGGATATATTCTACTGATCTCACTTAGAATTTTTACATCGATCGTCTATAAAACAAAAGCAAAAAGAAAAAGATAACTTTTTCGTCATGGACTTGCCTATTCTGGTCTTGGGTATCTTGTAGAAGAGACATGTTGTCTCACACCAAGGTTACACTAAAACAACCCATTTCACCTCACCTATCTTTTCTTTCTCATCTTCCACCTACTCAAGGGACGTGTCGTAAATGTGACATTTCATGGTCATGTGACTTTCTTCACCCTTAGAATAGTCAATCGTGCAACACATTTAGGGTCTTACATTCATAAGCCAATCTTTGATATGATAGTGTAGACACCAAATTTGTGTCTTACGACCCCTTGTGACCCGCATCTCATCTCGTAATCTAACCTCATCACCTAAACCTTACACAATTATTTATTAATTACCTTATAATTGATAAATCCACATCACCTTACCCGCCACCTCACTTTGCCACCTCATCATGACCTAGCCCTAACCCTAAACTAACCTAATTAAGACCCATGACTTGGTCTAGACTCACATCCATAACTAATGCCTCCTTACTTGCACCCAAAGCCGACCTTCTAGCCACTTGACCAAGCCCGCAACTGATCTCTCGGGAGAAAAGCAGGGAAGGTGGGCTATTTTACTAAAAATAGCCTACTTTTTCCTTACCGATGCCGGTTCCTACTCGACCGCCATCGGTTACGTAACCGCCATCGGTTCCCTGTAAATGGGCTCCCCAAACCAAAACAACGGATCGGAATTTCATTTTTGGAGATCAGTCAAAGGATTTCTGGATCAACAGAGAGCATTGCGAGCGAGGAACAGAGTCCAGATCTTCACTTGACAGAGCAGAGACGAGTGGAAATACCAGAAGTGTTTACAACCAAGGAGATCAACTTGCATCTTTGTCAAAACCAGTAAGTCACATCTTGCATGTCCTCTGTTATAACATTTCTTATGCTCTGTGAATTTCAGTCCTCCTAAATCCATCTCTGAATCTACTACCCAACGTGTCATTGCATCTAACTGTTATTCTTTTGCTTCTAATCATCCCATTTCCTAATATCATCCATAAACCAGCCTTACAAAACACCATAGCTACTAAGAAGATCCTAGAACCCACCGGTATCGGTTATCAGTAACCGGCATCGGCTATCAGTAACCGCCATCGGTTCCTCTGATCAAAACCAGAAAACCAGCCTTTCCCCTACCCAGTTCAACGAAACAATTTAATTGATACTTTACAGTCTTTTGCGTTAATTCATATTAGCAGGGAAACTGACCACCTTCGAAAGGAAGTTTTATATTTCCTGGGCCCAAGGCAGTTTCCTCATTTATTGTTTAATCAAATCTTGTGGTCTTGTGTTCTTATTTGCAGGTAGTCCTTCCAAGACAAAAAGGAGTTCTTCGCAATCAACCTGATCTTTCTCTACGGTACGCGCACACCATCTCAACAGGTATTCCTCCTAACCCTAACCTCATCTGCTTCTAAAAGGAATGAAAGGATAGAAGCAACTCTATTCCCGGAAGCCGAAACATTCGAGTGAAACAGATAGACTCATAATGGTTCTTACCAATTAGGCATTTTTTTGTCTCCTCTTAATGTTCACCTCTTTTCTTACTTATTGATCCTCCTTCATAGGACTATACCTTTGACACCTACATTCGGGAATTCCTCTTCCACCAAAATCACCCACACCTATTCAACCTAGATGAAAACCATGCCTATTCAACCTATACTCAATCATGCCTAAATGACCTAGACTCAACCATGCCTATTCAACCTATACTCAACCATGCCTAAATGACCTAGACTCAATCATGCCAAAAACATAAAAACCCATTCATCTCCTTATGATATTCTTCCCAAGCTTATGGGAGAACTGCATCATCTTGAGGCCCCTTTTCATCGGGGCTATGTAGGCAGAACTCTTGGGGAATGGGGCCCTTCAAGGTTATCTCAGACACGTTTTCCCCTATCCAATTTCCCCCCTTTACATTCACATTCTACTCTAGTTAGTTTCCATTTGCAAAAAACTTGAAATTAATATATCATAAAAAAACATACATACCTACCATTTTATAACATCAACCATATCATACATTAATCATTTAGTATTTCCATGATATAAATTACTTGGAAATTTAAACACAACATACATACACCACATCATTTGCATAAAATCAGTAACTTGGAAATTTTTGACTCCACAATGCCTATACTTGACCAAACCAGGCCTATACTCGAATCAATCATGCATAAATGACCTATAATTAATCATGCCAAACTCACCTAGTTCCCATGGTACACAATAAAAATGGAAATTAAAATGATTACATCATCCATCCAATAATAATAATCAACTATATAAAGAGGAATGTCTATGTATAAATACATATATACATAGGGATAAATAATCAAATCAGTATCAAAAACAACGATATATAATCTTGAAAAATATTCGTCACCCCAAAGCTGGTATATATAAATAAAAATCATCATACAAGTATCACATGTCATGATCAATCAACCCCACCTGAGGCCCTCCTCTCCACTCTCACCCATATCCTCCTCCCTGGCCCTAAGTTGGGCCCAATTTGTGAGAACTGGTAGCCTCACCATGACCTTGTCTCTGGGGCTGAAAACGCCTTGTGCTACCTGAGCTTTGAGTCCTGGACCTAGTCCTCTCACTAGCTTCATGTTGGGCCATATACTTGTAAAATGAGATAACATCAATACCTGAAGTGGCTAGATGGTCCTAGTAATAACATGACTTGTTTAGCACATCCCTGAACCTTGCCATAGATATGGTCTAGGGTGGTTCCATCAGCCTAATTGCCACCTATGAACCCTACCCTACCAATAAAGGAATTTTTCCTGGTGTCGATGCCTATACTACGTGACCCTTTCCTGATGCATATTTGGTACTGTGTAGCTACTTGGGCTTGTGTAGTCGCGACTGTGCCTACTCATTTGCCAACTATCCCTATAAACAAGTAAATTCTTCCTATAGCATTGTTACCTATGCACCATCCCCTGTAGAGCCATGTACCTTTACGTGCCTAAACACGGGAAGAAGTTAGATGACCTTGTAATTTAGTCACTTTCCTATCAAATTAACTACATGTACCTATACCGTTGTCAACTAAACTCCCAACGTGATCACCTATCCTCGTAAGGCATCCCTCGAACCATCACTTTGTGGATAATTTCGACCGACACGGCCGTGGTTGAACTACCTATAACTCCACTTTCCACCACTATTTGTATGCCACAATGGTCCCTGCATCATCCAATATCGTATCCACTAGTACCTCCTCCTGTCCTATGGGGTCTGTGGGTCGGGGTGGAGATAAAGGTCTCTCCACATCATCCCTACGGTATTATGGGAAGGGTGGAAAAACATCCTACTATAATCGAAACTAGCATCGAGAATCGTCGATTGGGATAATCTTGTGCTCACCTGCACGTCGGTCCTATATCCACTACACTAAATGTAACTCCTATAGTTGCTTAGCCATCCCTCTAAAATTTTGAAAACTAACATAGGTCCACAGACTATGTCCATTGCATATAGGCCCTATAGCTCCCGCCTATAGTGTACTTCATTGTGAGCTTCCTCCTCTACTCAAGGATGACCACCCATGGCCACCCTCCTCCTGTAACCTTCCCTTTGTCCCCCATGGTCCCAATATGGTATCGGTAGTCCTCTTAGTTGCACTACCACAATATGCTCATACGCCCAACAATGCAATAGAAATGTACAACTTATGCCATAGTATCACATCCTCTGGTAGGCCCAAAATCCCTATATAGAAGCACTAAATATGTAGGTTCCCATGTAAATATGTCTCAATCCTTGATCATATCCCACAATAATCCCATCATCCCTCTAGGAAACCGACCACCCTCTGAATCAAGAAGTGCATAACACCCCACTATCACCATCATCAACACTGCTAACCATGTCTCCTATGGGTATGCAACATACAAAGCCCCATAAACAAGACTAGCACTATGCTCTGTCAGGTCACTCGCCATCTCCCCAAATACCTCAATCATCACCTCGAAGGGTCCATCTACGATACCAAATATCTTGGTTCCCCAACAATGAAAGCTACGAATCCTATATACATCCTCTAGTGTGATGGTCATCTCATCAGTTGGTAGATGTTTTGGTAGGTACATCCCATCTATAAATGAGCGTGACCATGAGATCGTTATCTGTCATATCCGCTTGTAGCACCTAATTCCCACCAATCCGACATCTCACATATGTGCCCACTCGTACCCAGTAATGCTAGTATGCATCTTCCTAATAATGGTGGGACGGGTCCCACATCATCAACCGATTACATGCCTACATCCATACCACTCAACAATGTCAAAAACTAAACTAATTTTCCCATTTATTTACAACCTAATTACCCCACCTATCTATTTCCTAACTACTTCCTTGGCCTATCATTTCTTCTAATTTAGCTTATCAAGTTCCCATAACCCATTCAATCACTATGACCTTATATTATTCTATTACCCATCTATGTTTACTTATATTTACCCTCACCCACTTGCTTCTCTCCCTCATCCCTCTTAGTTTCCCTTCTTCATTACCTATCTACCCTCCAATTTCATTTTTACCCCATTTTGGCCTTCTCAACTTAACCTTTTTAGACTAAGTCAGTTTTCCACGGTGACCGACGTTGGTCACATGGACCGATCTTGGTCACCCCGAATTGACATCAATCGACAATTTTCCCACCAATGCCGTCGTGCACGAATGACGTCGGTCTCTAGTTGGGCTCTAAATCCAAACCCCCACAACCTTAATTTTCTAAAAACAACTAGAAAATTAATCTACATGGTATCCACCCCATACCCAAATTATTCTATTTTTAACTACAATTTAAATTTTTAATTCCCCCATTTTAGTTCATTTTTACTACAAATTCAATAAAAAAATGAGAAATGATTGAATCCTATCACTACACATCGACATCACCTCACTAAGATCTCTGGTCTCTAAGCCAAGGGTCCTCCCGCACTGCTCCTATTGTCACGATGTTTGAATCAAACCCCTGGCTCTCCACCAATCAAATCATGCCAAAAGATCTCATAGGCATGCCTCTACACCTCTCCAACCACTCACCTCTCTCCAAATTAGCCTAGAATCTAGCCCAATCATGGTCACTCTCATCAATAGTATGAAAACGACTCTCTACTTGTCATTTTCACAAATGGAAAAGCAAAAATGAATCCGTAATTCATGGATTTTACCTTTTTTATTCCAGATCTGACTTGACCAACATCGGTTTCCCTAAACTGACATCGGTCATGTTCCCTAGTACATTGTGCTCAATTTCTCATGAATGACATCGATTGGCCATGACTGCAGTTGATTACCCTTTTTTACCTCATTGCACAATATAACACCAAATCTTCCTACCTAAAACCTTTTTTTCCTAACGTAGAGTTGACCCTGAACTTACACCTCACCCTCATGACCTTATTACCTATCATCCAACCTAAGAATCAGTTGGGGCATGTTTTTTTCCCTACCATGGCCTTACCTACGACCTTACCTAAATCACCTAACCCACCACACCTTTTGTGACACTCAAATTTATGTACTCGATATACCTTGCAATGTGATACTCGTGTTGTTCCACCTAATAACCTTACCTTACTGGAATCCATGTTGTTGATCTCGATCATACATTTGGTGCCTTAGAACCAAACCTATTTCCCATTCCTACACGGCCTAGTGGTATTTCAAGACTATATCCTATATCTTGGATACCGAACCACTTCAACCTTGTTTGGATATACCTATCGACCTTTTAGGATGTATAGTTTTCAAGCTCTTCAACACGGTACCTTATTCATAATCTATACATATGCAGTTCCCTCTTACCCGACTGAAAACACCCTTACCTATAACTAACCTACCCTCATTTTCATCACTTACCCATTTATCAAACCACTCACCAACTCTATTTCACACCTCATCAGTTCTGGGTTTGAGGGGATCACCTCCACCCACACTTGGGGAAACCTAACCCTCACTCATACTTGGAACACCAACTTCCTATTTCATTGAATGTTTCTTATCAATACAAGCTACACGACAAAAAGGGGAAAATGTAGACACCAAATTTGGGTCACACTCCCCTTGGTCCCCTTCAATTAATTAACATAACAAATTTAACTAATCATGACCCCTTCATCCCATATTAATATTCATTCTCACATTATTAATTAAATTAATTATTTTAATTAAGTTAATTTCATCCTCACACCTCCACCTCATCACGACACCTCATCCTAGACCCATTTCAGGGGCATTTAATTCACATTGATCGATTCATTACTCTCAACACCGAGTCATCACTCCCAATGTTGAGTCATTACTTAACCTAAATAACTAAGAATTCTTCCTAAACCTAATGAACATCTTTTAAGATCTCCCTTCCTTATCTAACAATAAATATAATTCCCTAAGTAGACCCAACAAGGAAAACACACCAAATATGGGAATATCTACCTATTTTTGGTAAATAAGACTATTTCATCCTAGCCAACGTCATTTTATCCTCAACCGGTGTCATCACCTAAACCACCAATGGTTCCTTTATATAGAAATTTACAAACCTTTACTCGGGTTGGTCATTCAATGATTAGAGCCTTATTGCATTCAAGCATGAATCTTCAAGCCCTCATGCATCCAGACAATGAACACACACAACCTTAGTGTAAGATAAATAGTAGGTTCTCCTTCTAGAGTGTGGGAATACTCATGAGAGCACATAGGTTGTACTACCATGGCATTGGACCCAAACATATCTTCTTCGATCAACCACTAACCACCTCCACTCACAGGATTTGTAACATACCCAGTAAGTATTGTGATTTTATCATTTTTGCTTATTCAAGTATATATCCTTCACTTATTTCGTATGAAATTATTTCCATTACCCATATAACACTTTCTTCCCACCAACCCACTATTCAACTATCCCAAGCTTTTACGCTCTTTCCAACCTCCTTTTCAACATACCTGAGTCTTCTTAATAATATCACGACCTTATCAACACCACCCTTACTCTCTGTGCAATCACAAAGAGGTTCAAAATCCTATTTTTAACATTTGAACTGAATTTCCCTTATCGACACCGGTTAGGCAAATGGCATTGGTCTATCTCCTATACGGTATCGGTTGACTCAACCGATACTGGTCTCCAAGACTGGAAATGTTTCCTACAATAGTGAGTTAATAACTTCCCCAAAACATCTCAAAACCTTACCTAATTTCACTTAGACCTCACCTATAACCTCTACTACAGCTATAGACCTAAACCAGCCTATTAATCGTCTAGATTTAATTCTAACCATTTCCTATTTAGTTAAATTCACTTGTTGTATGTTAATAAGAGATACCTAAATATTATAAACTACAATAGGAAATGTTATTTCTTACATTAAATTATATTAAATAAAGGATTGATATCCTTTTAAGGATGCATCACGCTTCCCGGATCTATCCTTGTTAGGAAGTCCTCTGACTCTTTCTATTTAATACTATTTGGTGGTCTTGTTGTGTTTCTTATATAGGTCATTCCTCCTAGCCAAAGGGAATCTCACACAATTAGCTTGGATCAAAATTCTACAGCATGTGCAATGCCTTCTACTATCCACATAACACATGTATTCCTCCTACACCTGTTACCCACTTATATTTTTTATCACATTTAATTTTGATGTGAAACACTAGGAAAGGAACAAACATCCCAAGAAAAGTGTATGATTTTTCTCTAGAGGACTACGATGCAAAATGGAAAGTTGTGTCATAATGTATAAAGATTGTTTAATTCTTTTCTTTAATAATATTTATTAAATTTATGACTAATAAGAGTGTAAATATGAATAATTCATGATATATCTAGGAATGTGTATTGATTAGATTTTCAAGTGAGCATTTATCTTAATAAGGAAGCACTACCAAACTTAGCGTTGAAAAAGGAAACATTACTAAATTTTAGTGTCTGCGAGGGCCTTAGGGTTAAATTTTGGACATCTTAAAGTCATTATTTAAGGGAGTGTGAATGGTGAAGGGAATGGAGATTCCTTATTATTATTTTTAAAGCCACATATGAACCCATGTTTGAAATGAGTGAGTTCTTTTAATTTTTGAATCACCTTGGAGATTTATCCCATATTTGTTAAGAAAAATAACAAAAACATTTCTACATATTAACATGAAGTGAAATTGAAAATTCAAGGGTTCAATGGGACAAGATATCCTATTATTTTAAAGTTAAGTGTTAAAATCCATAGTAAGATGGAGGATTAGAGGTACTCATAGATTTTCCCATGTAGAAAGATCTTGTGACCTCATGGATTTGAAAAGAATGAAGGGTTGGAAAATAATTCAAAAAAATCTTGACCAAGGACCCCTAGATTTTGCTATGCGGTCCAATCTCATAGACATAATATCTTAGTAATTAAGATTTTGTTACTTAGGAATCCTAGATGGTGACATCTGTCACAATCCAGTGTACTCAAAACCCCAGAATGGAAAAAAAATAGAATTAAAAAAATTGTGGAGTTTGAAAAAGGAATAATTTTGATGTAGGAGCATCACATAAATTCAAAGAATTACATGCATTTAAATTTTTGATTATGTATTGGAGTGTCTTGCAAGAATTGTTGAGCTAAATTCAATACAAATATATGACATAATAATACACGGTGGAAATACATATAGGAATACATAATTTTGTGAAATATATTGACAAGCAAGGGCTTGTATGTTTTGGTTTATTGCAAATATATGGCCCTAATGATTGTACAAGGGATAAAACCATGGGTGCATGAATATTTCCTATGATTGATGCACAATACATAGAGAAGGACTGATTGTATAGAATAATGAAGGAAAAATTATAAAATGGTAGGTGAAGACTCATACTTCTAGCTAAACAAGCCACATAGGACATCTAAATGGCTTTCTCTCAACATGAAGAAAAGGGTCCTTAAATGCCATTAATGCATATGAATTCAAATTAAAGTTTGAGTAGGATAAGGAGAGGATTATATAAGGAAATTAAAAAATAAAAATGGGTGAGAAGTCAAATGTATTAAATCCTACCTAATGTTTCATTTGAGAGTTTTCTGGTGAATTTGGAAGAGATCAAGCCATTTTCGAAATGACCAAGTAAGGCGAGTTGACATTAGTCCATGAAATATCATCCTTAATAATTATTAAGTTTTTACTAGCTTTTAAATGCCCCAATAAAGAGAATTTGATTATATATGGCATTAAGGAATTTGATCTAATGAAATTTGTGTTGTGTTAGAGTCAATTCCACCCTGTTTTTACTCAACAAACGACCGGGGTCATTTCAATTTGACTTGGTTGTTATCAAGTGGTATCAAATCCTAGATACACACTTTGGAGAAAATATTTGAGGTTGAGGATTGGTAGAGCGACAATCATGAGGCAAGTAGTTAAAGGAGCAAGGATGCCTATGAGAAGAGCCATGAATGTAGGGGAAGTGAATACAACCAATGTAATAATTTTAGCAAATATGGGAGTGATAAAACAATGAAAAAATTAAGGGGTGTGAGGACTAGGCTTAAGGTTGTGGAAGAGGATGAAAAAGAGGATTTGTGGTACCAGATGGAAAAAGTGATGATGAAGGCACAACATTAGGAGGTGCAAGAAATGAAGGAGGTGTTTTAGATGAGTAACAAGGTGAGGAGGAAGCCATGGGTGCATGAGAATTACAGTTGTTAAATGCTATTTCAAGAATGGGTCATGGACCAAGGATGGATGCCCATCATTTGATGGAAGATTGCATCTAAAATAATTTAGGGATTAGATTACAAGAATGAAAGAATACATCAAGTTCAAGGAGATAGTTGACCCATAATGGATCAAAGTGGTGTAGATATAATTAAATGAGCATGCAAAGTTATGGTGGAAGGATGTGTAATATGAGTGATGAAGGAAAGGTAAAGACAAGATATCACGATTGGATCACACGGTCATAAAATGAAGAGTGTAGGTACAAAATTGTGTGTTTTTCACATAATTTAGCCCAATCTTATCTTGTTATTTAGAAGGTTCTCAAGTGTACAAAGTAATAATTAATTCCACCTTTTGGCCATATTTATTTTATATTTTATTTCGTCATTCCCATGTATTTTATAGCACTTATCCACCTATTTCGCAACTACCCCGTCATTCGGCCCAAAATAAGGGCTCCCAACTCTGATCTTTGGGCCACTCTAGGCACCTCAATCTATGCACATACTTTTTGCTTCTCTTTGGGGCCTTTCGAGGTGTTTTTCAATGTTATCCTTTTCTTAGTCAGCCTTATCGGGATTAATTAAAAAATTAATCTTGAGAGCCTTATAAATACAAAGCTTATAATACCATAATGAGGTTCGAGGTCATAACATTACGCACTACTATCACTCCATCTAAAGTTATAACCATTACATCACTTGCATCCACATAGTTTCATGCATTATGGCTAGGAGATATGCATCACACACACAACATAGGGGGAGGAATTTTATTCTATTCCTTGCACACATGCTATTGTATTTTCTATAGTTATTATTTCTAGCTACTTCACAAAGTGTGATTGACATGAGATAACCTAAGAAATGACATGCACACACGCACTGAACTACATCCGGGTCTGAAATGTAGTGCAAGGCTCGGTGATAAGACCACAAGTTTGGAGGCTAAGGTCGGTTTTACTCATTTATATGAATCTTTATTTTTCCGAGGTTTGATACTTCTCTTTCCATTGCAGGCCATTTTACATCTCATCGGAAGATCTAGTGCATGACAAACAGGGAAGGTTTAGAACAAACTTGTGACCATACTAGTTGTAGGGTTTGAGAATTCACAGTGATCATAGTTCCCAAATTGTAGACTAGGCACCCAGTGGCCCCCAAGTACACTCCCAAGTTCCCTAAACAATTTATATCTACCAAATATTCCCTTCGTAGGGTCCCCGAGTGTTCTTATGCACTTTTAGATTTCATTCTTAGACTCGTGACACTATTCAATCATCTACAAAAACCAGTTAAACCATTTCTCTATACTCCCTTTCACATCTAGGGTTTCATTTTACTTAGCATATTTATTTACATCTACTTTATGTCATTTCTTTGCATTTATACAACATGTTAGTCCTCCTAATTAGATTAACTAAGATTACTATTTCCTTGCACATAGTTTATTTTAGTTAATAATTTTTACGAACCCGACGTCTTTCACACTTAGGATACTTACTATTCTTCTATCATGGGTCAAGTTTATTTATCTCGATTTCTTCAAGTGATATACCACTTGTCGGGCTATTTTCCAAAACTCGGTAGACACCAAGTATTTTGATGACAATATGCTACCACACGAATTAAGTACTATGCTTTATTGTTTATTTGTCGACCCGATCTTGACAACCCTCCATCTAACCAATGCATATTATATTCGGTTCATGACTTTCATGAAAAATTTATCATCATGGAATTGAAAATCACATCTATTAGATCTCGAAGGTCAACAATCTAAGGATGGTTATCACTCGTATACATCCTCTATGAAATTTATGGAGTCAACAATTACATCTCTTAGATCGAAGTCCAACAACTCAAGAATGCTTCTCGATTACCTCTATGTAATCTATGGAATCCAAGATCACCTATATTAGGTATGAAATTCAATAGCTTAGGGGTGATTCAAAATCACATGTTTGTTCTCCTTTGTCATCTCCTATTCAATCTATTTCTATTACATCTCATATATCTAAACCTCAAGTGATGCCATCTCTAGAACCTCTCATAATTGATCACAACATTAAACCACATGACATTCTCATTGAGATTCTTGGTCATCAATTGATCACCCTACCACCTATTTATTATTATCCTCCTTATTGAAAAACACAAGTATGAAGATCGTCCATTTTTCCATTATCATCGAATCAATGGACATGATGACAAAGATTGCTATACTTGACAACGTAGAGTCAAACATCTTGAGTGTTAGGGATTTATCTCATTCACTACAAAACATCCTATTGCATGCCCAACTACAACTTCTACATCTAAATGGGCTCCAAAAAAATGATCCTTCTACATCTAATGAACATCACCTTTATTTGTTATGCACTTTCTTGATTAGTCAAGAGCCACCTAAGAAGCAACCTCTCCAAATTAGTTCACCATCTCCTCCTACTCCATCCTCTACAACATTATCAAATCAAAATGACTCATCAATCCTTAAGTGTTTCTCTAAATCATGTCCCCCATACTCAATCATCTATTGTATTGCCAAGTCAAGCTGAGCAACCTCCTCCATTAAAGATATCGCCACATCACCAAGTCATACACAACAATCATTACCTAAGGTTAAACTTGTAATTCCAAAATCCGATATAGATCCTACATACGTTGACAATTGGAACCAAGAAAACCTCTACTATGATGAAGAAACATGTGCTGGTCATACTTCTCTTTCACATCCCATCACTTTTGTTAAGGAAAGTAATCCATATCTTGATCCACTTAGTGTCTCTTGATTTGACCTTCATCAAGTACATACTTGGGGGGCATAACACTAACATAATTCCCTCCCCCTTATCATCTTGACATAGGCACATATTTCATCTTTCCATTTTCATATAGGAAATTTCATCACACATTCTAGCACCATCCTTACCTAATGACACACTCTTATGCTTCGGTTCAGATTGGATTCTTGAGGGACTACCATTACAATAAACCCCACACACTACACGCTAGGTTATACACATTTCTATACATACCCTACATCCAACAAGTATCCTTTACATACCTCATATATTAGTCATCTCATACACTCTACACTAGTCGTCATCTCATCTGCGTCTATTTTTGCATCTCCTTCTTACATTCTATATTTACACTAGGTTATTGTTATCCGAAATAAGCCCCATGCTTATTTTTGGCTAACTCCTCCTTCTTCTCCTTTTCTAGCACTTAAATGAATTTTTGCATGCTTAAGGTACTCAAAAGATTCAAGAAATAATCCCATCAGATAGGATTTTTCCTTGCCTTTCCAGAAGGGTAAAATTTTCCTTCTAACTCCTTATATTTTGCAAGTTATGGCTCAATGAAGTTTTTGAGGGAAATTTTCCTTGGGAAGGCCCACAACCAATAGGAATGTGCCATGTGGCAGGATGGAATGGCAGGTTAGCAAAGGTAAGTTGGAAAAATCACCAAGGAGTGGGTGGGGTGCAAAGGAAAATTTTTGCCCGCGGGCCCGTGGAGGAAAAGAAATGGCTTGAGGCCGACGACGAGAAAGGAGGATACGACACGTGTCTAGTCGGAGGTGGAAGTCAAAGGGCGGAGTAAATTTTGGATTTTTGCCAAAATAGCAAAGGGTGAAAAGGAAAAAACCAGCATGTAGGCCTGCTAAAGAGAAGGAAAAGAAATGGCTTGAGGCCCGTGCCCAATGAGGAAGCACCACATGGTGGTGGAGGTCGGGCGTGGGGGTAAGTTTAAAAATTTCCAAAAATGGCGCAACGAAAATCTTGGCCCGAAAGCCAACGTGGAGGAAAAGAAATTTACAAAGGCCCATGGATGACTAACTAGAGGATGAAACGTGTCAGTCAAAGGCAAGGGTCCGAGGTGCGAAGGATTTGGCAAAATTTTTGAAAGTGTTCAAAAAGGCACAAAGGGAAATTTTTTCTTGCATGCTTGTGGAGGAAAGAAAATTGATTCGAGGCTTGTGCAAATCAAAGTGTGCCACGTGGTAGCATAGTAGCGGGACGTGGAGAAATTTTGGAAATTTTTCCAAAATTTAAAAAAGGGTAAAATGGCCATTTGAACCCGCAGATGAATGGGAAGCGCCATGTGGTAGCAAAGCGATGGGGCGTGAAGATTTTTGGGTATTTTTTCCCAAATTCAAAAAAGGGGAAAAATTTTAGGTTTTGCACGCACGACCTAATTTTACCCCATTTTTCCCTCTATTTCGATCTAGAGCTCAGTTTTCTTGATTTTGGTGTCATCGAAAATATATTGAAGTCCTGTACACGATGGAATCTTAAATTTTGTTTTTGGTGGAGTTTAGTCAGAGAAAAATGAAAAAACATGTTTGGCATGGGGAAAAGAGTATAACCGACATTCAACCACCATTTCTAATATAGTATGGCTTCCATTCTTCTCCAGCATGGTCAAAAATCTTAGGGAATGAACTTTTAAGGGTACCCATGCTATTTTGATGGATCTGGTTGGTGGTTGAATCATTCATTTCAATTTTCCCGCATTTCTCCTTCCTAAACTCAGGTTTTCATTGTTAAAAGCTAGATTTGGCTCATTTGTAAAGGGTTGGATTTTTTTATGTTCTGCAGGCTCCCTCCTTCACCCTAGCAAGTGAATTTGTGGAATATCAGACCTTTTTAGGACTGCAACATGTTTTTACCTCCTTGTTGTTGTAATGCACTATATTTAAAAATGGAAATGACAATGCAAGCTCTATGAATGAATTTTCAATCCTTTCTTGTGTTGTTTTCTCTATCTGATCCTTCATTAAAATTTTAGCAATTTGTGCATGATTTGTGTTGCATTTTTATAATCTATTTCAATCTGCAGAAATATATGTTCACCACTCCTTTGGTGTATCACCTTGTCAGTTTAGTTTTATCTTCTTTTCTTTCTATCCTTGTCTCCTTGGCAGAATTAGAGTAGAATTTTGAGTAAAACCTCTAAAAATTTAATGCATATAATCGATAAGAGGAGTAGAGGAACCAAACTTCAACACTGGAGAGTTTTTTCCCATTTTTCAAGTCCCACACTTGGGGAAAAGATTCCATGTTGTGTAATCACACTAAATGACCCATTCCTCACTGCAGATCTAAAGGCCATTTAGGGGTTTGTTGATTTTCACTAATAGTTTTGGCATGCTCGATGGGACCTTAGAGGCCTTCATCTTCATTACAACAAAGTTGATGTGTACTTTTTGTAAGTTCATTGCTTAAAAGCCCTTATTTGCACATCTGACGACTCCAAAGGGATAAAATCAACTAGTTTCAGTAGTCCAAGTCTGAAGATTCATGAGAAGGATCTAAAAAAGGTCAAGGGCTAGAGAAGAGGGATTATCGAGTATCTACAATTATGCCTAGGAAGAAGAATTCAAAGGTCTCCATCTCCACCAAATATAACTCTATCAAATGCTCCACCTGGTAGACCTTTCACCCAATCAACAAGGGTTATCAAGCCAATCGAATGGCACAAACCAACCCTTATGTCAACTTCATGGTATAATCCCACTTGCTCTCAATGCACAAAATCCAGTTCCAGTTGCAGCATTGAAGAACATCGCATACTTTATTGGGGAAAATCAGACCACTCCTGGTGATCATGTCAAAGACATTGCTAATGTTTGTGCAATACATGAGATTGTTGAGATGCAAAATGCTATCAAATTGTTGGCATCTTCATTCAAAGGGAAAGCCTTGCAATGGTCGGGAGCCTTGGGGTAGACTCTATGAAAAATTGGAACCAATTGTGCATAGCTCTCCATGATCAGTTTGGAGAAAAGGGAGATAATTTGTCTCTATTGGAACAACTGACAACTATCAAGAGAGATCTCAATGAGCAGCTAACAGAATTCAATTTTAGATTTCAAAGGACTCGGGATAAAATCCCGGTGATAGTAAGGCCAACAACTGAAGGTACTTTCTTATACTATCTCAAAGCTTTAAATTCTAATATTTCTATGTTAATCCAATCCATGGGAAGTGTAAATATACCTATAGCTTCTAGCATCACCATTAGGGCTAAGAACTATTTGATCCAAGCTATTAAACTGGCACTTAGGCCTCCTATGCCCTTATATCCAAAATTGGAAATCCCAAGCACTAGTCAAACACCTAATTTAGCTCCTATTCCCACTCCTAGAAATCGAGTTCAAATTAAACTTATACTTCATCCTCTAGTGCCTCAAATGAACTTCAAGAAGTCATGAAACAATTACAAAATTTAGGCAATGAGCTAGTTACACTCAAGAGGCAGCAAGCCCAAAGTTTTAGACATTCTTATCAGTCTCAAACTCAGCCTAAAAGTTAACCATATCAACCTAATAGGCCACCCAATCCAGCCACAAATCAAAATCAAGTAAGGCCTCCTGCCAATAGACCATTTCTGCCTTATAACCCTAATGCTACATCTACCTCTAAAGCCTTAGTGCCAGTGTAAAATAATATAGCTCAAGAGTATGATTGGTGTTTCCCATGCAATGAACCTCACAACTAGTCTATGTGCTTCAATGGTGCTTTGAACCAAGCTTTGATGGTGATAGAAATTGGCATAGAGAGTGAGGTGAGTCAAGAAACAAACCAACAACAAGGAACATCTTAGCAAAATACAACTCCAAATGAGACTACACTTGTGAATTGGCAGGCTAAAGATTTTTATGGTATGAATCAAACAATTTCTCAAGAGTGTAGCAGCTAACACACGGTCAAAGAAGAGGAATATTGGTGAAGGGCAGTCATTAGCTCCAGGTGATCCAGAACCTTCCATCACTCCATAAAGTGTTGGCAAGAAAAATGCAGTTCCAAATGTGCAAGGACAACCCAAGCCACCTTCTAGACTAGCCCAAATTCCATCTGTTTGAGCCCATGTACAAGAAAAGAATGTGTAGGCTAAGGGGAAGAAAAGATATGTTTCATCCCCATTTAACATCATTGAACAAATGAAGAAGAAAAATGTGAATATATCTATGTGGGAATCACTATCCTTCCCAGGCCAAAGGGATCTACTACAAGCTGCAATGAAGAATTGGTCAACTTCAAATCAGCAAGCTCATATGAAAGAGAAGGTACTCAAAAATTTTGCTTAGCCTGAGGGAAATCTTGGAGGACAGCAAGGTAAAATTTTGAAGCCCCCTCCATTCTATGTTGCATTGATCATTGGGGATAAACTAGTACACAATTGTATGATATATTCTAGGGAAAGTAGTTACTGTGATGCCCAAGAAAATAGCTGATAAGTTGGGCCTCAATATGAAGTCATATCTAAAAGAGTGGTGCAAATTGGATGGGGATAGTAGTAACAATAGTAGGGGTAATTAAATATTTGAGGCTCACTTTGCAAGCATGCCCCAATGTCATTGTTTTGCAAGATGTGTCGGTGATAGATTTACCACCACTTTTTGCCCTATGTTTGTCAAGGGATTTCATAGCTAGAATTGGAGGCTATTTATGTGCGGATTGGTCACACATGTTATTTCGGACCAGATATGGAACTAAGGCCACAATCAGGTATGAACCTATTTCAAAATTTCACATTGAGCCTCATACTCCAAGCCCAATCAATGTCAATTGTTCATCATTTGATCAAGAGGATTATCCAGGCATAGATGAAGCTGACACCAAAGTTAGAATCATCCCATATTTGACTCTTGATGAATGGGCAAGCAAGGTACATGTTTTTGATCCCTATAAGGAAATAGAGGAATCTAAACTAGGAGTTTATTACATGCATGAAGAAAATCAACCTATTCATAACATCACCAAGCAAGACCATAAAGATGATAATGAGGTATGGTAGTTGTTATTTGATGGATCAAGTAGTAGACAAGTGCGGGGGGAGCTATGGTTGTTTCACCTCAAGGAATTAAGTATTATTCAGCTTTTAAATTTTAGTTTGCATGTTCTAACAACTTTGCTTAATATGAAGCTTTGATACATGGATTGCATTGGTCAAGAAAGAGAAGCATAAAAACTTACAAGTCTCTAGTGATAGTGAGCTCGATTATTAATCAAGTTAAAGGTCAACATGCTGCCAAGAATGATCTCCTCAAGAGTTATAAGAATAGGGTGTGGGAACTCATTGAGGATTTTTAAGGCTTTGGCATCAACTCCATCCCTAGGAAAGAAAACCAAGCTGTTGATAGGCTTGCAGCAGTTGGAGCAGCCTTTGATGTTGTGGCGAGTATCAAGGAAGATAAAGTGCAGCCAAACATTCATGTGATTGTAAGGCCATCAGTTCCAGAAAATAATGTAAGTTGGAAAGTGTTTGAAAGTGACCAACAAATCATCAATTTCTTACAAGAAGAAGATGAGTTCTCAGCCAAATAATAGGAAAATTTAGAATAGTAGTATGGTGATCAAGTGGTACAGTGAGAACCAACAAACGCCAAAAGGACTTGTCACTTTGGAGACCATATTTAATCATAATGATCAATTTAGGAAGGAGAAAGCAAACATCCAAGTCAAGGGAGAAGATTCGGTGCCCATCAAGGTGGGAGAAGGAAAATCACTTCAAAATGGTAAAGTGGCAACCAAGCAAGAAAGGTATGAGTTCATGTAACTTTGCTAATTATTCCTGGATATACTTGCTTGGAGCTATGAAGACTTGAGAGGTTTCAATCCCAAGCTAGCTCAACACACAATTGAATTATATCCAAGTGCTAAACCCATCAAGAAAAAACAAATGCCGGTCAATCCACACATCAAGCCTCTCATGAAGAAGGAATTGAATAAGTTAATAGAGGCAAGTATCATATTTCCCATCAATCATTCAATCTAGGTTGCAAACTTGGTTCCAGTTAGAAATAAGAGTGGAGAAATCAGATTGTGTGTAGACTTTAGAGATTTGAATAGAGCATCCCTCAAGGATCATTACCCACTTCCTTCTATGGAGCAAATTTTGCAAGTTGTTGCTGGCTCTGAGAAGTTTTCATTGCTAGATGATTATTCAGGGTATAATCAGATCATGGTAAAGGAGGATGATCAGCTCAAAACCACCTTCACCACCAAATGGGGAACCTATGCATATAGGAAAATGCCATTTGGGCTATCTAACACTAGAGCTACCTTCTAAAGGGAAATGTATATGACATTCAAGGGATTGATCAACAAAATAGTGTTGATATACCTAGATGATATTACTATATTTTCTAAAAGTGTAGTAGATAATCTCTTTCATTTGAGACAAGTGTTCCAAAGATGTAGAAGATTTGGGGTATCCTTGAATCCCAAAAAATGTATTTTCCTAGCTCATGAAGGAAAGATCCTAGGCCACATTATTTCCAAAGAGGGATTAACAATTGATCTAGAGAGGGTTGAAGAAATAAAATCACTGTCATTACCAAGTCACAAGAAGGCCCTTCAAATTTTCTTAGGAAGAATCAATTTTGTTCAAAGGTTTGTTCTAGACTTTTTGCAACCCTTGTCAAGCCAATAACTATGATGTTGAAGAAACGTATGGCTTTCAAATGGACAGCTGAAGGTAAGGCAAGTTTTGAGGCAATCAAAGAGGTTGTCTCACAAGCTCCAACTCTCATTAACCCAAATTTCTCTAAATATTTTTTCCTTTATGCATTTGGTAGTGATGATACAATTTACGTAATTTTAGTACAGTAGAGAACAAAGAAAATGCAGAGAGCAGCCAATTGCCTTCTTTAGCCAAATCTTGGAGGAGTATGAGGTAAGGTATTCCTTCATTGAGAAGCATGTTCTTGCAGTGATTAGGAGTTTTAAGAAATTTAAGCATCTAGTTTCAAACAACAAGGTTCAATTGTTGGTTTCTCATGTGGGAGTTAAGGACTTCCTCCTCAACAAAGACCTAAATGAAAAATGTGCGGGTGGATTACTTGTGTCATGGAGTATGACATTGAGATCAAATTCACCAAGTTGGTGTGGGGAAAGGGATTGTGTGAGCAGATGGTCTTGAGCAAATCAATGGAAGAAAGCAATAGGAAGGATGTTGTTTTGGCGTTGTAAGACAACCAGGAACAAAGAGATGCTTAAGAAGAGAATGGTTTGTATGCTCACTCCTTGTTGGACCCAAGACATAATGCACTTCTTAAAAATAGGCCTATGCCCTCCAGAGATGAACAAAACTAAGAGAGGACACTTCAAATTGTAGGCTATTCCATATGCACTTGTTGATGGTGTCTTGTTCAAAAAGGATATAAATGGAGTGTTGTTGAGATGCATTGGAACAAATCAAATTAAGAGAATGTTAGAAGATATCCATGGTGGATCAGTGGGGGTCATTTTTCTCCAAGAGTGACAACCCTCAAGATTATGAAGGCTAGATTTTATTGGCCCAAGGTGTTTAGTGATTATTATGCATGGATCAAGAGGTACAAAAATTTTGCATTCTTCATAGGTAAGGAAAGATTAGTAGCCCTTCCATTGGACCCAATTTCAGTTGACTAGTCATTCATGCAATGGGGTTTGGACTTCATTGGGGTCATTAACCCAAACTCAAGCCAAGGATACATGTGGATTCTAACATGCAACATAATACTTCACCAAATGGGTGAGGCGGTGGCACTCAAAAAGGCAAATGAATCTAGCATTCTAGACTTCTATGAGGGGATAGTAACCAAATTTGGTATACCTGCCACTATAATATCAGATAATGCATTGGAATTCATAGGATCAAAGGTAACTGAATGGGTTGTTAAGAATGGGAACTATCTGAGCACTTCATCAAATTATTACCCTCAAGGTAATGGCCAAGCTGATTCTACGAACAAGAACCTATTAAAGATCATCAAGAGGAATCTTGATGAAAATCGAAGGACTTGGCACACTAAAATTAAATTAGCCTTATGGGTTGATAGGATAACTCCCAAAATATCATTTGGTAACTCTCCATTAAGAATTGTTTAAGGAAGAGAGGCAATTTTGCCTATGTCACTTGAGTTGCCAATGTTGGAACTCATGAAGCAATTGGAATTGTTGGAGTTTGAACCCATGGAGGTTAGATATGCAAAATTGATAGAACTCAAGAAATCGAGAGAGCATGCAGCCCAAACAATGGAGAAGGACCGAGCCTTGATAAGAGAACATTTTTATAGGAAACCTAAGGCTAGAACCTTCCAAGTTGGAGATTTAGTGTTGACATGGGATGTAGACCATGCAAAGCCAGGAAGGCATTCAAATTTTGATGCCATTTGGAGTGGCCCCTACATGGTCACAAAATGTAAGAACAACAATGCCTTCCAATTATCTACATTGGATGGTGAAGAACTATAGATTCCAGTTAATGGAATCCATCTAAAGCATTGTTACTAGAAGGGAAACTCCTCACCTTGTACATATTAGCTTAGATTCTCATTCCTCCAAGTGCTTGTGCACATTGTTTTGTTGTAGCTTAGTTTTACATTTCTCTAAGTGCTTTCACACAAGATTTTTTGTCCCAAGGATGCATCTTTAAAGGCCATGTTCCAGATCAAGTAATGTTCTACTCTCACAATCTTCTTTCTAGAAATTTTCGAACGAGTTGATATTACCAAGTAGTTAAGTTTATGACTCCATTGCCCAATGGATTGCTTCAAGCAATCGGTCACTTCATCCAATGCGATTCAAACCTATCAGCAAAGATGACCCCTATGAGTCACCAAATTGTTATCCAAAATAAGCCCCATGCTTATTTTTGGCTAACTCCTCCTTCTTCTCCTTTGCTGGAACTTAAATGAATTTTTGGCATGCTTTAGGTACTCAAAAGATTCTGGAAATGATCCCATCAGATAGGATTTTTCCTCACCTTTCCAGAAAGGTAAAATTTTCCTCCTAACTCCTTGTATTTTGTAAGTTATGGCTCGGTGGAGTTTTGAGGGAAATTTTCCCTGGGAAGGCCTACAAAAAAATAGGAATGTGCCACGTGGCAGGGCGGAATGGTGGGTCAGCAGAGGTAAGTTGGAAAAATCACTAAGGAGTGGGTGGGGCGAAAAGGAAAAATATTTTCCCATGGGCCCGCGGAGGAAAAGAAATGGCTTGAGGCCCACATCGAGTAAGGAGGATATGACACATGTCCATTTAGAGGTGAAATTCGGAGGGGCGGAGTAAATTTTTGCTTTTTGCCAAAATAACAAAGGGTGAAAAGGAAAAAGCGGCCCGCACCTTACCAAGGAGAAGGAAAATAAATGGCTTGAGGCTTGCGCCCAATGAGGAAGTGCCATGTGGCAGCGGAGGTTGGGCGGCGGGGGTAAGTTGAAAATTTTTCCAAAAATGGCGCAAAGGAAAATATCGTCCTAAAAGCCCACGTGGAGGAAAAGAGATTTGCAAAGGCCTGCAGACTAACTGGAGGATGACACGTGTTGAGTTAGAGGCATGGAAGGAATTGGTGAAATTTTCCAAAGTGTTCAAAAAGGCGTAAAGGGAAATTTTTTCTCGTGGGCCTACGAGAGGAAAGAAAATTGATTCAGAAGCTGCGCCAAATCAAAGTGTTCCACGTGGCGGTGGAGTGGTGGGGCGTGGAAAAAATTTGGAATTTTTTCAAAATTCAAAAAAAGGGTAAAATGGCAATTTGAACCCACGGATGAATGGGGAAGCACCACGTGGCAGTGGAGTGGTGGGGCGCGGAGCATTTTGGGATTTTTTTACCAAATTCAAAAAGGGGGAAAAATTTTAGGTTTCAGCCCGCTAACCCGATTTTTTTCCCCATTTTTCCTAAATCTTTAGAAGGGCATATCTTTCTTTCCAGAGATCGGTTTTCTATATTTTGTGTCATCGAAAGCTATTGAAGTCCTTTACATGATGGAATCTTAATTTTTTTGGTGGAGTTTAGTGAGAGAAAAATGAAAAAACACCTTTGGCATGGGGAAAAGAGTAGAACTAACATTCAACCACCATTTTTAATGTAGTATGGCTTCCATTCTTCTCCAACATGGTCAAAAATCTTGGGGAATGAACTTTTAAGGGTACCCATGCTATTTTGATGGATCTAGTTGGTGGTTGAATCATTCATTTCAATTTTCTCGCGTTTCTCCTTCCTAAACTCAGTTTTCATTGTTAAAAGCCAGATTTGGCTCATTTGTAAAGGGTTGGACGTTTTTATGTTATGTAGGCTCCCTCCTTCACCCAGCAAGTGAATTTGTGGAATATCGACCTTTTTAGGAATATAACACATTTTTACCTCCTCATTGTTGTAATATACTATATTTTAAAATGGAAATGGCAATGCAAGCTCTGTGAATGAATTTTCAATCCTTTCTTGTGTTGTTTGCTCTATCTTGATCCTTCATTACAATTTTAGCAATTTGTGCATGATTTGTGTTGCATTTTTATAATATATGTCAATCTACAGAAATATATGTTCACCACTCCTTTGGTGTATCACCTTATCAGTTTAGTTTTATCTTCTTTTCTTTCTATCCTTGTCTCCTTGGCAGAATTAGAGTAGAATTTTGAGTTAAACCTCTGAAAATTTCATGCATACATATGATCAGAGGAGTAGAGGAACTAGCCTTCAATCGGAGAGTATTTTCCCATTTTTGCAAGTCCCACTCGGGGAAAAAATTTCCATGTTGTGTAATCACACTAAATGACCCATTCCTACCTGCAGATCTGGAAGAAGGTCATTTAGGGAAGTGCTTTGAATTGCACTACTAGTTACATTATACATGGGTCTAGCTTTACCTATCATCACTACATATTCTATCTACATCTATATCCACATCTTGCATTACATAGTGCATCCATCCATCCACTTCATTCTATACTACATTAGATTCCATTATATATGGGTCTAGTTTCATCTATCATCCCTACATATTCCATCTACACACCATACATTTCCTACATTGTATGCTTCACATAGTGCATCTTTTAACCATATACATTTTGCATACTACACTAGATTCTATTAAATATGGGTATAGTTTTATCATCATTTAGTATTCGATTTCTATATACACCTATCATTTCCTTACACACTTTACATATCCTCTACATACTACACATCTTATTTTGTATTACCCACACCACACATTTACATTACATATTCACCACTTGGTAATTTGTACTATGTTGTCTTCTATGTGCTGCACTGACTACCCTATGTTGCACTCTAGTTCCTCTATCCATACTCAACTACCAATGGTTTACCAATCAAGAATAAAAAATTGTTGTGTGGATCAAGAGGTGCAAAAATTGTGCATTCTTCACAGGCAAGGAAAGATTAGCAGCCCTTCCATTGCACCCAATTTCAGTTGACTAGTCATTCATGCAATGGGGTTTGGACTTCATTGGAGTCATTAACCCAAACTCAAGCTAAGGATATGAGTGGATTCTAACAGCAATAGACTACTTCACCAAATGGTGAGGCAATGGCACTCAAAAAGATAAATGAATCTAGCATCTTAGACTTCTATGAGGGGATAGTAACCAAATTTGGTATACCTGCCACTATAATACTAGATAATTCATTAGAGTTCATAGGATCAAAGGTAACTGAATGGGCTGTTAAGAATGGGATCTATCCGAGCACTTCATCAAATTATTACCCTCAAGGTAATGGCCAAGCTGATTCTTCCAACAAGAACCTATGAAAGATCATCAAGAGGAATCTTGATGAAAATGAGAGGACTTGGCACGATAAACTTAAATCATCCTTATGGGTTGATAGGATAAATCCCAAGAGATCCACCGGTAACTCTCCATTCAGATTTATTTATGGAAGAGAGGCAATCTTGCCTATGTCACTTGAGTTGCCAATGTTGGAACTCATGAAGCAATTGGAATTGTTGGAGTTTGAACCCATGGAGGTTAGATATGCAGAATTGATGGAACTCTAAGAAATCAGAGAGCATGCAGCCCAAACAATGGATAAGGACCGAGCCTTGATTAAGAGAACCTTTGATAGGAAACCTAAGGCTAGAACCTTCCAAGTTGGAGATTTAGTGTTGAAATGGGATGTAGACCGAGAAAAGCCAGGAAGGCATTCAAAGTTTGATGCCATTTGGAGTGGCCCCTACATGGTCACAAAATGTAAGAAAAACAATGCCTTCCAATTGTCTACATTGGATGGTGAAGAACTATAGATTCTAGTTAATGGAATACATCAAAGCAATGCTACTATAAGGAAACTCCTCACCTTGTACATATTAGCTTAGATTCTCATTCCTCCAAGTGCTTGTGCACATTGTTTTGTTGTAGCTTAGTTTTACATTTCTCTAAGTGCTTTCACACAATATTTTTTGTCCCAAGGATGCATCTTTGTAGGCCATGTTCCAGATCAAGTAATGTTCTACTCTCACAATCTTCTTTCTAGAAATTTTCTAATGAGTTGAGAGTACCAAGCAGTTAAGTTTATGACTCCATTGCCCAATGGATTGCTTCAGGTAGCTGGTCACTTCATCCAGTAGGTAGATGACCCCTATGAGTCACCAATATTGTTATCCAAAATAAGCCCCATGCTTATTTTTGGCTAACTCCTCCTTCTTTTCCTTTACTGGCACTTAAATGAATTTTTAGCATGCTTTAGGTACTCAAAATATTTTTGAAATGATCCCATCGAGATAATATTTTCCCGACCTTTCGAAAGGTAAAATTTCCTTCTAAGTCCTTGTATTTTGCAATTTATGGCTCGACAGAGTTTTTGAGGGAAATTTTCCTTGGGAAGGCCTGCAATCAATAGGAATGCGCCATGTGGAGGGGAAGAATGGTTTGTCGGTGGAGGTAAGTTGGAAAAATCACCAAGGAGTGGGCGGGGCGCAAAGGAAAAAATTTTCCCGTGGGCCCGCGGAGGAAAAGAAATGGCTTTAGGCCCGCACCAAGTAAGGAGGGATATGATACGTGTCCATTCGGAGGTGAAATTCGGAGGGTGGAGTAAATTTTAACTTTTTACCAAAATAACAAAGGGTGAAACGGAAAAAATTGGCCCACAGGCTTGCTAAGGAGAAGGAAAAGAAATGGCTTGAGGCCCGTGCCCAATGAGGAAGTGCCATGTGGTAGCGGAGGTCAGTGGCGGGAGTAAGTTGAAAAAAATTCCAAAAATGGTGCAAAGGAAAATCTTGGCCCGAAAGCCCGCACAGAGGAAAAGAAATTTGCAAAGGCCCGCGAACTAACTTGAGGATGATACGTGTCCAATCGGAGGCAGGGGTCGGAGGCACGGAAGATTTGGTGAAATTTTCCAAAGTGTTCAAAAAGACGCAAAGGAATTTTTTTCCGTGGGCCCACAGAGGAAAGAAAATTGATTCAGGCCCGTGCCAAATCAAAGTGTGCCACATGGCAGCGGAGTGGCGGGGCACAGAGAAATTTTGAATTTTTTTCCAAAATTCAAAAAAGAGTAAAATGGCCATTTGAACCCACGGACAAATGGGGAAGTACCACATGGCAGTGGAGTGATGGGGTGTGGAGCTTTTTGGGGATTTTTTCCCAAATTCAAAAAGGGGGAAAAATTTTAGGTTTCAGCCCACCGACCCAATTTTTGCCCCAGTTTTTCCCTAAATCTTTAGAAGGGCATATCTTTCAATCTAGAGCTCAATTTTTCTCAATTTTTGTGTCATCGGAAAGCTATTGAAGTCCTATACATGATGAAATCTTAAATGTTGTTTTTTGATGGAGTGTAGTGAGAGAAAAATGAAAAAACTCCTTTGGCATGGGGAAAAGAGTAGAACTGACATTCAACCACCATTTTTACTGCAGTATGGCTTCCATTCTTCTCCAGCATGGTCAAAAATCTTGGGGAATGAACTTTTAAGGGTACCCAGGCTATTTTGATGGATCTCATTGGTGGTTGAATCATTCATTTCAATTTTCTGATGTTTCTCCTTCCTAGACTCAATTTTCCATTGTTAAAAGCCAGATTTGGCTCATTTGTAAAGGGTTAGAAGTTTTTATGTTCTGTAGGCTTCCTCCTTCACCCTGGCAAGTGAATTTGTGGAATATCATACCTTTTTTAGGACTATAACACGTTTTTTACCTCCTTGCTATTGTAATGCACTGTATTTAAAAATGGAAATGATAATGCAAGCTCTGTGAATGAATTTTCAATCCTTTCTTGTGTTGTTTTCTCTATCCTGATCCTTCATTACAATTTTAACAATTTGTGCATGATTTGTGTTACATTTTTGATAATCTATGTCAATATACAGAAATATATGTTCACCACTCCTTTGGTGTATCACCTTGTTAGTTTAGTTTTATCTTCTTTTCTTTATATCCTTGTCTCCTTGGCAGAATTAGAGTAGAATTTTGAGTTAAACCTCTAAAAATTTCATGCATACATCTGATTAGAGGAGTAGAGGAACCAACCTTTAATTTGGAGAGTATTTTCCCATTTTTGCAAGTCCCACACTTGGGGAAAAGATTCCATGTTGTGCGATCACAGTAAATGACCCATTCCTCACTACATATTTGAAGGTCATTTAGGGGTGCTATTGATTTGCACTAATAGTTACATTATAAATGGGTCTAGCTTTACCTATCATCACTACATATTCTATCTACACCTATATCCGCATCTTGCATTATATAGTGCATCCATCCACTTCATTATATACTACACTAGATTCCATTATATACGGGTCTAGTTTCATCTATCATACCTACATATTCCATCTACACACCATACATTTCCTACACTATATGCTTCACATAGTGCATTTTTAACCATATACATTTTTCATACTACACTAGATTCTATTAAATATGGGTATAGTTTTATCATCATTTAGTATTCGATTTCTATATACACCTAGCATTTCCTTACACACTTTACATATCCTCTACATACTACACATATTATCTTGTATTACCCACATCACACATTTACATTACATATTCATCACTTGGTAATTTGTATTATGTTGTCTTTATGCACTTGTACTCACTACCCTATGATGCACTCTAGTTCCTCAGTCCATACTCAACTGCCAAGGGTTTACCAATCAAATGGACCTTACATTCACCAATGTGACATTTTCCTCATCCAACATTTCTCACGTTAGTGACATACACCTTAGGTTAAATTTTCACCCCTTCTTATCATCTTGTAGTGGTATACGCTTTAGGCTAAATCACCACCCCTATTTTATCATCTTGTAGTGGCATACACCTTAGGGTACATCACCACTCCCTTCTTATCCATCCCATAGTGACATATGCTTTAGGATAAATTGTCACCCATCTTCATCCTTTCCTCTTATAGTGATATACGCTTAGGGCTAAATCATCACTCTTCTATTCAACATGTCATGGTATACACTTAGGCTATAGGTTCCACACACATATTTCCATATATTTCATCTCCATCCACTCATCCTATTGTGATATATGCTTAGGGATAACTAAATACTCCTCCATTCAATAAATCGTTGTATACACTTCCTCTTTAGGGTGCACACACCTCTTACCACATGTTGCATTTCATCACCACTACACATACACACTCATCATAGTGCGCTCGATACAACCTACACTACTCAACCATTTACCGATGAAGAACTCTTTTTATGATTCATTTTTATTGTTGAGGGGGAAAACAAAATGAACCTCATTGTATATACTTCCATCCACTCGGGGGCACCTTGCTCCTATCATTCCATGTTGCATTCCATTCTATCCATCCACAACATATGACATTGTCTTGGTGGAATTTACTCTTGCTTACTTTTTTTGCATGATCACTTTACTACGCATGTTAGATTGCTTCCTTCTATATCATTATCATACACACATATGCGTACATGCCTTTGTCTAGTGATATCAAAGATACATGACATTTACACATGACATGGATGTTTTCCTTTTACCCTTACTATAATGGTCACTAGGGGCACCTGCATTCATCTCATACAGGTGATATGGTTCCATTTTGTACTTATAATCTCATACTACTTGTTCATACACTCGTTTACATATTGGTTATCACTCTAACATGCTAATGGGTGTTCCATGTGTAACACTTGTTTTTCAGATTACATTTTTCCATGACTACTTGTTTATTTCCACTTTTCTTCCATTGTTTTCTATTATATATGGGTTTTTCCCTTTTCTTTTGTGCAAATTTTCTATTGTTTGTAGCCTTGATGGCCTTGTGTGTATTGCGACATCATGAGTGATGTCCTACATTTGAAACCCACTCCGTGCATTCTTCTTGTTTTCTTGTGTGTTTACACTACTTTGCTTAGTAGTTTCTACATTTTCTGTGTATTTTACACTTATTTCATGCATGTGTTTTCAAACTAAATGTTTTATTGGATAATCATCCCCTTTTTTACGTGCCTTGGTATCTACCAAGATTTTCCCTTTTCCTTGCAGGTCGAGTGTGGTTGGTCCTCTTTTGGGGTTGCATTCTCCTTCTAGGGTCATCACATGCACCCCCAAAGAGGGGGAATCATTGATAATTTTCTACTAACACAAAGTATTTACACTAGTTCAAACACAATGAGTGAGTTCAAACTAGTCTACGAACTCCATACACAACGTCTTTAACAAGACATGGTGTTCTTGACACTGCAGTAAAGTGGTTATAGGCTTAGGGGTTACAGTGGGTGTGCCTCTCTACACTTCTACATCTAGTGGTGCCGTATCACCCAAAAAACTAGGACAGTACAAAGATATCTTCAAATTTTTTTAGCAAAAGTAATTAGAGTTGGAGGACACAAAGCATTTTCTCCCTACACTTCTTTAGCTAGGGTGGCATGAGATCACCCGAAAAACTTGCGATAGTACAGGATATCCTTCAACAACCTTTTTCTCGACATGGAATAGGTGTGCATGTTCCATTTACACTTTTTTTAGTGTATTTTACATTTTGTATTTTAAACATGTGTATTTTTCACAACGTTTTTACATACATACATATATATTTGACTACTTGATCATTTTTTCCTTACAGGTCTATCGTATGAGAAAAAAGCTGTCAAATTGGGGGAAACAACAACAACAACGACAACGAAAATGACAACACACTACTATAAGAACTTTCCTTTACTAACCATGCAGGTACACTACACACAACAACAACTACACACGCGTTCTACCCTAGGTTCACTCTCATCAATTTTTATGTGCATTTTTCATCTTTAGAATCCACACTCCACATTTTTCTTTTTTCATTCCATGATCGAGTCTATTCCATTGACACGTATTCTTCTACACTCTACATGGATATCAGGTACCCATCTCCATCTACTTTATGTTACTAAACTTTCCGCTCACCAACATAAAATGGGGGTAAAATGTAGACACAAAATTATCCACTTTACACATAATATATCCCGATATTATACTACTATTTAGATGGTTATCAAGTGTACAAAGTACTAATTAATTCCACCTTTTGGCCATCTTTATTTTATATTTAATTTCATAATTCCCATGTATTTTCCAGCACTTATCCACCCATTTTATAACTTCCTCGTCATTATAGCCCAAAATTAGGATGCCTCAACCTATACGGGGGCACCTCGGTCCCACTCTAGGCACCCTGATCTATACACATCCTTTTTCGCTTCTCTTTGGGGACTTTCTAGTCATTTTTTGTCCTTATCCTTTTCTCATTCAGCCTTATCGAGATTAATTACAAAATTAATCTTGAGATCCCTATAAATACAAAGCTTATAAGACCATAATGAGGGTATGAGGTAATATCATTACACACTACTATCACTCCATCTAGAGTTACATCCATTACATCACTTGCATCCACATAGTGTCATGCATCAAGGCTAGGAGATCTGCATCACACACACAACATAGGGGGATGGATTCTATTTTATTCCATGAATGCATTCTATTACATTTTCTATAGTTATTATTGTTCGCTACTTCACAAAGTGCAACTGACATGAGAGCACCTAGGGCACAACATGCACACATGCACCAAAACTACATCTGGGTCTGAAATGTAGTGCAACGCTTAGTGATAAGACCACAAGTTTGATGGTGAGGTCATCTGACCCATTTATATGCATTTTTATTTTTCTAGGGTTTGATACTTCTCTTTACATTGCAGGTCATTTTCCATCTCATCCGACAGATCCAACGCGATAAACAAGGAAGGTTTAGAACTAACTTGTGACCATACTAGTTGCAAGTTTTGAGCATTTATAGTGATTAGAGTACCCATTGTAGACCAAGGCATCCTGGGCACATTAGTACACTCTAGGTGCCCCAGTCACTTGGATATGCCCTTTGTAAGGTCCCTGAGTGTTTTTCTACACTTCTAGATTTTATTCTAAGACATGCGGCGTTGTGCGACCATCTATAACAATCTGATAAGCCATTTCTCTCTACTCCCTTACACATCTAGGGTTTCATTTTGCTTAGCATATTTATTTACATCCACTTTATGTCATTTACTACATTTATACAAAGTGTTTTATTCCTCCTAATCGATTAACTATGATTACTATTTCATTGCACATAGTTTATTTTAGTTAATCAAAGAGTAAGTTATTACCATTCAAATACCAAATATTTTTGTTTAAGAAGTTACAAAAATTGAAATAAAAGGAAATCTTGGTGAATTACTACACAAAGGAGTCCCATCGGATCATGATATGATATGAGCATGTCGAAGTCAACTAGGAGAAGGCCACATTATATATAAATGACTTCAGGTTTTTTAACTATGGAAGCATGAACAATATGGTTTCTTCCAAAATGGTGGAGAAGTTGGGAATGAAGAAAAATGTGTATCCCAATATTTATATCGACATGATTATAGAAGGGGAAACATGTCATAGTTAATGATAAAATTCTTGTGAAATTATATATAGGGAATTCTTGCTATGAAGTATTGTTTGATGTGATGTTGATATATGTTTTCCATCCATTTCTATGTAGACCTTGGTAGTATGATAGGAAGGTTGTCCATGATGGGCATGCAAATATTATCCACATTAAGAAGGATGGGAACAAGCTTAAATTTTCACCACTAAAGGACGAGGAAGGAGAAGTGTGTAGTGGAGATTGTGCAAGGGTTCTACTTGTGTCGGGAAAGGAATTCTTGCAGGAGGTTGAGGAAGAAAATATATGTTATGCACTAGTACCATAAGAAATATGTGAATATTATGCAAGGGAGGAAGATATTATCACATAAGTGTATGGAATATTTGAAGAATTCATGCACATCATGATAGAGGAATTATTGTAAGGATTACAACCAAAGTGCACAATGCTAGTCATTAGATTGACCTTATACCTAGATCTAATTTTCCAAATAAAGCACCATATAAGATAACTCTAGAATAAAATATGGAGGTGCATAAACAAGTACAATAATTGTTGGATGGAGGACTAGTGCATGAAATTTTGAGCCCATGTGTAGTACATAAAGTACTAGCACTAAAGAAAGGAGGAGAATGACATGTGTGTGTTGATTATAGAGCCATCAAAAAATTCGTGATCAAGTACAAGTTTTTATTACCTAGAATAGATGACTCTGATGGATTTCCTTAGTGGCGGGTGGTATTTATAAAAGATAAACTTGAAGAGTGGTTATCACCAAATCCACATTATAAAAAAATTTGCATGGAAAAAATGTTCAAGAAAAAGGAAGGTTTATATGAGTGGCTAGTTATGCCTTCCAGTTAACTAATTTCTTGAGGACATTCATGAGGTTAATGAATGAAGTGTTAAATCCATTCCTAGGAAAATTTGTGATTATATATCTAGACGGTATATTGGTTTTTCGTAGAACGGTTGAGGATCATATCAAACATCTGCCTAAGGTAATGAATCTCTTGTAGGAGGAGAATTTACTTGCAAACATAAATAAGTGTAGTTTCATGCATACAAAGTTAGTTTATTTGGGTTTGGTATATCCCTAAGAGGACTTATAATGGACCTATAAAATGTGCATGCGATAGTAGAGTGGTTGTCATCGAGAAATGTGACTGAGATGTAAATCTTTCATAGATTACAAATATTCTATAGGAAGTTTATAAGGAACTTAAGTTGAAAATGGACAAGGATCATTGAGACAATGAAGGGAGACAGAAAGAATTCATGTACATAAAAGAGACAAAGTATAACTCTAGGAATTGAAGCTAAGGTTTACAATGCAACCATTATTATCATTTCCTAGTTTTGAGAAGGTATTTGAGGTGGGTTGAGATGTAAGTGGAGCCACAATTAAAAAAATATTGAGCCGGGAAGGGATACCCATCTCCTATTTCAATTAAAAGTTGAATGATGTAAGGAGAAGATATTTAGTCTATGATCAAGAGTTCTACACAATTGTATAAGTGTTGAAGAAGTGGACACATTAATTACTACTAATAAGTTTATTTTGTATACTAATTATTAGGCGTTGTAGTTAATTAATATCTAGGTGAAGTTGAACCAAATACATATGAAGTGGGTGGAATTTTTGTAAAGTTATTTGTTTGTGCTGAAACATTGAAGTGAGAAGTCCCATAAAGTTATGGACACACTAAGTAGGAGAGTGTTGGTATTGAAGGAAATGTAAAATTAATTTATGTGTTTTTAAACCATGAAGGAGCTACATGCACAAGATAAAGACTTCAAGGATGCATGAGAGGCATGATGATAAGCGCGTATGTGGAGAGATCATCATGGCTAGAACATTTTATCCAAGAAGGAATGTTGTTCAAAGGAGCACAATTATGTATACCACAAGGGTCAATGCACAAATATTTAATCAGCGAGAAGCACTATGGAGGTTTGGGAGTTCACTTTGGAGGTAAAAATAGTTTAGCACAAATGGAAGAAAGATATTATTGGCCAAATTTGAGCATGTATGTGTGTAAATATGTGTAAAGATGTGAGCTTTTTATATAGGTAAGGGATGTCAAAAACACATGATTGTACGAACACTTACCTATACCAAGGATGCCATGGGAAAATGTTACCATGGATTTCATGATAGGGTTTTCAAGAACACAGAGAGGAAATGACTCCATCTTTTTGGTAGTTTACATATTTCAAAAATGGCACATTTCATTACGTGTAAGAATACTAGTGATGCAATAAGCATTGTGAATCTATTTTCAACAACATGATATTAATGTTTGGATTTATAGTAAGAATAGTTTTTGATAGGGATAACAAGTCCCTAGGTAAATTCTAAAGGACCTTATGGAAGAAATTGGTATAAGACTTACTTTTAGCTTAACATATCATTCACGAGATCGATGAAAAATAAAGGTAGTAAAAAAGAAGCTTAGGAAATTTACCATGCAACTTTGTAGAACACAACCCAAAATAATGGAATATGTTGTTGGTGCAACTAAAACATGAATGAATTCATTAAATTTTTTTATGGGACCAGCCGAGAGGATTCATTGAATTGTGTGAAGTGATGAACCATTGAAGCACAAAAGAGAAAGAGTATGCATAATACATGTGCAAGACACATGAAGAGGTTCATGAAAAATATGGAATAAAGTAACTAGGGTTATAAGGAGCATGTAGATGAAGGGAAAAAAATTAAGGAATTTAAGGAAGGAGATCAGGTGTTGGCATATTTTCACAAGGAAGGTTTCCCAATGGAACATATAACAAGTAGAAGATGAATAAAATTGGACCATGTAAGGTATTACTGAAAATAGGTCCAAATGTGTACAAGATAGAACTACTTGAAGGAGTGAATATTTCACAAATATTTAATGTTTTAGACTGGTATGAGTTCCATGAAGGAGAAAGAAGTATAATAGATTCTAAAGAGAAATACACGAGAAGAACCATCGAGAATGGATGGAAGATATAAGATGTTTTAGACTAGAAAAAGAAAATACTAGAAAAATAAGGAAGATGAGATTGAGGTTGTATTGGAATCAAAGGTGGTAAGGAAGATGCACATAAAACAATATAAAGTGTACTTGGTAGAGTAGAAGTATTTCATGGAAGAATATATGAATTGGATGAGTGCGAAGGAGATTGGTTAGCTTGGCCATACTCCGAGAGACTCACTCATGAGATAGAGCTCACTTTTGTCTTACCCATGGTGTTTGATCCAAAAGTATCATAGAAATTCAAATATTTGCATGCATTTATAGTTTTTCTAGGTATTAGAGTGCTCACAAAAATTGTTGAGGTCAATCTAGTACAAAGGTGTGATAGAATGTTACATGAAAATATGCATTGGAAATGCGATAAGGAATGCTCAAATTTGTGAAAGATTTCAGACATGAAGGGGCATGTAAGTTATATCATAATACAAAGATATAATGTTCATGATTGCACAGAAAGAAAACCAAGGGTGCATGGATATTTCCTAAGATCAACACATAAGGATTAAAGAAGGATTGATTACATAAAATAATGAAGGTAAAAATGAATAAGTGGTGGGTGAAGGCTCAAATAACCAACTAAGAAAGCCACATGGGACTTCTATATGAATTTATCTCAACAACTAGAATTGGTTGTTGGACGTCATTAAAGTAAAATAATTCAAATTCAAGTTTGAGTGGGATAAGGAGAGGATTCTAGAAGGAAAATAAAAAATCCAAATGAATGGGAAGACAAGTCTATAAAATCCTACTCAACATTTCATTTGGGAGTTTTCTAGTGAATCTAGGAGAGATCATGTCACTCCTAAAATGTCCAAGTAAGGGAGCTGGTAGTGGTCCAAAAAATATCATTCTTATTAGTTCTTAAGGTTTTACTAAATTTGTAAACACCCGAGTAGAGGGATTTTGATTATAGATGTTGTTAAGGATTTTGATTTAATGAAATATGTGTTGTGTTTGATTCAATTCCTTTGTGTTTTTACTCGTAAATGACCTAGAGTCATCTCAATCTGAGTGGGTTGTTGTCAAAGTTGGAATTTCACCGGGGTAAATCCCATGACCATATATCATATGGTGATCTAATTCGAATATGATAAATTTATCCATAGAATCAACTTAGTGAGGTACATTCCAACTAGGAGAAAATTTCTTAGATTCAAGTGTCACATAATAATTAGTGAGGTATCACATCCATAGTCATCCTTCATGTTGTAAAATTTTTATATTGAACTTATTGAGGCACATTCCAATTAGGAGAACAATTGAGGTGAATCCAGTCTTACCTTAAGATGAGAATAGTAAGGATAACTCCCACTGATGTGAACAAGTTTTTATGAACTTCAATATGCATCCTTGTTTTCAAGTGTGTTTATGAACTATTATGTGTCCTTGTTCATATTGATTGTTTTTGTTTTTAAATGAAACAATGGGTTTGTACATAATAAATGATTAAATATAATGTGGCCATTTATAATATTATTTGTATCTATGATGAACTTTGACTATTTTCTAGTTCACATATGAGTTTGTATTATATGCAAGCTTATGGTGGTCTATAATATACTATTTTTATTCTCAATTATATTGATTTATATAAGAAGGTGACCATTATAGAGCCACATATAAGAGTACTATAAGATGTTAATACTACATATCTAGAATATGGTAGTATATACTCTACCAAATATATAGGGTTCTAATCCACGAGTTTATGATAAGGTATGACATATTAATAATATCTTGATTGTAAATGGATTTTATAGATTTTAAATAAGATGAGATACCTAAGATAGGGTTATAAAAATGGATTGTAGGGATCTATAGGTTATAAATCCAAAAGGGTGGATTGTAAGGTAAGGATTGGTAGAGAATAATGTTATTTATTTAGAGTATGCCACTTTATTTTAATCTATGCTCATGACCAATCAAATTATCAATAAAATTTGGAATAATATAAAGGAAAAATATGTTAGAGATACTTACCTTTATATAGATGCCATTGGAAAATTAACTTCCCTAAGTGTTAGAAATAACTAATTACAGAGTTGATGTGGGGAACCAAAATATGTATTAAATAATACCTAGGTAAACCACTTGTTGGGGACTCAGAATTCATGGTAGATAGTAGTGAATGTAACTCTTATTATTGAGTGTCTTAGACTCAACGCTCCAAGAATAAACTCCAAAATATAAGTAATACCAATTTATAATATTTTAAGACCTTTAATAGAAATTTTGTCAATGAAAGTAGATCAAATTAATGATGATGATGTGATTAGAAATGAACTCAAATTATATTACAAGTCCCTATAGTTAATGGAATTAACCATGCTCAACAATATTGGTCATGAGTAATAAAATATAGATACTATTGAATGTGGTCTATGTTGTTGGATCTAGGTAATAACATATAATTTGGTCCTAGAAGAAAGGCTCAAGAGACATGGGAATACTATAAAGATGATAAATACTGATATATAGAAGTTATGAGTGTGTTGTAAGTGGGTATATAGGTTATCTCAAGAGGATAATAAAGTGATGTTGTAGGGGGTGTAAGAGGATGAATGGAAGATGTAAAGGATATTATATCCAAGGTATCATGGATTGTGCATCACATATCTTTCATAGTACTACCATTAAATATACCACCCCTCTCTTAGTGATATACCAAAAGATATCACTTACGAGAGGTTAATGTGTTAATGGTTTAGATGAAGATAAAAAAATTAGTAAGAGTGAAAAATAAGGCATATAAATATTCCCTAACTAAACATCATTCCTTGACATGAAAAAATATATGAGATAATATTTGTGAAAAATGAAATGAATTAATACCATAAGTAATTAAAATATGAATTCAACCCAAATGAAATATGCTTACCTCATACTTATATTTCCATAAATAACTTGGGTGCATGTCATTTCTCATATCAACTATGGTGAATGCAAATATGTTAAGGAAATATGAAGATACAAGGATAATAAGGATATGATAGTAACACAAGTGTACATATGTAGTCAATACGTAGGTGTACAAAAATAAGGGGAAGAAATCTCACACTACTACATAAAGTGTGAATAGTTCAAATTTATGTCACAATTTGTTTTTGTTCATGTTTGTTGTATTTTTATTTTTATTTTTTTTTCTAATGTGGTACAAACATGGTGCAAATGTAGTTTTGAGTTGCTTCACATTTGGAATATATAGTTTTTTTACCTTAAATAAACCTTAGATTGCAGAAGTGAGAGGGATGATTATGATACCTCGATTATATTCACAAAAATGTCATATTTGAAGGAGATGTTTTTTTTTCTTTTAAAAAATATGTCTAGTATTGCAAAGTAAGTCTAATTTACTTTATAGACATCATTTTTGAAATAAGTTTCAAAATTATTTTTAGATGGGGATTTTTTAATGTTAAGGTAGTGTGGACTTGTCATATAAAATACAAATTTTCTTGTGAAGGTAAAAAAAAATTATTTTTATACATCTTTATAATATAGAGGAGAGGCCTTCAATAAATGGGAAATAATGATATTTTATTAGATGATGATGAAGTATATTCTCCTCAAATAGTGGCATAGGTAATATTTTATGGTCCAATGTCTTGATTAAAATGATGCGTGGATACATCTCAAAAATGATCTATTTAATAGAGAAGTCCCCAATTCATCTCATATTACCAAATAAACACTTAATCCATGTGCTCATTTAAGAGAATAGCTCAATTGAGATTCACCAATTGGTGTCTTGATTTCAAAAATTGATTGAATGGTAGTTGAATTTTTATATATAGTAAATATAAACATGAAGGAGTACAAAGTCATTCCAAATCATATTAATATATCACATTTCCTAAAAAAAACATATTTTCTTCTAGATATTTCAGTTTCATTGGAAATTATGTGTCACTTCCTAATGCGACCCATTTGAGAAAATAAACCATATATTACCTATGATTAAAATAAACAATGGTTTATTATAAGGTATATTTATGATCCCAATCATGATTAGTTACTATATTATTTTGAGCATATGTCACAAATTTTTGTATAATTGTTTTTTTAATATATTTTTATAGCACATGTTAGACTTGGAAAGCTATATCACTCATGTATTTCATAAAAAAATTCAATTAGAGCTCTCATTAAGTGGAAGTCATTTTACATCCAATACAAAATTAATAGTAAACATGATTAATGGATTATATAAGATAAAAGGGCCATTATTTCCTTGAAAGGAAAAGAATTTTACAAATTTCTTTATCTATTTTTGTTTTGTGGATTCATTTATGAAGTATTTTCTTCAAAAATAGAGATATGGAAGTGTGAATGACATTTAAAAGATGAATATGAGAGAGGATATTGTAGTTTTGTAAGGTATTCAAAAATTATATTAATCTATCATTTTCCATTTCATAAATATTTGAGATTTTAATTAGCCTCTAGACTTCCTTGGTTTTAACATGAACATTTTGTAATTACAAATCCTTTTGGGATATTTTGTTTTGCAGTTGTTTCCTACATCTTGTACTATAAATATACCTCATTTATTCCCTTATATTTTTATACATGATGTTATGTTTGTGGAGCCTATTTTCATGTTTAAGTGTGGTACACCTTCTATGTGTTACACTCGGGTATTTTTACGGCGGTCCCGCTCACCACCGAGCGGGTTAGGGGTTTGGGCGAAGCCCCCTCAAGCAAATTTTCATGGGTGGTTTATTAACCCATGGGTAATGGGTAACCGTTATGGGCTGTTTTTGGGCCCATGGTTTTTTGGTCTTTTGCCCATTATTTTGATACCCATGGTTTTGTATCAAAGCTTTGCAAGCGATTGTCTATTTATATGGTCTTATGCATGCATATGATAGATAAGAAAGCAAATGCATTGCGAGATGTTTTTTGAATTTGGTGTGAATTTCAGAGAGTTTGTTGAGCATAGCTCCAAATGGATCTAGGTATTGTATTGAGAGAGCGGTGGCTTGTAATAAAATATGAGCAAGTGATTCTTGGTGGACGTAGCCCAAATTGGGTGAACCACGTTAAATATTGTCTCTTTGTGTTGTGTTATTTTATTCTGTAATTTTATTTGAGATATGTAATAATTTCTGCATATTAGTTTCTACTGTTGCGATTATGTGAGGGATTATTCCACATATTTTATCCCTTATTTCCTAACAATTGGTATCAGAGCCTGGTTTGGTTTGCTGAAGTGTTGAATCGTAGGGAAAGTTTTATCTTGAGTGGGAGCTATGGTAGATGATGGAAGATCTAGGGTTGATAAATTCAACGAGCATAATTTTAGTCTTTGGAAGATGCAGATGGAAGATTACCTTTATCAAAAGGATCTTTATACTCATTGTTGAGAAGGTGAACAAACCCTCGAGTATGACAGATGCGGAATGGGATTTGTTGGATCGGAAGGCACTTGGAACGATTCGGCTGTGTCTTGCATCCTCGGTATTATTTAATGTTTCAAAGGAAAAGACTACAAAAGATCTAATGGATGCATTAGGGAAGTTGTATGAAAAACCCTCTGCCTCTAATAAGATATTTTTAATGAAAAAGTTGTTTAATATGAAGATGTCTGAGAATAGTTCAGTAGCAGATCATTTAAATGATTTCAATACGGTTGTGAATATGCTAGCTTTGGTTACAATAGAATTTGATGAAGAAGTTAGGGCTTTATTAATTTTGTGCTCTTTACCTGAGAGTTGGAATAGCCTGGTAATGGCGGTAAGTAACTCGGTTCCAGCTAACTTGAAGTTGAAGTTGAAGGTGATTCTAAGCGAGGAAATGTGAAGAAAAAGCTCTGGGGAACCTTCTACTTCAGGGAATGCTTTGATTGTGGAAACTAGAGGGAGACAGAAGAATAGAGGAAACCGTGGAAAATCAAAAGATTGGGCAAGGTCAAAATCCAAGAACAAGATTGTATGTTGGAATTGTGGAAAGCCCTGGGCATGCAAAGAAGGACTCATTGGGAGCTTCCGAATAAGAAGAAACAACAGGAAGAAAATAAGGAGGCAAATGTGGCATCGGGTAATGTATGTCAGGATGCTTTGATTCTTTCTTTGCATAATATTACTGAATCTTGGGTTTTAGATTCAGGGGCTTCTTTTCATGCTACTCCACATAGGCATTATTTTGTTGATGATGTTCAAGGGGATTTTGGGCATGTTTTTCTTGGTGATGATGAGCCTTGCAGCATAGTTGGAAAAGGTTCTGTTTAGGTTAAGATGTAGAATGGGAATACATGGCTATTGAAGGATGTCAGACATGTGCCTACATTAAGGAGAAATTTGATATCGGCAGGGCAGTTGGGAAGTGATGGTTGTACTGTGATATTTACAGCAGACTCTTGGAAGGTTACCAAGGGTGCTCTTGTGGTGGCAAGAGGTAAGAAGGTTGGAACCTTGTATTTAACCATTGATAATACTAATGATTGTAATCTTGTGGCTTCAGATGCAGATACAACATTATGGCACTATAGGCTCAGTCATATGAGCCATAAGGGCATGAACATCATAAAGAAGAATTTTCCTGGATATACAGAAATAGGTTTGGATTTCTGTGAGCGCATATATATGGGAAATGAAGTGAGTAAGGTTTCTCAAGGTTGGACCTACAAAGAAAGAGAATAAGTTAGAGCTGGTACATTCTGATGTGTGGGGGGCTCCTGTATCATCTCTTGGGGGTTCAAGTTATTATGTTACTTTTATTGATGATGCAACAAGGAAAGTTTGGGTTTATTGTATTAGACACAAATCTGATGTATTTGACACTTTTGTTAAATGGAAAGCCTTGGTAGAGAATGAAATAGGTCTTAAGCTAAAATGTCTCAGGTCAGATAATGGAGGGGAGTATTGCAGCAATGAATGTAATGATTATCTTTCTAAGAATGGAATCCGTAGGTAAAATATGATTCCGGGAACTCCACAAAGAGAATGGGGTATCAGAAAGGATGAACAGAACAATAATGGAACGTGCTAGGAGCATGAGATTACATGCAGGACTGCCTCTTTCTTTTTGGGTAGAAGCGTGAGAAACACTTGTGTACTTGATAAATAGAGGAACCTCAAGTGCCTTGGATGGAGGCATACCTGAGGAGGCATGGTATGGTAAGAAAGTTGATTATTCATTTCTTAGATTCTTTGGATGTGAGGTGTTTGTTCATATAGAAAAGGATGATAGGACCAAGCTAGAGGCTAAATCAGAAAAATGTACTTTCATTGGTTATGGTGGTGATGACTTTGGATTTAAATGTTGGAGTATTAAGGACAAGAAAATCATTCGGTCTAGAGATGTGGTCTTTAATGAGAAAGTCATGTATAAGCAACAGTTGCAGGAAAATAGGGAAGAATCCATGAAAGAATATGTAGTGGTAGAGGATCTTCCAGATGGGAAAGTGACCCATGAATCAGTTCAGGAACCTACTCAACAGGAACCCCAAACTCCTACAGTGAGGAGGTCTTCTAGGGTAAGAAAAGAACCTGAATGTTTTTCTCCTTCTCTTTATTATTTATTACTCATTGATAGTGGAGAGCCAGAGAGCTTTGATGAAGCAATGCAGGTAGATGCTAGTAAGAAGTGGGAGCAAGCCATGGATGAGGAGCATAAGTCTCTCATGGAGAACCAAACTTGGGATTTGGTGAACCTACCGGAAGGCAAAAGAGCATTGCAGAACAAGTGGGTGTATAGAGTTAAAGACGAAGAAGGAGGAAAGAAAAGATATAAGGCCCGGTTGGTGGTCAAGGGGTTTGCACAGAAACAAGGTATAGATTTTGATGAGATATTTTCTCCTGTAGTAAAAATGACTTCTATTAGAACTGTTCTTGGAATAGTGGCAGCAGAAGACTTGCACTTAGAACAGTTAGATGTAAAGACTGCATTTCTCCATGGTGATTTGGAGGAGGAACTATATATGTAGAAACTAGAGGGCTATGAGGTCAAAGGTAAAGAGGAGATGGTGTGTAAACTGAAGAAGAGCTTGTATGGCTTGAAACAAGCTCCACGTCAATGGTATAAGAAGTTTGATAGCTTCATGATGGAGCAAGGTTATATTAGATGTCATTCTAACCATTGCGTGTATACAAAGAAATTTGAGGATGGAAGTTATATTATCTGTGTTTGTTGTTGATGTTGATGACATGTTGGTTGCAGGTAAAAACATGCAGGAAATAAAAGTACTCAAGAAACAACTAAGTGAATCCTTTGATATGAAGGATTTGGGGGCAGCCAGACAAATCCTTGGTATGAGGATAACTCGGGATAGGAAGGAACGGAAGTTGACTTTATCTCAGGAAGAGTACATTAAGAAGGTATTAGACAGGTTTAACATGTAGGATGCTAAACCGGTTGGGACTCCTTTGGCAGGCCATTTCAAGTTATCAAAGGAGCAGTGTCCCATGACAGAGCAGGAAAGAAACCAAATGTCCAAAGTACCTTACTCATCAGTAGAGTTGGCAGTTTAATGTATGCTATGGTGTGCACTAGGCCTGATATTGCCCATGCAGTGGGAGCTGTGAGTAGATTTATGAGTGATCCAGGTAAAGAGCATTGGCAAGCAGTAAAGTGGATCCTTCGGTATTTGAGAGGGACCATGGGGACAATTTTGTGCTATAATGGATCAGACACCACTTTACGTGGTTATGTAGATTCAGACATGGCTGGAGATGTAGACAGCAGGAGGAGCATGACAGGTTATATTTACACTGTAGGTGGGACAAAGTGAGCTAGATTTCACAACTACAGAAGCTAGTGGCTTTGTCAACCACGGAGGCTGAGTATGTTGCTGCCACAGAGGCAAGCAAAGAGATGATTTGGTTACAACAATTGCTTGAGGAGTTGGGGCATAAGTAGGAGGAATGTAAGCTGCATAGTGATAGTCAGAGTGCTATACACCTAGCTAAGAACTCTGCTTTCCACTCCAGGATGAAGCATATATAGTTGAGATATCACTTCATCAGGACAGCTTTGGAGGAAGATAAGTTGAAGTTGGAGAAGATTCATACCACTTAATCCTGCCAGACATGATGACCAAGGTGGTCACAAGGATAAACTAAATCTATGTTCAACTTTGGTTGGCCTTCGCGGATGATAGTGAAGGGTTGAGAAGCTTGCTCAGAATGGAAATCAGTCTCCAAGTGGGAGATTGTTATGTTTGTGGAGCCTATTTTCATGTTTGAGTGTGGTACACCTTCTATGTGTTACACTCGGGTATTTTTACGATCCCACTTGCCATTCGCCGAGCGGTCAGGTCGGGGGTTCGGGGGTGAAGCCCCGAAGCAAATTTTCATGGGTGGTTTATTAACCCATGGGTAATGGGTAACCGTTATGGGATGTTTTTGGGCCCATGGTTTTTGGTCTTTTGCCCATTGTTTTGATACCCACGGTTTTTCACCCTTGGTTTTGATACCCATGGTTTTGTATCAAACTACTTAAGTAGTTGTCTATTTATAATGTCTTATGCATATGATAGATAAGCAAGCAAATGTATTGCAGATGTTTTTGAATTCGGTGTGAATTCAGAGAGTTTGTTGAGCATAGCTCCAAACAGATTTGGGTATTGTATTGAGAGAGCGTGGCTTGTAATAAAATCGAGCAAGTGATTCTTGGTGGACGTAGCCCAAATTGGGTGAACCGCGTTAAATACTGTCTCTTTGTGTTGTGTTATTTTATTCAATTTTATTTGAGATCTCGTAATAATTTCTACATATTAGTTTCTTGTTGAGATTCTCGTGAGGGATTATTCCGCATATTTTATCCCTTATTCGCTAACACATGATATTTAAATATCATGTCCTTGTGAGTGAAGAGGATATATTTATATACCATTGGAAATGATTTATATTTAACTAATATTTGATATATCTAGCTATTGATTATTTAATAAATCTACTTAAGTATTGTGATAACAAAAAAATAATATGAAAATAGAAAGGTAAGCCTTATTAAGTCATTTTAAATTTCCTTATCCTCATTCCCATATATAGATTCCATCCATTGTTAATTATATCTTCCACATTATATGTATATAATGTTCTTCTAAATATGAGTTAAGTACAACATTCTCTGAAATTATTTTGAGAATAGGAAATAATACGACACCAATTATATTATACATATTGATTCCTTTGAAATTTTCTTCCTCTTATCATTCCCATTCACTCGAATTTCCTTCATTTCTATTTGTATCATCCATAAGATAATTATATGTTTTTATTCCAAATGTGATACGAGTAACACATTATTTGAAAGTATTGAGATGACAAGAAAATACTATGACAACAAAAATATAAAAATTATTGATTCATTTAAATTATCCTCTACCTCATCCTTCCCATGCATGTGGATTTCACCCCTTTCTATTTATATCATCCATAATATTATGCTTTCTTCTAAATATGAACTGAGTAACACATTGTTTGAAATTCTTATGAGAACACTAAAATAATATGGTGCTAATAAGGAAAACTTGTAATGTTTTTTTATAAATTTCCTCATAACTCCTTCCCATGCATTTAGATGATATCCCTTGATATTTATAGAATACATAACATATTTATATATTTTTCTTTGAAATATGAGACAAGTATCAAATTATGTGAAGGTCTTGTGAGAAAAAAAAATAATATGACACAAACATGATTAGAACTATTGATTCCTTTGAAATTTTATCCTCCTCATCCTTTCCATGAATGTGTATTAGATCCCTTTTCGTTTATATTATCCAAAAATATATGTTTCTCTTCCAAATATGAGTTTAGTAAATCCTTCTTTGAATGCCTTTTAATAATAGTGATATAATATGACACTAACAAGATCTAACACAATATTTTCTTTAAAATGTACTCATCCCCTTCATAGTGCAAATATGAGGCGAAATTCAACATAAATAAAAATTGTTGAAAATCATGCAATACTCTTTTTTAGCGAGTTAAAAGTTACTTTTTCTCATTTCACAAAAATCAATCTTAATTTTCTTATAACAAAATTATATTTATTAAATCTCCATCAATCCTATAGTTTGGATACAATTCTTCTATAATTTACACTCTCAATGGATCCATACCCATTGGGGTAGAACAACCTATTTTTGCAAGTGAGATAAGTGGACATTTACTATGTGAGGCTAGAGTAAACTATTCAAGGCCAATAACTATGTGGTTAAATATAAAGAGAAAATAATACACAAGAAACATTAATTCCATATGAAAATTTAGAAACAAGGGATAAAGTTAAAATTTCATACATTATGATAACATTTAATCATAAATTTAGGGATTTATTTTTCCTAATTTAGTTTCCATCTAAATTCATTTTCCTTATCTAGTTTCCATCCACAAGCATGTGAATTATTACATATTAGAGTTTTTGTTTCAATAGAAGAAATTTTTCTATTTAAAAACTTACAAAAATAATAAATTGAACCAAAAATATAATAAAATATAGTTAGTCACATAATACATTATGGACATAATTTTGCCTCATCATATGATAAAATTATGTAGAGATCCCTAGAATGATTTACATATCTTAATTGAAAAAATCTCATAGTTTTGGATGAATTATAGCATGATAGTAAAAACAAGAAATAAATAACTTACATTCCCCCATATAAAGATATTATTCTCCCCTTCTACTTAAATTCCAAAATTTAATTATCCATGTCATACCCTGCAACTTTGAACAATGGTTTCTAAGGAAATTCTCATTAGAATTACCTATGAATGTTATTGAGAAGTGACTAATAATGGTTTTTTTAGTACAATGACATCGAAAGTCCTTCTAAAATGTTGCATTCAAGCACTTTAGTAGTTTTTTCAGTAAACGTGCTTATTATTGGTCCATATTTTTAATGTATCCTTGGGGAATCAAGTTGTATAAAAATAGACATAAGATCACATTAATATAATTAAGAAATTTACATCAATTAGGGTTATTATGTTTGTCATTGAAAACAAAAATGGAAAGCTAATTCTTGAATTGCATGAAAGAAAGAAAATTATTTCTAAGGAATTGTAGGAGGATATTTGGAGGCACTAGGAGAGTTAACTAAATAAGATCTTACATTATTGCTCACAAAATAGGTGTGACATGGGGGATGATGGTATTTTTCAGTAACGGATCATGAGAATTTTTAGTTAAGAGAATTTAAAAATCATATTGAATTATAAAACATGTACATAAAAAAATATTAAGGGAATGCATATGAGAGTGCATATTAGATCATATTTAATCTCATATGAGGTTTATATGACATAAAGTAGCATACAATTTGAAGGTACCATTTACATTTATTAAATGTGAATTATGATTAATAAATATAGATTTAGTGATTCTAAAATATACTAAATAATTTTAAAAATTAAATAATAAAAATTATATGTATGTGTTCTAAATGGTGGGTTCTAGAGACAACATTATGCGGATTTATCAACAAACATTGATTCATTGAATCATAATGTGAGTCTATCTGAAGAATTTTATTTAACTTGAAAAAATATGGGATGGTGTAGTAATACATGTGATTTGAGTAAAAAATTAACACTTATTAGCAATGGGTACTTAATCTTAAGGTGCTTACATGTCTATAATTTATTATATATTAATTAATTTGTGCATAATATATCTAAATTTTATTTAAATTTAACTAAGTTCATGGTGGCACAAATGTGGTGCAATTTACATCACATTTGCATCATTTCAACATGTGAAATTAAAAATAAAATGGGATGGGAAAAAATATCTCCCACTTTTTATATTTTAATAATGAAAGGAGAAAAGAGGATTTGATAAAATAAATGGGGAAAGGGAAAGGACATTAGAGAGGGAGGAATAACATGTATAGAGGAAAAAGAAGAAGAAAATGACAATATAGGTAATATGGCACACTTAAAAATTGTGGAGCAAAATTTAAACCTCAAATGTAAGAAGAAACTCTAATTAACACATGTGAAAAAGAATAAAAGTATGAGTTGAATAACATATTTTAATTGTATATTTTAAAATAATATTTAACACATTATTTTTGTAAACCATAGAAAATAAAATGTAAATCAGAGACAATGAAATGTGTATGAGAAATTTTGTAAATCCTAGGTTAAATTTTAAGTAATTTGTGTAAACCTTACATAAATTTTAGGGAGATTATTTATACCATAGTATAATTTTTAAAACCTTAACATTAACTATACAAATCCTAGGAGTAATTATGTAAACCTATGATAAATTATAAAAAGCATAAGATAAATTGTATAAACCCTATCTAAATAAATTTCATGGAAAAATATTTTAAGGTAACTAAATGACAAACCCTAATTCAAAAACTTAAAGATAAAAATAATTTAAATATTACATACCATAAAATTTATGTACTCCATACTCATTTTTGGATATTAGAGGTCGCATAATCAAGATAGTAGTAAACTTCTCCCTACTAATATATTTAGAATTTTGTTGGATACCTATTTATTTCAGCTCAAGCATTTATGATTCTCCATAAGATGACATGAACAATGTTGTAAACAAATCTTGTGATCCACCTTGATACTCTTCTTGGATTATACATGCACCAACCTTTATGTGTCCCCATATAGAAAATTTATTTTGTGATTAGAAATGTTTGGTCTAATTTAAAATTTCTAATTATAAAACATGATAATGATAGATGGAATACTTATATGGAATTACAAAAGCCATATCAATGAAATATTCCAAAATTTCCCTTAACCTCTAGGAATCAACATAGAGGTATAAATAAGTAGTTTATTTTTAATTTTTAATTTTATTAAATAATTCTATTACAATTTCGTATCACAAGTCCTATTCTCATATAGATTGACAAGAGGATGTTAGTGTTGGGATGAATGGATGTGCATATAATAATATTGAATCACCTTTACAGAGGTATAAATATACAATTTATTTTCATAATATATATTTTTCTTTTCATTTAAAAATTATATTATGTATTGATTATGACAAATATACATATCTTATTGATCAATAAGAGGATTTCATTATTGGGAAAAGAATATGCCCTTCATCTATTACTTGGGAGTCTCCTTTACAAAGGTATAATTTTTTAAATTTTATTTCTTGACATACATGTTTCTTATTATTTGAAAAATCTATTACGATTAGATTATAACATGTATACATATCTTACCATATAACATGAGAAGGAAGGTGTCACATGTGTAGAGTTATAACTTTCTCTTTTATTATTTAAACTAGTTTCAATTAATTCAATTATAATGCATTAAAAATTCATAGATCCGCGTCGGGGTAAGAACCTTTTAACTGTTGGCAAGAAAAAATTTCAAAAACTCAAACAATGAGAGTTTTCTCCAAATAACATCAACACGTTACTCCTCAATCCAATAAGGGGTAATGTAGATTATGATCAAGTATTTCCCCTTCGGTGTTAGATAATAAGAGACCCTCTTCTCTTATATGTAATAATTATAAATAAAAGTGTAAGGGGACCTAAATATGGACCTCTATGTAAAGGATGACGATGATTTTTATGGATGTTCAAGGAAAGTAAGAAATTTAGTATGATTTATTCAAATAGCGATAATTTATTTTATTTTATGTTACTTTCAATTAATTTTATATTTCATTTATATTGATTTTGAAATATTTTTTTATTTCACAAATTTCAAGAAAAATAAGTCGATCCAAACCTAAAAATGTTTATTTCATATTGTCATGTCTAGCATAAAACATTGATAAGGCTGCACATTAGTTAGAAAAAGTAATGTTATGTTAATTTTTTATTATTTTATTAATGAAATATTTAAAAATTATTACAATTAAGTACATAAGAAAAGAAATGAACTAAAGGCATATGAAGTGAGAGCGCAAAAATTATTTTTGGTGACTCATTGTATGGGATGATGCAACTTAGAAGATATTGCTAACAAATTTGTAAGTTCTATATAAATTATTAAGATAGATGTCTTTTTATTTTATGTTTTTTTATATAAAATAATAATATAGATATGATTTTAGCATTTTTTTGCAAGAAGTGCATTACAAAAATGAACAATAGATAAATTTGGCCTAACATTGAAAAGCATCAAATAGAACACACATAGGGGCCCATGATAATGCATTTTTTCTCTATTTTGATGCATGGTTGTAAAATAGTTACGTGTTATGTAAATTTAAAATTAAAATTACTTAAAAAAATTATCATTACACATTTAGAAGTCATAAGAAAATGGGAGGATAAAGATGAGGTAGACGATGAAGATAAGCGGGAGGATGAAGACAAAGATGATGATGAACATGGTCAATATCAAGAAGAGGATTATGATGATTGCTATGATATTTTGGATGTATCTCTATATATTTTATTTGTAATCTGGAAGTGATATTCTAGTACTTCCTATGAATTGTAATGTAATACACTATTGTATAAATAAATTGGAATTGAAATATAATATTCTTTGATTATCTATAACGTTTGGATATTTTAATTTATTCCTTTTTATAAATATTATTATTATTTATATAATAAACTAAATATAATAAATATTATGAAATATTTAATATAATAAAATTTAATTAATTTCTAATTTTTAATATCCATTATACACACACACATAAATATCCATATATGTACACATGTATGCATGCATATGTATATGTAAACATGTGTGTTTATTTGTAATTACAATTAATTATGATATATATATATATATATATATATATATTATATATATATATATATATATATACTTTTGTTATTCTTGTGCCACCAAACAATGGTGTAAATGTTGATTAGCATCACTTTCAAGTGGCATAAGCATAGTGTTATGGCGAGTGTAATTTTGGTAAAAAATATGACACAAATAAAAATTTCTATTTGCTTTATTTTAGTATCACTTTTGTGCCACCAAAAATGATGCAATTTCCTTAAAGAAAAATGGCCAAAAACACAAAAAGGCATATTTTTATGTTCAAATTTGACCCCAAAAGTAGCAATAGTTTTAAATTTATGGAGTAGTGTCATAGGAGATAGTAAGGTGATAATAGGGAAATTATCAACTAATCTAGTAGGCATTGATATAATATAGTATGTAAATAGGTACCTAAAACAATTGTACTAACCAACCTATAAATAAATAGGATGTAAAGGGGTAGCTGAAAAACCACACTAACCGGCCTATAAATAAATAAGATCTAAGGTGCTAGATAAGAAAAGGAGTCAAATAAACTAATAGGTGTAAGAATCATAAATAAATAGTATTGGATGTAAAGGGGCAGATATAAAAACTATAGTAACTCACATATATAAATATCATTTAAGTTTTTAGCCAGGAAAAGGAACCTACCAAATTAATAGGCCTAAGGATCATATGTAGATATTATATGATGTAAAGAGGGGGCTATAGAAATTTAGAATAAATAGCCTATGGATGTATGATGTAAGGTTTTATCCAATACGGGAATTAAACAAACTAATAGGGTTGTAAATAAAAGAGTCAATGTGATGTAACACTTAGAATCCTTAAGGTAGCTAGGATAAAAACAAGAAAGAAGATAATTGTTATCTAAAGAGAACATCATGAAATCTAAGATATGCATAAGATACTCCAACATGGATGGTATAAGAGAATATCCTTAATCCTTAATGCCCATCATAATACTAGCATGTCTAAAAGAGATGGAGAAAAGGATGCAAATAATATGGGAAATACTTGGAATCTATCATTTCCAATAAGGGGATACAATGATGTAACAAGAAGGAAAATGGGAACCACTAAGACAAAACCAAGCTCTTTACATGTGTTAATACATGCTAATCATATTATTAAGATTAGGATTATTTGACATGAAGTTGTGAAGAAATCCAAATATGTAGGTATCAACAAAAGACAACTAGTGAACTATAAAGATATCCCATATCACTTATGAGTTTTCATAATAGTAAATGATGTATCCTACTATAAAAAAATCATAAACTTGGGTACATTTTTAAGTCTTAAATACATAATAACATTCATATAATTCCTAAGCAATAAAACTAGTAATTGACGACTATATTTGACCTCATGTCTTTGTTTATTGCTTTTCATTTGGTATTTCAAACCCCACAGCCTAGTCGATGATTTTCTTATTTATCTTTTATGGCTCTATAAACCAACACCAAGCTATGATAGGGGCTCTCAGATGCCCCTGTCCCCTTTGGGAAACCTTGACCCTTTTCCACCTTACTCACTTCTTTTGGGTCTCTTTCATCTTTGGGCATCTTTTATTTTTATTAGTCGACCTTCCAGTTGTTAATTACAAAATTCAAACAAGGGAATCATATAAATACATATCTATGTGTTCAAAATGAGGGATGAAGATCTAATCATATACTAGCATCACCTAAGCTAGCATCTAAAGGAACTTAAAGCACTTCAAGGAATCCATCTATAATCCATTCAATGGGGAAGGGATTCAATTTTTGCATACACTACATAGGAAGGGGAAGTTTCTCTATTCCATCCACATAGATCTATCTACATTGTTACATCTAGCTATAACTTGTTATCAAGTGCACTTACACAAGGGAATCCTAGGGAATGATTCTTTCACACACTCACTAGAACTACATGGAGTTTTAGATGTAGTGCAATGCTCGATTGTAATTTCACTCTATTGGGTGACCACCGAGGTTAGTCTGAATCCCCATATTGCATCTTTCTTTTTTTATTTGATGTGGTATTGTGGGTTTTGTAGGTGAATCTTTATTTTTCAGGTTACAGGTACCTCAATGATCATATAACGAAACATAGGTGATCAACATAGAATATTTGCAACACTTGTGTGACATGGTGAATATTAATTTTCGAACAATTTCGCAATCACTCACGCCTAGAAGAGGTCTCTAGTGCCTAGGTGCCCCTTGTTCAACGGTGGGCACCCATATCACGGCCATATCCCCAATGTTTATAATTTATCCTAAGCATTTAAGACATTATTTACATCTTTTTAGAAATTTTCCTAGTTTGCATCAGTCCTAGATCAAGTGAAAATTAGATAATTCCATTCCTCTCTTGCTTATACTTAGGGTTTCATATTTTATTAGCCTATTTTTTGTGTCAAATTTGTATTTTGGCATTTTTACTATCATATGTGACACTGCAATATAGGGTTTGATGAATCTATTTTTTAAAATCATTTGGTGAACCCACTCATTCAAACCCTACCTTTAAATAATGTATCAAATTCTATCTCCTTCTTATCCTTATTTTACTTGAACCAAGGTTTTTGGCATTGCTACTAGTGCTTATGATTTTATGCAAGTTTGTACTCAACATCCTCCTTGATTTGTCACTTCAATATCTGATCTAACCATCAATGTCACCACCACTCATCGTACTCATCCTAGTATGGCTCCACCCATATCTTTCCCACCTCCTATCACTTCTACAATTCCTTCCACTACCTCTAAGGTTATGACATCATAGAGCAAATTAAGAATGCACGAGAAAAAAATATATCTTTATGATTTATTACGTAGTGCACCTGATTGTAGTCAAACATTAGAAGCATCTCTTCGATCCATTCACATTGAGAGCAATAATTCACCTATTGAGTTTTCTCACCTCATTGATCTCCTAAAAATTTATCCTATATCTTTTAGTGATGAGGATATCTATCCTTCATTGGTGATGATCCATTTATACCTTTTCTTATCACTGATACTATTGGTGTCATTTGTATTAAGCGTGTACTCATTAACAATGGATATGTTATAAAATTATGCTCTCTCTCTCTCTCTCATCAAGAAAATGAGGCTTCTTGAAAATATAATTAACAAATATTCTCAAGTCATTCGTAGCTATGATTCCACTAACGTACATGCATGGGCACCATCACCCTACCTTTATAGGTTGGGCCTAAAATGGTTCATACTATATTATTTTCATTGATGCCACATTTCAATATAATTTCTTACTTGGAAGACCCTAGATTCATGATATGCATGTTGTTCCATCTACATTTCATCGATGCGTAAAATTATTACATGATGGTTATGAACATACTATTGTTGTAGATCTCGAGCCATTCAATTTTTTTCCACATATACCCTATCACTACCATGCCCATTCCTCCATCTTAGCCAATTCCATATCACAAAGTTAGTACATATGATGTCAGTCAATCTATCACTCCTACTTCTTCTTCTTCTTCTTCTTCTTCTTCTTCTTCTTCTTCAGACACTCCATCCATTCCTACTCATCTTTGTTTATATTCTATCACCCATTATGTCCACCACCATGGTTGCTACTTCTCCACCTATCACGGATCCTCCCAATTCTACATCTGACTCCACTCCTACCAATATTATTGATAATTCTATACAACAAGACAATGCTAGTACTTGATGATTTTGATGATGAGGTTGATGTCATAGAACTTAACGATGACACATTACACAATCTTAACTTTACTCCCCTTGAAATAGATGAATCCTACTTTCAAGATACTTTTGTTGCTATTGGCCCTAATGAATATCAATTTAAGAAGCTTCCTCCATCTACTAATGCCATGATTCCTTTCAAAGGTAAATTACATAAATTAGACATTCTATCATATATCTAATGTATCTCCTTAGGTTCCTTTTGATCCATGCATGGATCCCTTCACATGCACTCTCTTCCTTCGTAATTGTTATTGGCACAATGTTCCATTTGACCCCACTTTTTTGAGAATATTTACACACATGATGGCTTGGCTCGGCTAGGATTCACGATCATTGATCTTCTTCCTCCACCTCACTCTACTCACTTATACCACGGTTGTGTATTCATTACTACCTTATGGCCTCCACGTCTTCCATTTTATAGTCTTCCTTGCACGTAATCCATTCTTCTTCACTCACACTTGGGAAATCTTGGTTGATTATATTTGTGGCATACTAGATCCACATCATATTGATGTCATATTTTGTATTCCTTTTGGCCACATTTCTATTTGTAATGACTCCTTTTTGAGCTATTCTTCAAATCTAACTTGATGGTATGCACATGATTTTCCACAACCACCTTTTACTGATGAATAATATGCAATGGGCATGTATAATTTACGTTGTAAGGGCTATTTATATGATCACCCTCACATTGTTTCTTGAAAGATTTTACGATCTAACTCCACTTGGTTATGATATTGACAATGAAGGTCTTCTAGATGATTTTACTCAAATCTTATCCACACCACACACTTGGGGGAACATGCTTTCTTTTCCTCCCTCTTTCAATCATTATCAATTTTTGTAGTTTTTACACATACACATTACACTTCATGATTCACATCTAGTCTTTCTCATCTCTCTTATACATCATGATGCACACCCTCGTATTGTCATTACCTTTTACACACTCTATTTCCATGGTTCATACTCAAATTCTGAATGTCTAAATATAAAATGAGCCCCACCACATTCACTCTACTGCTCTATACTTAATTGTTTATCTATTTAGCATATATTATCAAATTATTTCCCAATGAAGCACTCATGTTCTATCGATCATTCTTGACTACCGAGGGGAATTTATAAATGAACCTCATCTCATACACATCCACTAGGGGGCATGTTGTTCCTTCCATATTCACATACATCATACCATTCCATCACACTCACAACATTTGCATATCTTGGTTGCACTTACTATTTCCTTCTTATACTTACATGTACACTATGCTTCCCATGCTAGACGAATACTTAATATGTCATTATATTTTCTATATCCACATTCTTGTTCACTTGTTCTCTAGTTATGAATTCATACTTATTACATATCCTCACACAATGCAATGATGCTTGGAATTGTACCTCTTACTAGTCCCACCAAGGCTCTTAGGGGAGTCTACTTTCTCACACATTATAGGTGTTATTATTTCATTATTTACTACTTCTACATTTTAACACACTACTTTATATTGGTACATACATGTTTTCACATACTTTAATCTTTCTAATATGATAACAGGTGCTTCATGTGTAGCATTTACCTTGTAGGAACTATTTACCACCATGGTTGTCTATTACATCTTGTTTGACATTATTTGTTATTGCATGTCATTTTCTGTGAGCTATGCCTTATGTCTTATTTGATCACTATTTGTATGATTTTTGTTGCTTCAACACCCTGATTGTCTTGTTAGATTGTGAGTGATGTCTCATGTTTGAAACCCACTTTTCTCAGTCTATATTGTATGTGTATTTGTTTTTTACATTGTTTTTTATTACATGTTTTCTACTCTTTATACTAACACATATATCTATCCACTTTGTTTGTCGTGCTATAATTTCGACATGCACATTCCCCCTGCATGGATACGATTCGATTCAACATCAAGTCTTCTCTATGGGCCACACTCTCATATCAATGTCACATGCACCCCAAACGAATAGGGGCATACATTGGGTGAACAAGTCGATTAGAGCTACAATTCAGTCTTGCATGGTATAGAATAACACAAGAATATAGTCACGAGAATGGCCTATAATGACTTGTTTCCTCAACATAACACATATGCTAGCACCCAACATCAAACACTAGTGCACTGGGAACACATGTCCTCCCTTGGGCACTAATTTCCTAGGCACACACTGAATTATTTTCTTAGATCAAAGCATAGTTCACATTAGTTTACAAAGAAGTTTTCACAAGTATAGACATAGTCCTCCAGTAAGTAGAATGCATTCTATCTCCATTTTGAATTAGTAAAAATAATACATTCGGAACAAATAAGGGTCCACATGAACAAAAAAGGACATACCATCTGCAGTGGTGTTTATTGGGAAGTGGTATGGAAGGAGAGTAACACTAGACCTCTCTCCCCCAAAACTTGCTCTTTGGCATGATATCACCCCAAAACTTGCATTTGGTGTGAGATCACCTAAAAAAATCACACTTGGCATGAGATTGCCCAAAAATATTGCACTTGGCATGAGATCACACAAAAACTCACTCTCAACGTGAGATCACCCAATAAACTCACTCTTCATAGTAGTTCAAGACATTGGTTTACACTTTTACACTCTTTTACATCAGGTGCACACTTTCCCTTACACGTTTTACATGATTTTACATACTTATGTAAATTTTTCTACGATTTTTCACATACACAACTTTGAATACATTCTTTCTCTTCTATTTGTAGGTTTTTCCTTGCAAGAATAAACAATAAAAAACACAACAACATGCATAACAATAGGTATAACATAGTTTAATGCATATGCTTCATCCCTAGGGTCATTTTCTCTTCCTAGTTTGCACACTTCATTTTTACATTCATTCCATGCTTAACCTATCTCTTTGCACGTTATTTCCATCACACTCTATAGGAACAAAAGGTACACATATTTTTTTACTTTATGTTATCGAGTATTCACTCAACAACATAAAGTTGGGGAAAATTTAGACCCAAAATCACATACTTGGGGTACATTTCTAGGTCCTAAATACATACTAACATTCATATGATTCCTAAGAAAGAAAACTAGTAATTGATGATTGTCTTTGGTCTCTTGTCTTTATTTATTGCTTTCTATTTGGTCCTTAATACCCCACAAACTAGTCAATATTTTACTTATTTATATTTTATGGCCCCAAACACCAAGACCCAGCTAGGATAAGAGCACCTGGTTCCATTTTCCCCTCTAGGCACCCTTGACCCTTTTCTACCTTACTCGCTTGTTTTGGGTATCTTTTATCTTTTGATCATCTTTTCTACTTACGGGCCAACCTTCCAATTGTCAATTACGAAATTCAAACTAGGGAATCATATAAATACATAGCTATGTTTTTAATATAAGGGACCAAGCTCTAAGCATATACTAACATTACCTAAGCTTGTATCTAAAGACACCTAAATAACTTCAAGGGATCCATCTAACATCCATTCGAGGGACAAGGGACTGCATTTTCTTCATACATTAAATAGGAAGGGAAGTTTCTTTATTTGATCCACACACCTATCTACATTATTATATCTATATACAACCCATTGTCAAGTGCACTTGCAGAATTTTTTTCCTAGTGTAGTCACAAAATCATGCACTCTAGACATTTATTTATCTTGGTCTCACACTACTATTTAAAAGGTTCTTGAGCAAAGAAAGTGCTAACTAACCCCTGTCCCTTTGGTCATTTTATTTATTTTACTTCATAATTTTTGACCTATTACACCTACATTTCAACCCATTTTCACACATCCCCCATAATTTTATCGATGAATGGGGTGCCCGTAGGTTCCCTGGTCCCACCGGCCCGGGCACCACTGATCCTTCTAGCACTTTCCCACCACTTTTTGGGCCTCTTCTAGCCATTTTTCATGTTTATATTTTATGTGGTTGGCCTTTTTGGGGTTAATTATGAAACTAGATCGAGAGAATCCTATAAAAATATAAAGTTATGAAACCATCTTGAGGGACCTAGCATCATACACTACTAGCACTCCATCTACAATTGCATCCATCTATTACATCGGCATCCACATGACTTCATCATCAAAGCACAAGCTAGGACATCTGCATCACACTTCATGGGGGAGGGATTCTATTATATTACATGTACACATACCATTAAATTTTCTACACTTAGTTATTACTCATTATCTCACAAATTTGGACTAGCACAAGAGCACCTAGGGCACGACATGCACACACACACACCAAAAATACATCCAGGTCTAAAATGTAGTACAAAGCTCGGTTTAGTAAGCCCATTTTTGTGTTAACTAAGGTCATTCTGACCCATTCATTTGCGTCTTTCATTTTTTAGGGATTTTCTACTTATTTTGTCTCTTGTAGGTCTTCAAAATCATCTTGCTTCATTTTGTACATTTGGTGCAGTTCGGTGAATGGATTGAGAAAATCGAAGAAGGTTACTGAGTCATCTTCGACCCTAAAAAGACCGATAATGGAGCTTTTTCAGAAACCAATGTGCCTATTTTTACAGAATAGGGCACCTGGGGCACCCCAACACCTTCCTTGGGCACTCCACTCTATTTATATCTTTCAAATCCACTCTTTTGGTACCTCTCTGTAGCCTTTCATGGTTCTCGAATTTTCTGTCACACCTGTGACATTATACGACAATCATATGCAATTAGATGAGTTCCTTCCTCACTTTACTCTTGCACATTAGGGTTTCATTTCTATTAGTTTAATTATTTATCAATTTATATTGCTTTAGGTATTTATTTTATAGTGTTTATTGTCCTCCTAGATTAGATTAACTAGTTCTTAGCTAACTTAGATTTAGTTAATTTTAGTTAATCATTTTGGTGAACCCGAATTGACCTACATACTCCTAGGATCCCCATTTTTCCTTAGCATTTATTTATCATGGCTATCTCCATTCATGACTTTCTACTTCTCCATCCTGAATTGCAAGCTAAAATAATTAATCTTTTACTTACTACTCTAATTCCTAACAATACCCATCCTGATATAGTCTATAATACCTTTGTGGATGCCTTCTCTCATCACATTTCTATCCCATCTATAAATCTGGCTGATCTTGCATTTTTTTGACAATGATCCACCATTGCATATCATTTTTCATATTTAGAATGTTGGTGTAAAGCACACCTTAATTGATAATGGATTTGAGCTCAATTTGTGTCCCATGTCATTCCTTCAACACCTTGGCCTCTCCACTCATGATGTTAGCCCATATAGTATTTCATTGCGTGCTTATGATGGTTTTTTTCATCCATGTCTAGGTCATATTACATTTCCTATTACAGTCGGCCCAAAAATATACACACTGTCTTTTTTATTATTGAATTCCCAATCTCTTACAATTGTCTTCTCAAAAATCCATTGTTTCATGCCATGTAATCCATTGCATCTACCATGCATCATTGTGTTAAATTTTTCCATGGCGGTATTGAACATACTATCCCCGTGACCGTGACCCATTCTCGATACTATGATTAAAATCCTAACACAAGTATCCCCATTCCATGTACTAATGCTACAAATGATCCCTAGCCTTTAAACAAATTCCCTCACTTGCCACCACTTGACAATGTCATTTGTGTGATAGAAACTATTTCTCCTTTCACTATTATTACTACTCATCATATGATTCCTTATCGGGACTTGTCCACTCTATGGATGTTGCTCTATCATATTTACCTTCACTTGCATCACGAGATCTTAGCACACTCTCATTCACTTACACCCTTTTCATGAGTAATTCATATTGGGAACACATTCCATTTGATCTTACGTGTGATGACACTATATGTACCAAGGAGGGTTTAACTCTCTTAGGGATTACCTTTGACGATCTCCATCCTACATCATTTTCTTCTCATCTTTATTATGGGTATATCATCATCCCTTCCACTTATAGTATTCATATATTTTATCTCATGATTTTTCTTGTCCACACTCCTAAATCTTCACCACTCACATTAGGCAAATCATGGCTTGATTATATTGGAGGTACTCTAGACCCTGACCATATAGATATATCTTTCCCTATGCCTTTTGGATGCATTTTCATCTGCAATAGTTCTTTCCTAGGCTATACACAAAACCTTACTCATTGGTATGCCCATGGTTTCCCACTTCCTCCCTTCACTGATGAGGAATATGTATCACTTGCAGCTAAAGGGGTCCTTACGTGACCAACCAGACACCATTTCTTACCAAGTTACTAATGCTTACCCATTTGATTATGACCCGGAAGATGAATACCTTCTAGATGACTTTACATGAGCTACTTACGTACACACTTAGGGGCATACCACCTAATTCCCCCATTAGTCTATCATATCTACATACTTCTACATCACACTCCCCACATTCTTGCATACTTCATCTTAGCATAATCACATTTTTCATACTCTCACACCCTCATTTTTCTTGCATTTAGCATATTCATCATATACTTTAGCATTGTTACCTAATGACACACTCTTGTGCTTCGATTCACACTTGATTGTTGAGGGATTACCATTACAATGAACCCCACACACTACATTATAGGCACTACATATTTACATTTTATCACACACATCGCACATCATACACCATCCATTCTACACCTAGTCTATATTTTACATTATACTACATCCTCATCATGCACATATTAGTCATTCTATGTGTTACATATGCCATTAGGCTATTTCACACTACACATTTATACATCACCTATATTCTACATACTACGCTAGGTTACATTACATATGAGTCTAGCTTTACATTTCATCACTACATCCTACATTACTAGTCTATCTACACCTATTACATTACATTTTACACATTACATATTACACATCCTACACATTTAGCATCGCATTCAACATACCATGCATTTACACACCATATCCATCACCTAGTCATCTATACTACATTGTCTTCTACACGTACCACCACCACGTAATGATACACTTTAGCTCATCGATCCATACTCAACTTCTTAGGGTTTAAAAATTAAATGGACCTTACACTTATCACACCTGTATTATCCCACCTCTTATAATGCAGCATCCCTATCTTAGTGAGATACGCTTTAGGATAAATTGTCACCTATTCTATTATCTTATAATGGTATACACCTTAGGATACATCACTACTCCTTATCATTTATCTTGTAGTGATATATGTATAGTGCTAAATCATCACTCATCCACTAATCTCATAGTGATATACATGTAGTGCTAAAGCATCACTCATTTAGTCCTCTCATACTAGTATATGTTTAGGGGTAAATCATCACTCTATAATTCATCTCATAGTGGTATATGCTTAGGCTATAAGTTCCACATACATTATTTCTATATGTCACATATCATCAACATTGTGCATACTCATTCATCATAGCACGCTAGACATGATATACACTATTTGACCATTCCTTGATGACGCGCTCTTGTTTACGGTTCATTATTGACTAATGAAGGGGGTAAAAAAGAACCTCATTCAATACATTTGCATCCACTCAAGGGGAAAACAGATCCTAACATTCCATATTTCATTTCATTCCATATATCCACAACATATACTACATATTATGGTTGCTTATACTCTTGTTATACTTTTTCTTGTTCATGGTCACTTTATTACACATGCTATTTTGATTACTTGTATGTCATTTATGTATATCATCCACACATGTGCATTCACACCTTTTTCTAGTTGTGATCGCAAATGTATGTCTCTTACACATGGCATGGACGCTCTCCTTCTACCCTTCCTACGCTAGTCATTGGGGGCATCCACACATTCATATATTTCAAGTTCTATTATTTCATTTTGTACTTAGAACTTTACACAACTTGCTTATACATGCTTTTGACATACTATCTATCTTTCTAACATGCTAATAGGTGCCTCATGTTCAACATTTATTATGTAGGGATATTGGTTTCCTACATTGTCTATCATTGTCTTCCATTGTTTGTTATTATTTGTGGGCCTTGCCCTATGTTTGAGTGTGCACACTTATCTGCTATTCACGCCAAGCAATGATGGCCTTACATGTCTTGTGACATCGTGAGATTCATGTCCCATGTTTTTAACCCACTTTGTGTGGCTTACTCATCTTCTTGCATGTTTACATTATTTTTCTTGGTAGTTTTTCCATTGTTTGTGTAGCTTATAGACTATTTTCTACATGCGGATGTGTTTACATTTGTCTTTGTCTATCTTGTCTTGTTTGTGTGTGCCTTGGTTTCTACCAAGCACTTTTCAACATACATTTGGATCACCCTCTTTGGGGCTGCATGTCTCCTATTATCAATGTCACATGCACCCCCAAAGAGGGGGCATCATTGGGGGTTTCTACATACTAACACAAAGATTCTACACCAGTTCGGTTCAGTTATATTCAATAAGTGGGTTCATACTAGTCTACAAACCCCATACACAATGGATTTTACAAGACATGGTGTCCTTATCATTTATGGGAAGCAATTAGATCTTGGAGGACACTGAGCATTTCCTCCTTGCACTTGTTTGGCCAGTGGTGTCGATTTCCTAAAAACTAGGACAATGTAGAGATCTCTACACACATTTCAGCAGAAGCGGTTAGAGCTTGGAGGACATAGAGCATTTCCTCCCTACACTTCTTTAGCTAGGGTGGTGTGAGATCACCCAAAAAAACTCACAAGACAAGACATCCTTTTACACTCTTTCATGAAATGGATTAAGTGCACATGTTCTGTTAGTGCAAATTCACAGCACCCCCAAAATGACCTATGGATTTGCTTTTCTAAGGAAATTTCATTTGGTGTGAATGCACAACATTGAGCTTTCCCAAAGTGTGGGACCTTTGCAAATGGGGAAAGCTCTCCGAGAGAAGGTTTGTTCCTCTTCCTAAACTACACCGCCACAAGTTATTCTAATGAAGGCAAGCTAATCTAATCCTAATCTAACTATGTTAAGGAGACGAGAGATAGAAAAGAGGGAAAACAGAGCCTACACTAAAATAGTGATACACCAAAGAAGGAAAATATTGAACATCTATCAAAACTGCCATGGAACAAGAAGAGGTGAGCAATGGAAATGATGGACAAGTGCATCACAAAACCAAGGATGGATTTCACACAAAAAAATGTCACAAAACTCCATGAACACAGCTCCAAAACCTGCAATGAACATCCAAACATGCACAAATTCTTGCAATGGAGAGAGGCAAGAAGAAAACAAAGAAAAGCGAGTAAGGATGGACAAATGCATCACAATACACTTTTTTTTTTTTTTTGCTCGAGAAGTTTACACAAAACATAATTATACTAGTAAGAGGCAAAACGTGCCATTACAGAGTAAGGAGGAGGTTCTAACTCCATTTTTGACCCTAAGGAAGAAAGAAGGAAGGGAAGAGCAGAAAGAATGAACAACTTGTTACAAATGAGCCAAATCGGCTTTTAACCATCAAACAAAATGTAAGAAAGGAGAAAATGTGGGCAAATCTGATTTTGAACTTCAACCACCGACAAGATTCATTAAAGCAGCAATGGAACCTCTGCAAATCCACTTCCTAATGCATTCGATCCCAAGACAATAAATTTCCCATACCTCATTAAATCGGTAGATGCAAATCGATTTTTGTCTTTACCAAATTTCTCTCGATGAATCTTCACCAAAATCCAAAATTGAGGGGTCTAATGTGTAGAGAATTTCACCAACTTTCCAATGACATAAAGAATGTGAACATCCAAGATCTGGATCAAAATATATGGCCCTCTGAAGATTTAGGGCAAAAATGGCAAAAACAGAGTCAAAATTTGGTCGGCGGGGTCAAACTTTAAAATTTTCCCTTTTGAAAATTTTTCCCAAAAACCTCTGTGCCTCCTCCGCTCTAGGACACGTGTCACTTCCTGGTTCACCGATGGGATCACGGGATTAAACATCACTTTTCCCCTTTGATTTTTACATTGGGAAAATTTCCCAAAATTAGTCCGTGCCCCACTCTCCCGGTGACACGTGGCACTTTCCCATTCACTGATGGAAATGCGGGCCCAAACCTCACCTTTTTCCTTTGATTTCACATTGGGAAAAATTCCCACATTCTTTCCCTGCTCCGCCGCTCTGGTGGCACATGTCATCTTCTAGTTTCTTTATGGGGGCATGCTTCTTTTTCTCCATTTGTGCCTCTATCGCTCGGCAAAAAAACCAAAGTTTCCTTCGCACCTCCAACTCTTGCCATTGTCATGGACACATGTCACTTCCTCATTGGCCACGGGCCTTCCGCAACTTTTTCTCCATCCTCCTCCATGGGCCTGTAGGCCAAAATTTTCCCTTTGCACCCTTTGCCCTCTTCTTGGAAAATTCTCCAACTTTTCTCTGCTACCCCGACCTCCACCGCCACGTGGCACCATTTCATTGGCCGCGGGCCTGCTAGGGAAATTTTCCCCAAAAACTCCGTCGAGCCATAACTTTCAAAATATTTGGAGTTAGGAGGAAAATTTTACCTTTTTGGAAAGGGGAAGAAAAATACTATTTGATGGAGCCATTTCCAGAAACCCTTGAGTGCTTGAAATGTGTGAAAATTGAAGTTAAAGCACAAGGAAGGGAAGAATGAAGGAAAGTTAGCCAAAATAAGTAGGGGGCTCATTTTTGATAGCGAGTTCTATTTACACTTACATTTACATTTCCCATTTACATTAACATACTTTACATGCATCTTTTACATAGCATTTTAAAACTTACATACATACATATTTGACTAGTTGATCATTTTCTCCTTGTAGTTCCATTTGTATGAGAAACACACGGTCAAATGGGGAAACAACAAGAGACAATAAAAATAACATTCCATGACAAAGCACACATACTTTACTAACCATGCAATTATAGATTGTGGTAGCTACACACACACACATTATGCCCTAGGTTCACTCTCATCACTTTTTCTTTGCACATTTTTCATCTATAGTTTCTATAGACAACTAATGTATGCTTACACTTAACATTTCATCCAATTCAACCAATTGTGACACTTCGTTGATCAACCCTTCTTCGCACCCTTCTTGGATGTCCATGCATGACACTCTTTTAGTCGTATTCCTCCTATAATCAACTTATTTGGTTAATGTCTCTTTTATTAGCTAAACATTTCTCCTTTTGACCATTCAAAACCTCCCTGGTTCTCTCTAGACCACTTCTATTGGCTTCGAGGCTATCTATCAGTCCACAATTGGTTATCCGGACACCTCACAACTCTCAATGAGTCTCTAATCACTTGCTAATTATATTTTAACTAGCCTAAACCAAGCTTAACTAAGCCTAAAGCATGTTTATCCTAATCTAATCTAAAAGTCGTTTTGAGCTTTAGTCCCACATGCACCCCAATCTCCCAATTCTTCCAAACCAAAACTATAAATACAAGGCTAAGCCTACCCATTCAAAGACACAACTTTACATAATTCAAAGCCAAAACAAGCCTAAGGGAGCTTAAGAGATCATTTGCATTAGCCAAGCTAATAAGGCATTTGATCTTGGCTATCTGCATTAAAAGTGCTTCATCTTGTAGTCATGATAGGTTAGTAATGGAATAGATAAACTAGGCCATGTAGCCACTTAGTGAGATTCATTCACCCTCATGGAGTAAATAATAACTTTGATTGCTTAAGTCTTTAGTAGGCATATTTTGTTAAGCTTTCAAGAATAGAGGTTAATGTTATTTGTTAGATTTCTTGTTTATTTCAAGTTTTAATACATGCAAATAGGATTCCTTGCTCATTTCTTATCATATGGTCCATTGAGGGACTTTGCACAAAGCTTTGGGGTCTTGCCCCATATCCATAGCTCTTTGCAAAAATCTTTCATTGAACATAGTTTCCATGCTCCTCCATCTTTTTATCATTCCATGCTTCGTCTAGTCCTTTGGCATATTTCTACTACACTCTTCTCAAACAACGGTATGCATCCTTATCTACTTTATGTCACCGATATTTCCACTCACCAACATAAAGTGGGGAAAAATGTAGTCAAAAAATCATGCACTTTATACATTTATTTATCCTGGTCTCATTCTACTATTTACATGGTTCTTGAGAAAAGAAAATACTAATTAACCCCGTCCCTTTGGGTTTGTTTTATTTATTTTATTTCATAATTTGAAATCTATTGCACCTACATGCCCAACCATTTTTGCACGTCCCCCATAATTTTATCGTAATTAGGATGCCCAAATTTAGTATTGGGCGCCCATAGGTCCCGTGATCCCACTTGAGAGTTCCCCTGATCCTTCTAAAACTTTCTGCCACTTTTTGGGCTTCTTCTATCCATTTTCATGTTTATAATTTTTCGGTCGACCTTTGCGGGGTTAATTACAAAGTTAGAGTAAGAGAACCCTATAAATATAAAGTTATGAAACCATAATGAGGGGCTTAGCATCAGAAAATACTATCACTCCATCTAGAGTTACATCCATCTATTGCATTGGCATCCACATAGCTCCATCATCAAGGAACAAGCTAGGAAATTTGCATCACACTTCATAGGGGGAGGGATTCTATTCTATTTTATGCTTATATACTATTACATTTTCTACACTTAGTTAATGATAGATTTTTCACAAAGTGTGACCGTGCAAAAGATACCTAAGGCATGACATGCACACACACACACCAGAACTACATCCGGGTCTAAAATGTAGTACAACACTCAGTTTAGTAAGCCCATTTTTGTTGTAGCTGCGGTTAGTTTGACCCATTCATTTTCATCTTTTATTTTTTATAGGAATTTGATACTTCTTTTGTCTCTTGTAGGTCTTAAACATCATCTTACTTCATTTGGTACATTCGGCACGATTCAATGAATTCGAGTGTGACAATGACGGTGAAGGTTACAAGTCATCTTCCAACCCTAAAAATACCATCTCGCAAAGCTTTTTCATAGACCAAGGAACCTATTTCTATAGACTAGGGTGTCTAGGGGCACTCTAATTTGTTTAGATCTTCTAGATCCACTCTTTTTGGGACCTCTATGTAGTCGTTAATGTTGCTGGAACTTTCTGTCACACTTGTGATACTCTCGGCAGTCATCTACAATCAGTGAGTTCCTTCCTCACTTTACTCTTGCACATTAGATTGTAATTTCAATTAGTTTAATTATTTATCCAATTTATATTTCTTTAGGGTATTTATTTTACATAGTTTATTGTCCTCCTAGATCAGATTAAATAGTTCTTAGCTAACTTAGACTTAGTTAATTTTAGTTAATCACCTAGGAAACAATTCTTTCACACACTCACTAGAACTACATGAAATCTAAGATGTAGTGCAACGCTCGGTTATAAGATCACTCTTTTGGGTGACCATTGGGATCAATTTGACTCCCATATTGCATCTTTATTTTTTTGGATTTAATGTGGTATTGTGGGTTTTGCAGGTGAATAATATTTCTTTTACGGAGTTCACGGGTACCTCGCTGCAATCATACTACAACACACATGCGATCAACATAGAATAGTTTTGACACTTGTATGACATAATGAAGATCAAGTTTTGACGGTTTTCTTAGTCACATGTTTCAAGTAGAGGTATGCAACACCAGTGCTCTATCCAACCATGGGCACCGTGTTCGACCATATTCGTGAAGTCTATAATTTATCTTGAGAATTTATGAAATTCTTCACCTCCTGTTTAGCAATTTTCCCACTGCATTAGTCCCACGATTAAGTGTAAATCATTTAAGTCCATTCCTCTCTCAATTTTACTTAGGGTTTCATATCTAATTAGCTTATTTCTTACATCAAATTTGTAGTTTATAATTTTAATTATCATATGTAACTTTGTAATATAGGGTTTAATGAATATATTTTTGTTAAATCACCTACTTTCCCATGAAATTTCTCCCATTCCTTAAGACATTTCTTGTTGAGATATACATTAATTATGAGGATTAGGTACTAGAATAAAAAGGTTGTAGTACCCTCAAATGATGCAGATGGGGTCATGGTGCTCAACGAAGATCCTCCTTACACATCATAACCCTTAGAATACAAGAAAAATATCAAACCATTTTAAGGAAAACATGTATAGACATAAATTAAAATGAACACATATTTAAAAAATAAAGCTTTGGGACTCTCTCTCTCTCTCATCATAATTAGACCAATCACCAACAATTCATCCTCATATAAAATACATCATATAATCATTCCACTCTCATGTCATGCCATTTAATATGGAAAAATATCTATTTTCTATAACAAGATACTTGACCTTCTCAAACCTTTTCTACATCATGTCATGTTAAATCACTTATAAGAAATGGTGATTGTAGCCTTAATATTGCACCCATAATTTTCTCTTATAGAAAACTTTGATCTTCTCAACTTGAATAGATTTCCTAAGGAAATTGGGCTCTACTTATATATCCATTCATGCCACCTCCTAAGACTCCTAAAATTAAAGAATTAAATTTCTAAGTCTAAAATACCCAAACACAATGAGTTGGCCTTTCACAAAACTTGTATGTTCAAATATTTAATTATTCTAGAATCCACAACTTGAACATGATCATAAAAACAATACTATGTATTGGAATGATTTCATAACTGACCTCATGCTACATAGTGGAACTACACACTCAAAAATAATTGTGTAAGTGCAATGTGTAGACACAAAATCATGTACTTTAGACATTATTTAGTCTCGTTTCATACTATTATTTAGAAGGTTTTTGTGAAGAAATTACTAATTAACCCCCATCTTTTGGCCATTTTAATTTATTTTATTTTTTCATTCTTGGCCTCTTGCACCCACATGCCTAGTCATATTTTTCCATTACGTGTTATTTTAGCTTTGACTTAGGCACCTGAGGCTAGTATTGGGGTGCCCATGGGCACTGTGGTCCCACCAGGGATGCCCTGATCATTTTTTAACTTTCCCACCATTTTTTGGGCACTTTCTAGCCATTTTAGCTTCTTATATTTTTGTGGTCATCTATTTCAGGGTTAATTACAAAATTAGATCAAGAGAACCCTATAAATATAAAGTTATGAGACCATAATGAGGGAACAAGCACTATTCACTACTATCATCCACCTAGAGTTACATCCATTTGGAGATCATTTACATCCATTAGCTCCATCACAAAGGAAAATGCTAGTTCATCTCCATCACGAAGCATAAAAGGGGATTCTATTCTATTCCATGCACTATTCTATAACATTTTTACATCCAGTTATTGATTGCTACTTCACAAAGTGTGGTGGCATAAGAGCACCTACGACACATGATGCACACACACACACCAAAAATACATTTGGGTCCAAAATGTAGTACAATTCTCAGTTAGTAAGCCCACTATTATGGCATCTAATGTCGGTCCAACCCATTCATTTGTATTCTCTTTTTTTAGGCTTTTAATACTTCTTTTGGTCTTTTGTAGGTCTTCTACACATCTTGGATTATGAGCGACACCTGGTGTAGTTCAATGAATATGATGTGACACACATCGAGGGTTTTGGACCACTTTCCAAACATGTGAATCTTAGTTCTGGACCTTTTTCTTCAATCAAGATGCCCATTTTGTCAACAGAGCACCGCAGTGCCCGATCCCTCTCGGGCACTCCCGGTTCAACTAGACAGCTTAGATCCATCCTTTTCGGGGCCTCTGCACAATTGTTCATGCTTCTTATTTCTCCAGTCACTTCTGCGACATAGTCCAATGAGCTTCTCTAATCAATTGAGTCACTTCCTCACTCTTCTTGCACATTAGGGTTTTTACTTTTATTAGGCAAGTTTCTTGGGTCATTTTATTGCATTCATTTATTGTATTCACATGTCGTACTAGATCGGATAAATTACACACATTTATACCCACTTTTAGTTAATCATTTTGGTGAACTCGACATCTTTCATGCTTAGGATCCTCATTTTTCCTCTATCATGGGTCAAGTTTCTTTATCTGATTTACTTAAGAGATATCCTAATTTTTAGGTTGTTTTGTAAAAATCCTTAAACACTAAGTATTTTGATGACAATACGCCGCCACATGAACTAAGTCATATGATTTCTTGTCTATTTATCGACCCTAGTGATCCTCCATCTAATCAACCCCTATTGGACTCAATTCAAGCTTTACATTATTTATTTCAAGCCAATTTTACAGCTATGGAATCCAAAAACTTAAGGATGCTTCTCAAGCTCATGTTTATTCTCCCTCTACATTTCATCTTCAATTTATGTCCACTACATGTCATATAGTTGAACCTCAAGTCATGTCATTGTCTAAGCCTCTCATATTTGAACGTAATACTAAGCAACATGACATTCTCACTCAACTCCTTAGTCATCAATTGATCACACTACCACCTACTGATTACTATCCTCCTTATCGATTAGAAAAATATCAAGGTCATCCATATTGCAATTATCATCAAATCAATAGACATAATGAAATTGATTTCCACACTTTGCAATGAAGAATCAAATATCTTGAGTGTCAAGGATTTATTTCATTCGCTGCACAACATTCTATTGTGTCCCCATCTACAAATGCTACACCCACATGGGCTCCTAAATTTTCTCCTTCTTCAGCTAGTCATGAGCCACCTAAGAAACCACCTATGGCATCATCAAGTCAACATAATCAACCACCTATCAAAATTAGTTCACCACTTCCTCCTACTAAGTCATCTATTGTATTACCAAGTCAACCTAAGCAACCTCCTTTAAAACTTAATACAACTTGGCCTCCTCTCAAGTATAAGATCCAACAAATTACTTTCATCAAAGCAACTAATCCTCCTACTAGTGGTCATGACACATTGAAAATTCCACCACAATCACATATTGTTACTTTTTTCAACCATGCTTCCACCGCTAAAAAAACTTGGTATTTGGTAGGTGACTCTTGTCACTCTACCCTCCTGATGACACACTCATATTCTTATGGTTCTTATATGACTGTTGAGGGGTCTATTATGATTAATAACCTCATTTCATCTTACATTCACATATCTATCCATTACATAACCACTCATACATACATACATCTACAATCATCTATCACTCGTCACACATACTATATAATTTCTCATTATTTATCCCATTAATGAATCAATCTTACAAAATTTATGATACTTCACCACCTTTATACATCATTTATCGAATAATATATGCACCATCATACACTTGTGGAGCATTGCATATAATACATCCCCCCATCACACTCATAATAACATCTATCATATTTGCATTCTCATACATCAATATTCTCACATAGGCATACTCATCACACGTTTTAGCGTTGTCATTACCCGATGACACACTCTTGTGCTTCGGTTCACACTTGACTATTGAGGGAATACTACACATGAAACCCACACACTACAAAATAGGTACTACACATCGCATATTTTTACACACCTTACATCATAGGTCATACATCCTACATACTACATTCTACATTTAGTCTACATTTACATATCATACACATTCTACACATCATATTAGTATTCATCACATATGTGTCACACTCCTATTGTTTACGAGTCTAGCATCATATACTACTCATCCTACATACTACATAGGGTGCACTTCACGCTATTAGTCTACCTACACATCTTGCATTGCATATTGCACATCACACATCTTACACATCACATGGTCGGCTATCATCATCATACATCCTACATCTTCTACATGTTGCACTCACTACCCTATGATGCACTCTAGTTCCTCGAGGCCATACTCAATTGTAGGGGGTTTACAAATCAAATTTACCTTATCATATTCACACATTCATCATTAAACCTTCTATCATGCAACATTAATAGGTTAGTGACATACTCTATAGGCTAAATGGCCACCTATTCCTTCATCTAGTAGTGATATACACTTTAGGCTATAATTATCACTCCTACATTCATTTTTCATGATATACACTTCAGCTATAGGGTCATGCACACACTTCATCTCTAGGTTGTATATCATCAAAAATATACACACTCATCACAACGTGTTAGACACGTTACAAACTTCGACCATTTCCCGATGGTGCACTCTCGTTTATGGTTCATTCTTGACCGCTAAAGGACAAAAAAATGAACCTCACTTTGCATACCACTCCATTAACTAGGGGCACATGAATATTATCATCCATTTTGCATTACATTCCATGTAGCCACAACAAGTTACATATCTTGATTGTATTTACTCTTTCTTGCATTTTCTCATATATGTTCACTTTATTACACATTGGATAGATCTCTTGTATGTCATTATCTTTATCATACACACATGTTGTTGGCATATGGTCCTAACATGTGTTGTCACTGATTAAAAAAAAAAATGATAAAGTGAATTTTTTTATGAAGATATATATGATGCTAACATACAAGTTCATATGTATATCAATTGCTATAGTGGGATTCAATAAGGTATGTTTACTCTTCCAAGCCAATATAGGTGCATAGGAGGTGTAGCTTGAAAATGTGAGATTCATTGTTACTTGGGAAGAATGTTGACATGATTTATATAATGATTTGAGGGTGCTTGAGCACTCACAGTAGTGGCATAGTACAGAACAAGTAATTCACCTTATTACAGGTGCTCATTGGGAGTAGGTATAATAGCTTGGAGGTGTGATAGAGTGTTTTGGAGCTAGATGAGCTCATGGAAGAATGAAATCAGGTGTATCATGACATATGATGTATGTTTGGGTCATTTTCAGAGGTTATTTGATGATTTATTGCATTATTTTAGTTGATCTTAGCTTCTATAGTGAGAATTCCTAAGGTGTAGCTATGTAAATGAGATAGGATGGAGATATTGAGGTATGATATTGAAATTATGATGATTGGATATTTTATTGTGATGTGTCATAGTGCTCTCAAGAAAAAATTCAGGTTTCCTTGATGATAATTTTGCAAGTTATGACAGTTTATGTGAGACATGGTCAAGAACAAGTGAAAATCAAGCTCGAATTTGAAATTTTGATGCTCATTGTGAATTGTGTGCTTTGGATGGGACATTTTGGATTTTTGGATGATTATAAGGTGAGTTTATAAGGTTCAATAAAAATAATTAGGTCAGTTTATCATCACGGTTTTATGAATGAATGTTAAGAAGGAAAAGTGGTCTAAAAACTTAGTTAAACCCTAGCTAGGAGCGAGTTGGAAGAAAGTAAAGTATACTGATCTAGATTTTTTTGCTAGTGAAAAATTTAAGATTTTATGTTTTAGATGACTCCTTTAGATTTCCATAAATGTATGGTTGAGGTCATGGTGATATGTGGGCCCCACATAAAAATAGCAATTTTTGAAGAAGAAGGTTTTAGGATAAGATGGTCCAAAGGAGTAACATGAAAAATTGATGGTAAATGATTATTGGGATTTTTAATGATTTACATGGAGGTATTAGGACATGTTCATGCAGGATCATGGTGTTTTGAGGTCCAAATAGGTTGACTAGTCAAGGGGCAATTTTGGGGTCTCAAATAGCAAGGTCCAGTAAAATGAGCATAAATTGAACTACATGTGGAGTTTTGAGAAGATTAAAGTTTTGTTGGAAAGTAGATTAATATATATTTCCATTTATATATGGATTTTCTCATGATGAGATCATGTTACATAGTTTCTAGGTCATTCATTGAACAAGAATAGTTTTGGCGAGTTCACGGCAACATCTATGTTGGTGCAAGTTTGATGTTGTTTGGAGCATGAGATGGATTGGGTGATAATTAATATCACCTTGAATTTAAGAGGGATGAATTGGGCATCCAATGTATCCATTTATTGGTATTTAAGGATTTTATAAATGTTTTTATGATCTATCCTTTGGAAACAATGTTTACGGTAGGATGCTTTGGTAAAGGCAAAAGTAGTTGTGATTTGAAGAGATGGATGTTTCATGGCTCGAATGTGCTTATACATGTTATAAAGGTTATAAAATTTATTTTTGTTTGTCACATGGTATGTTTTTATTGAGTATAAGTGATTTGGTGATCAGATGATGTTTCTGGGGTGTTGAAGGGTGAAAGAAACATCTACTTTGAGATTTGTAAAGAGAACTTGGCCCATTAAATGAAATAATTTGATTGGTTTAGATAAATTGGGTTGTTGCGAGACTCACGGCACCCCGGATGCGAGATCGGGCTTCTAGGTTGATGTTCGGGCATCCAGTGTGATTACACAACATGGAATCCTCTCTCCAAGTGTGGGACTTGTAAAGATGAGAAAGGATTCTCCGAGAGAGAAGGCTGGTTCTATTCCTCTGTTTAGATGCACACAAAAAAAATGCGAGAGGGTTCACTAAAACCTAATCTAACTTGCCGAGGAGACGAGTAAGAAAATGCATAGAATAAAACCTAAACTACAAAGGTGATGCACCGAGGAATGTTAGACACTCGTTTTGAAAATTTAACACAGACCACATAGATGCAATACAAACACCATGCACGAGTAACAAAGCTGTAATAAGATATCAAAATGACAGCAATGAATGCATGAGAGGGTTGAGAGTCAATCACAACATATATATTATTGATCAAGAGTCGATACGGTACATTGCGGTGGCAAGAGGCAAAAAAGGCGGCATTCTGACCCATATGGGAGGTTTGAAAGCTCCACAATTTCTCTTGCGAGCGAGGGAAGAAGGGAGGATCAAAACAAGAATGTCCAGGCCCCTTAAAGGAGCTCTTCTTTACCATATATATCAAGAAATGAGAGAGGGAAAAGAGAGGAAATCGAGAATCTGCCCTGACCACTTCTTGGTAGCATTTAAAATCATCTTATTATGATAAAAGTGGCGGATCTGGAAAAATGGCGGTACATGTCTAACGGGAGAGCGGTGAGTGTCTGCTTTGCATTAAAGTTGGTAGTTGAAGCATTACTTGTCTATCACCACGCGTCGAGACGTTTTCTTAATTTTCTCCCTCAAAATGCTCCAAAATGCAAGATTGACCCTAGAATCATGTAGAGAAATTCAACAGCTTCCGTTGATATAAAGAACGTGCAAATCGAGCTCTGGATCGAAAGATATGATGATACGAAGATTTAGGGCACAAAGCAGTGAAAACGGATTTTTAAATTTCTTTTCCGCGCTCTGCCATCGGGACAACACGTGGCGAGGCTCGGTTCGGTTATTGAGCATTTTCACTCTCCACCTTTTCACGAACTTTTCTTGTGGGCCCCTTAACTTGGACACGTGGCACTATTTCATTGGTTCGGATCAGTGCTCGAAAACTCACCCCTTTGACTTTTTGGACCTTTTTCCTTGGCGACACGTGTCATGCTATGATTTGTCCACGGGCCTTCCAGATTTTCACATCCACCGTGTCTTTTTGTCTTGGATGTCCCAGTGCTTTGTAGGATAGAATCCTCCGATCCACCCGAAATGGGCTTCCTCCTCCCTTTTCTGCCGGTGACACGTGGCGTGATCTTATTGGCTTTCGGCTCCTTCGGCTATCCGTGTCCCACGTGTCCCTTTGTCCCACTTGTCCTTATGCTGAAGTTTCCTATTTCGGCTGAACCAGTCGGTTCACGTCCTTCGCATCCATTTGTCCCAAATGTCCCAATCTTTGTCTGGGACAAATTCTTCGGATTTTGCGTTCCGTTTTGTCCCCATGTCCTAAAGCGGTTGGTCGATTTTCTTCTCCCTTGGCCGAGTCGTCGACTTCTCATGCCCTGCGCGTCCTTACGTCCCAAATGTCCCAAGTCTACGGTTCTCTTTTCGGGTGAATCGGCCGTTCGCGTCCTCCGCGCACTCTTGTCCCGCTTGCTCCTGGTAAGGACTTGGACAAATTTTCTTTCTTTCGGCCGATTCGGGCATTTCGCGTCCATTTGTCCCGAGATGTCCCTTTTGTTTGGGTGCTAGAGGCTTTTCGGCCAATCCGCGCCTCCACGTATAATTGTTCCAACTATCCCAAAGGCGGTCTTGAGCGGGACTTAGCCAATTTTACGATTTTCTCTGAATTAATCTACTTGCTTGGAACTAAAAACTCGATGCATGTTATCAAATTAACTCACGGGGGTGAAATTTGGATAACAATTTGGTGACTTTTTGGGGTCACTTGCTTCTTAGGTAGAAGATCAGTGGCCTTTTAGCGATCCATTGGGCATGGAGTCATAAGCAATAACCTGAAATGAGCCTGATGTTGCAACTCCCTCTACGAGAGCACGTTGAGCTGTAAAAAAACTCAATCTAGGAGCGACAAAACCTGCTTGCAAAGCACTTAGGGAAGCGAAACCTAACTACTGACAAGACAATATGCATACGCACTTAGAGGAATGAAATCTAGGCTAATATTTACAAGGGTGAACCTCTTATTTTGAGTAGTAATGTTTGAGATAGATTCCATTTCTTGGAATCTGCGAGTTCTTCACCATCGATGAGGCCAATTGGAAAGCATTGCTGCTGCTCTTGCACTTCGTGACCATGTATGGGCCACTCCAAATGGCATCAAATTTTGAATGCCTTCCGGTTTTTTCTGTCCACATCCCATTTCAACACTAGATCTCAACTTGAAAAGATCTATCTTTGGCCTTCCTATCAAAGGTCTTCTTGATCAAAGCTTGATCCTTTTCCATTGCTTGGGATGCCTAATTTCTGATCTCTTGCAGCTCCATCAACTCTGCATACCTCACCTCCATGGGCTCAAATTCAAGTAACTCCAGCTGCTTCATGAGTTCCAATGTTGGCAACTCAAGTGACATGGGCAAGATTGCCTCTCTTCCATAGACAAGCCTGAATGGAGAGTTACCTGTGGATCTTTTGGGAGTGATCCTATCAGCCCATAAGGCTGATTTCAACTTGGTATGCCAAGACCTCTGATTCTCATCAGGAGTTCACCTAATGATCCTCAAAAATTTCTTGTTTGTAGACTCGGCCTGGCCATTACCCTGAGGGTAATAGTTCGATGAAGTGCTTAGGTAAATACCGTTCTTGACAGCCCACTCAGTCACCTTAGATCCAATGAATGCCAATGCATTATCAGAGATTATTGTGGTAGGTACACCAAATCTGGTTGTTATTCCCTCATAAAAGTCTAAGATCTTAGACTCATTTGCCTCTTTGAGTGCTATTGCTTGTCCATTTGGTGAAGTAGTCGTGGTATCAAAATCCATTTATGCCCTTGGCTTGAATTGGGATTAATGACCCGATGAAGTCAAACCCCATTGCATGAATGGCTGGTCAAGCGAGATTGGATGCACGATGGAAGGGCAGCAAGTCTTTCTTTTCTGTGAAGAATGCACAATTCTTACACCTCTTGATCCATGCATAGAAATCACTGAAAATTTTAGGCCAATAATAACCAGCCTTCATGATTTTTAGAGCTGTCACTCTTGGTGTGAAATGGCCACCAGCTGGTCCACCATGAAACTCTTCCAACACCCTTTGAATCTGATCTATGCTAATGCATCTCAGCAGCACTCCATTCACGTCTTTCTTGAACAAAACTCCATCAACAATGGCATACGGAACAACCTGCAACCTGAAGTGTCTTCTCTGGGTCTTGTTCATCTCTGGAGGGTATAGACCTGTGTTTAGGAAGTGCATAATACCTTGGGTCCAACAAGGAATGGGGGAAGCATTGTCTTCTTCATGATTGCCGCTTGGCTCATGGCTGTCTGGGTATCAAAATGACCTCTTCTTCGTTGCATACTTCCTTTTGCTTCCCTAAAACCAGCTGCTCACACAGTCCTTTCCCTCTTACTAGCTTGGTGATCTTGATATCAATGTCATATTCCATGACACGGGTGATCTAACCTACCCTTTTCTCATTCAAATCCTTGTTGAGGAGGAAGTCCTTAACTCCAACATGTGAGACCAGCAACTGGACCTTATTGTTTGAGACTAAATGCTTGAATTTCTTCAAGCTTCGATTATTAATGAGTACATGTTTTTCAATAAAAGAGTACCTCACCTCGAGTCATCTAAGCTCTGGCTGAAAAAGGCAATCGGCTGCTCATCATTATCTTTGTTCTGCTGTACCAGAATGGCAGAAATAGTGTCATTGCCTCCAAATGCATAGAGGATGAAATCCTTGGAGAAGTCTGGGTTGATGAGGGTTGGTGCCTGAGAGATAGCTTCTTTGATTGCTTCAAAGCTCTCCTTGCCTTCTACTATCCACTTAAAAGCCATGCTCTTCTTTAACATTTTGGTGATGGGCTTGACAAGGGCTGCAAAATCTGGGATAAACCTGTGGACAAAATTGATCCTTCCCAAGAAACTTTGAAGAGCCTTCTTGTGACTTGGCAATGGCAGTGCTCTTATGGCTTCAACCCTCTCTGGATCAATTGCCAGTCCCTCTTTCGAGACAACATGGCTAAGGAGATTTCCTTCATGTGCAAGAAAGATGCACTTCTTGGGGTTCAAAGATACTCTGAACTTTCTACACCTCTGAAACACTTGCCTGAGGTGAAAGAGATGGTCTGCTGCATTCTTTGAGAAGACAGTGATATCATCTAGATATATCAGCACTATCTTGTTGATCAAGCCTTTGAATGCCATGTCCATTTCCCTTTGAAAGGTAACACCAGCGTTGGACATCCCAAATGGCATCTTCTTGTAAGCATATGTGCCCCATTTAGTTGTGAAGGCTGTCTTGAATTGGTCTTCTTCTTTCACCATCACTGATTATACCTAAGTAGCCATCTAGGAGAGAGAATCTCTACGGGCGGATACTACTTGCAATATTTGTTCCATTGAAGGAAGCGGGTAATGATCTTTGAGAGATGCTCTATTGAGGTCTCGGAAGTCCATACACAACCTGATTTCTCCACTTTTTCTTCCCGACTTAGGAACCAAGTTAGCAACCCAGCTTGAGTGCTTGATCGGGAATATAATGCTTGCCTCTATTAGCTTATTTAGCTCTTTCTTCATTAGAGGCTCAATGTGAGGGTTAACAGGTCTCTACCTTACGCCCGATGGGCTTAGCATCTGGATCCAATTCTATGGTATGTTGTGCCAAATTCGGATTGAATCCTCTCAAGTCTTCATAGCTCCAAGCGAAGACATCTAGAAATTCTTGACAAAGCTGTATGAAATCTGATTTCTCCTGCTCAGTGGCCACTTTACCAATTTGAAGTGTTTTGCCTTCCCCAACCAGAATTGGCTCTGAATCTTCCCTCTTGACCTGTATGTTAGCCTTTTCTTTACGGAACTAGTCGTTAGGGTTGAAGATAGACTCCAACGTTACTAAACCCTTGGGAAGCTTGTTTTTCCATGCTGCACTACTTGATCCCCATACTGCTGCTCTAGTCTGTCCTGATTCCTAGCTGAGAATTCAGCCTCTTCTTGTAAAAAATTGACGATCTGTTGATCGTTTTCAAACACCTACCAGCTGGTGTTATTATCTGGAACTGCTGGCCTCACAATCACATGGATATGTGGCTGTGTTTTTTCCCTTTTGATGTTGTCAACCACATCAAACGTTGCTCCAACTGCTGCGAGCCTATCCGCGGCTTCATTTTCTTCACAGGTATGGACACTGATGTTGAAAGCTTCGAAATCCTCAATGAGGTCCCATACCCTATTCTTGTAGCTCCTCAGCAAGTCGTTCTTTGTAGCATGTTGTCTTCTAACTTGGTTGACGATTAGCTCACTATCCCGAACACTGCAAGTTATTTATCCCTTTTTCCTAGCCCTTGATGAAGTCCATGAATCAAGGCCTCATATTCATTGTGTTGTTTGAACAAGAAAGCTGGAAGCGAAAAGATGAATAATATTTGATACCTTGAGGAGAAACAAGCATGGCTCCACCTCCTGCACCTTGCCTATTCCTTGATCCGTCAAAAAATAGCTGCCATACCTCATTGTCATCATTATGGCTCGGCTTGGTGATGCTAACAACAGGTTGATTTTCTTCGTGTATACAATAGACTCCCAGCTCAGATTCTTCTACTTCTTGATAGGGATCAAAAGCATGTATCTTGTTTGCCCATTCATTAAGAGTTAGGTCGGGATACTCCCGACCTTGGTGTCGACCTCATCGGTACTAGGGTGATCTTCTTGATCAAATGTTGAGCAATTGGAATTAATATGACTTGGAGTGTAAGGCTCAATATGGAAGTTTGCAATAGGTTCAGACCTAATTGTAGCCTTAGTTCCATACCTTGTTCTAAACAAGCATGTGAGACCAATCAGCAGACAAATACCCCCCAATCTTGGTTGTGAAGTCCCTTGACAAGCAAAGGGCAAAGAGTGGTGGAAGGTCTATGATTGATATATCTTGTAAGACAACAACATTTGGACATGCATGCAAGGTAAGACTCAAGTTTTTAATCACTCCAACTGTTGCTATTGTTGTCCCATCCAATTGCACTACCCCTTTAGATATTACTTCATATTGGAGACCCAGCTGATCAGCTATTTGCTTGGGCATCATTGAGCTACTTGCCCCGGAATCAATCATGCAATTATGTATTAGTTTATCCCCGATGATTAATGAAACATAGAAAGGAGGGGGCTTGACATTTTACCTTGTTGCCCTCCATGGCTTCCTTGAGTGGGCAGCATTTGTAAGCACTTTGTCTTGCATCTGAACCTATTGATTGAAGTTGTCCAATCCTTCATGGCAACTTGCGATGAGATCTCTTTGTCACGGGATGGATAGGGATTCCCACATTGATATATTGACGTTAGTCTTCTTCATCTGTTCAATGATACTGAACGGGGATGAAGTATCCTTTTGTTGTCCCTTGGTTTGTACACTTACTCCTTGTACGTGGGCAGCAACAGCTGGCATTTGAGTTGGCCTAGGGGCTATTCTTGGCTGCCCTTGTGTATTTGAAACTGGACTCTGCTTGCCAATCATTTGTGGAGCCATGGAAGGTTGTGGATTGGCTGGGGCTAATGGCTGTTCTTCACCCAAATTTCTCCTCTTTGACCTTGTGTTGGCTGCGACACCTTGAGAAACTACTTGATTCATGCCACAGAAATCTTCTGCTTGCCAGTTCACCAATGTGGTGTCATTTGGGGCTGATTGTTGTTGGAATGTTTCTTGTTGTTGATTGTTTCCTTGACTTGCCCTCGCCCTCCCACACCGGTAGTTGTCACCATCGGTGCTTGATTAAGAGCACCATTGAAACACATGGATTGGTTATGAGGCTCGTTGCATGGAAAGCACCGGTCATATTCTGAGCAATGTTGTTACTGTGTTGGCACTAATGCCTTAGAGGCGAGATATAGCATTTGGATTATAGGGCTGGAATGGTCTATTAGCGGGAGGCCTTGTTTGATTCACATTTGCAACTGGATTAGGTGGTCTTTATGGTTGGTATGGCTGCCTATTAGGCTGAGCTTGAGGTTGATAGGAAGGTCTGAAACCTTGGGCTTGTTGCCTCTTAATAGTAACCAGCTCATTTCCCAAATTTTACAAGCTGTTTCATGACCTCTAGGAGTTCATTTGAAGCACTTGGAGATGAAGTGGAAGCTTCATTTGAACTCTGATTTCTAGGAGTGGGAGCAGGAGCCAAAGTGGGTGCTTGACTAGTGCTTGGATTTTCTAAGTTTGGATACAAGGGCATGGGAGGCCTAGGAGCCGTTTACCGACTTGAATAAGACATTTTTCAGCCCTAATGGCAATCTTATAAGCCATAGGGATTGTTGTGCCTCCATGGACTGAATTAACATAGAAATATTAGAATTCAAAGCTTTAAGGTAATATAGAAAAGCACCTTCTACTATTGTTGGCACTTTGCCACTTTGGAATCCTATCCCAAGACCTTTGAAATCTGAAGTTGAAGTCGATCGATTTGCTCATTGGGGGCTCTCTTGATAGTTGTCGGCTGCTCCAAAAGAGACAAGTTGTCTCCCTTCTCTCCAAATTTCTCATGAAGTGTAATACGGCTGATTCGCCAGTTTGTGATAGAACCAACTCAAGGCTCCTAAACCATTGTAATGCTTTACCCTTGAAGGAAGATGCCGTAACTTGTGACCACTTGCATTTCATTGATTTCATGGATTGCACAAAGGTTAGCAATATCTTTAACATGATCACTGGAGTAGTCGATTTTCTCCGGTGAAGTAGGGAATGTTCTTCAAGGCTGCAATAGGAGGCTGGATCTTTGTGCATTGAGAGCAAGTGGGCTCTGCCTGTGAAGTTGATGTAGGGATTGTTACGAGCCATTCTAATTGGTCTTAAAACCCTTGTATACTGAATGAAAGGCACTGTTAGGTGGAGGAGTTGAGAGAGTTCTATTTGGTGGAGATGGAGACCTTTGAATCCTTCTTCCTCTTTGCCTTCTTCTTGGAGATAGCTGCGGGTATTCAAACAACACTTCTTCTTCTCCAACTCTTGACCTTGTGGTGATTCTTCTCATGAGTTTTCGGGCTGCGCTTTGCTGAAACCGGTTGATTCTTTCTCTTGGCAGTCGCGGATATGCAAATAATAGCTCTTATAAGCAAGAAAACTATGCATGAGATGCATATCAACTTCTGCTGCAATAAAAATGAGACCTCTAGTGTCCCCCAGGGCGTGCCAAAAGCTGTTGTTGCGAGACTCACAAGCACCCCTGGATGCGGATCGGGCTTCTAGGTTGATGTTCGGGCATCTAGTGTGATTGCATAACATGGAATCCTCTCTCCAAGTGTGGGACTTGTAAAGATGAGAAAGGATTCTCCAGAGAAGGTTAGTTCCTATTCCTCTGTTTAGATGCACACAAAAAAAAATGCAGAGGGTTCACTAAAACCTAATCTAACTTGCCAAGGAGACGAGTAAGAAAATGCATAGAATAAAACCTAAACTACAAAGGTGATGCGAGGAATTTTAGACACTCGTTTTGAAAATTTAACACAGACCACATAGATGCAATACAAACACCATCCACAGGTAACCAAAGCTGCGATAAGAGATCAAAATGACATGGCAATGAATGCATGAGAGGGTTGAGAGTCAATCACAACATATATATTATTGCTCAAGATTCGATACTGATACATTGGTGGCCAAGAGGCAAAAAACTGGCATTACAACCCATATGGGAGGTTTGAAAGCTCCATAATTTCTCTTGCGAGCGAGGGAAGAAGGGAGGATGCAAAACAAGAATGTCAGGACCCCTTAAAGGAGCTCTTCTTTACCATATATATCAAGAAATGAGAGAGGAAAAGAGAGGAAATATAGAATCTACCCCAACCACTTCTTGGTAGCATTTAAAATCATCTTATTATGATAGAAGCGGCGAGATCTGGCAAAATGGCGGTAAATTTACATCTAACGGGAGCGGCGAGTCATCTCTGCATTAAATTTGGTAGTTGAAGCATTACTTGTCTATCACCACGTGTCAGAGATTTTTTAATTTTCTCCCTCCAAACTACACCAAAATGCAAGATTGACCCTAGAATCATGTAGAGAACTTCAACAGCTTTCGTTGATATAAAGAACGTGCAAATCCGAGCTCTGGATCGAAAGATATGATGATATGAAGATTTAGGGCACAAAACAGGTGAAAACGGATTTTTAAATTTCTTTTCCCGCTCTCTGCCATCTAGAAAACACGTGGCGAGCTCGGTTCTTGAGCATTTTCTCTCTCCACCTTTTCACGGGCTTTTCTTGTGGGCCCCTTAAACTTGGACACGTGGCACTATTTCATTGGTTCGGATCAGTGCTCGAAAACTCGCCCCTTTGACTTTTTGGACCTTTTTCCTTGGCGACACGTGTCATGTTGTGATTTGTCCATGGGCTTGCTGGATTTTCACATCCACCGCGTCTTTTTGTCCCGGATGTCCCAGTGCTTCACGGGACAGAATCCTCCGATCCGCCTGAAATGGCTTCCTCGTCCCTTTTCTGCCGGTGACACGTGGCGTGATCTGATTGGCTTTCGGCTCCTTCGGCTATCCGCATCCCACACGTCCCTTTGTCCCACTTGTCCTTGTCTTTGAAGTTTCTGTTTGGCCGAACCGGCGGTTCGCGTCCTTCGTCCATTTGTCCCAAATGTCCCGGTCTATCTGGGACAAAATTCTTGGAGTTCGCATTCCTTTGTCCCACATGTCCTAAAGCGGTTGGTCTATTTTCTTCTCCCTTGGCCGAGTTGGCTTCTCACGCCCTGCACGTCCTTTATCCCAAATGTCCCAGTCTATAGTTCTCTTTTAGGCGAACCGGCCGGTTCGCGTCCTCTGCGCACTCTTGTCTTGTTTGCTCCGGTAAAGGACTTGGACAAATTTTCTTTCTTCGGCCGATTCGGGCATTTCGTGTCCATTTGTCCCAGATGTCCCTTTTTCTGTTTGGGCGCTGGAGGCTTTTCGGCCGATCCGCGCCTCCTGCGTATAATTGTTCAAACTTGTCCCAAAGGCGGTCTTGAGCAGGACTTAGCCAATTTTACGATTTTCTCTGAATTAATCTACTTGCTTGGAACTAAAAACTCGATGCATGTTTTCAAATTAACTCTGGGGGGTGAAATTTGGATAACTTGTAAATATTTGGGCCTAAGTTTGAAAGGTGGAGAAGCATATAAAAGCATGTTTTGGGTGCATTTTGTAACTAGTTGAGTGTGTGCATGTGGAGCGACCTAGGTGAAGTGTTATTGTAGGTGTTTAAGCATGTTTTGGAGATGATTAAATTTTCTTGAGTTGAACAAAAATAATAGGACATGAGAGCAATATTTTGATGATTTTTAGAGGGTTTGATGAGCTTGTTTTGTGAAGTGTGATCACCTAGGGTTTGAGTGAAGAAGTGCGAGCTAAATATTATATCTCCATTAGTTGTGGAAGAAAAAAATCAGATATCTAAGTGTCATAATGTGTTTGAGTGGGTGATTGATCATATTGGGGTTGTATCCTCCTTGTGGAGTTGGTGCTTCACAAAATTAGGGGTTGGTGTTCCTTATAGGGTTGGTGCTCTACTAAACTAGGGGTTGGTGATCCTTGTGGGGTTGGTGCCTCACTAAATTTAGAAAAATATCAATATAATATTTTGTTTTTGTGTGTTTTATTTTCCTTTAGGGTTTCCCGCTTATATCTAGAGTTCTTATGGTGTTTCTTTTCTTTCATGGTTACATGCTTTATTGATGGTTTATGATGTGCACACATTAAGATTTGAATAAGTGGTTATTGTGATTGTATGCTTATGGTATTTTGAGTTTCATATCTGAAGTATAATTTGAAATTTTTATAAGGACTGATTCACCCCCTCTCATTCCATTTTGTTTCTAACACATTCACGTTCATGTCCTTCTCTATTTTTGATCGTAGATACATGTATCTTAAATGCAACATGGATGTTTGCCTCCTACCACTCCTACAACGGTTGTTGGGGAATCCACATTCATATCTTACTTGTGTCATTGTTTCACTTTGTTTCATGGTATACTACTTTATTTGGGTATACACAATTTAGACATATGGTTTATCTTCCTAACATGTTAACAGTGCTTCATGTGTAACATTTATTTTTCGGGATTACTTGCTTCTATGGTTATCTACATTGTTTGCACTTGATTTCTATTATTTTCTCTTTTATGTGTACCTTTCACTTTTTTGGTGTGTACACCTATTTTTTTTTATGTGGTCATTATGGTCTTGAGTGTTTTGTGATATTGTGAGTGGTGTCCTTTGTTTTCAACCTTCCTTGGCGTTCTATGATTGGCTTCTTTGTTTACTTGATTTCTAGACTCTACTTTGTTTGGTAGCTAACACTTGTCTTCTACATGCATGCTTGTTTGTACTAACACTTGTTTTTCTAGCCACTTATTTTTATGCTTCTTGGTTTCTACCAAGTGTATTATCTTCCCCAATAGGGTGAGTTTTCATGACCGGTCCTCTTTTAGGGCTGCATCCTCCCATCCACGACCTTGCACATGCCCCCAAAAATGGGGGACATCATTTGGGGTTTTATACACTACCCAATGCTCTCTAATGATACGATTCGGTTATATTTTATATCCTTGATATTGTGGGTTATATAACAATTGGGTTCGAGACTAGTCTATGAACCTCGTACACAACGGATTTTATAGGATAGGTTTGCTTTAGCATTCTAGGGAGAAGTTATAGGTTGGAGGATATAACGGATTTCCTCCCTACACTACTTTGGCCAGTGGTGTCGAGAATTCCCAAAAGCGGGCAAGATAAAGATCTCTTCATAAATTCTCGGGAAGCAATTAAAGGTTGGAGGATATAGTACAATTCCTCCCTATACTTATTCGGCCTATGGATTTGGATTGCTCAAAAACCCCAATAGTACATGATATCCTTCTAAAATCTCTTTCTCGACATGGATTAGGTGCACATGTTCCATTTACACTTTTTCATTTTAGTATTTTACATTCACATGTTTTTTACACGATATACATGTGTCTTTTTCATTGCATTTTTACACATACATACATATATATTTAACTACTTGATCATTTTTTTCCTTGTAGGTTCGGTCATATGAGAAACAAGTAGTCAAATGGGGGTAATAACAACAACATCTTACTATAGCACACACCATACTAACTATATAGGTACATTACAACATCGGAAACTACACACTGTTTCCACCCCGAGTTCACTGTCATCACTTTTTTGGGATTTTTCATCTTTAGTTTCCATGCTCCATCATATTTTTTCATTCCAAGCATTGTCTAGTCCTTTAACACATTTCTACATCACTCATGGATTATGGATTATCGTGTACACATATCTATCTACTTTATGTTACTAATATTTTCGCTCACCAACATAAAGCGGGAAAAATGTAGATACACATTCATGCACTTTAAACATTATTTAGTCCCAATCTCATACCACTATTTAGAAGTATTTTGAGTGAAGGAAGAAATAATCAATCACCATCTTTTGGCCATCTTACTTTATTTTCTTTCATCATTCTTGACCTTTTACACCTGCATGCCTAGTTATATTTTTCCATTTCATGTTATTTTAGCTTTGACTTAGGTGCTCGAGGCTAGTATTGGGGTGTCCATGGGCACCCTAGTCCCACTAGGGGCACCTCAATCCTTTTTAAACTTTCTCACCACTTTTTGGGCACTTTCTAGCCATTTTAGCTTCTTATCTTTTTGGTGGTCATCCATTTTGGGGTTAATTATGAAATTAGATCAAGAGAACCCTATGAATATAAAGTTATGAGACTATAATGAGGGACCAAGCACTAGTCACTACTATCATCCACCTAGAGTTACATCCATTTAGAGATCATTTGAATCCATTAGCTCCATCACAAAGGATAAGTCTGGTTCATCTACATCACACAAGCATAGGAGGTGATTCTATTCTATTTCATGCACCATTCTATTACATTTTTACATCTATTTATTATTCGCTACTTCACAAAGTGTGAGTGGCACAAGAGAACTTAAGGCACATCATGCACACACACACCAAAACTACATTTGGGTTCGAAATGTAGTGCAATGCTCAGTTAGTAAGCCCACTATTGTGGCAAGTTGAGGTCATTCTAACCCATTCATTTGCATTCTTTTTTTTAGGGTTTTGATACTCCTTTTGGTCTTTTACAAGTCTTCTATACATCTTAGATTATTAGCGACACTGGCGCACTACACCAAATTTGATGCAACACACAAGGAGGTTTTTGGACCACCTACCAAACCAATGAAACTCACTTCCGAACCTTTTACATAGACTAGGTTTCCCATTACGCATACCAAAGTGCCCACAGGTTCCCTAGTCCCTCTCCTAGATCTCCAGTCCTAGCTAGATAGCTCGGATCCATCTTGTTTGGGGCCTTTTCATAGTCACTTATACGACACGACCCAATGAGCTTCTCTAATTACCTGAGTCACTTCCTCACTCTTCTTGCACATTAAGGTTTTTACTTTTATTAGACTATTTTCTTGGGTCATTTTTCATACTTGTTTATTGCATTCATTTTTGTATTCACATGTCATTCTAGATCGAATAAGTACACACATTTATCCCCATTTTTAGTTAATCACAATGGACTCATGCACTCTATAAATGCAAAATTATACTCTGTAACCCACCAACAATAGAATTATTTAATTCTTGGCCCTCAAAAATTCACAAAAAAATGTAAACACAAACTAATACAAAAATTTTAACTAATTTTTATTTTATACATAATTTCCTATGAAACCATATGCTCTTGCATCATACACATGAATTAATTTTGAAAACATGAGTTTCTTCTCATAGAACCAAAATTCCATGTTGTGTGGCATCCAAAACACTTGGCTAAGATGCATCTTTGATTTTATTTCCCTTACACTTGACAAAATGCTCATTATAATCATTTTTACGTGTCTTCTTGATTATTATGTCTATCACTCATTCTACTTCATCACACTCCTATTTTGGCATATATCTTCTCCAATATACTCTATTGTCTTCTAATTCTAATTATTTATCATCTCATTTCTGTATTTTATGGATATATATCCACCACATTAAATATGTTAGAGATATAAATTCATTCAGAAACTCAATCCCATAAGCCTTATGAGAAAATGTTCTAATGATTTTATATGGATCTATATGGTTCAATTTAAGATTGATGTACATTCCTTAATAAACCTTTCCTTCTATAAATATGATTAGACCATGTCTCTAATATGATAGTTAACTTCTCTCATTTTTCATTTTTTTAATTTTTATTGCACATTCATCTTCAATAATTGATCACATGCTTTTTGGTGGTTTTCTCTCATGTTCTTTACAAATTCCCTACTTCCGTACTCCTCTCTTCATTCCGTATTAAAGATCTTGACTCGTAACTCCTCTTGGGTTGTCCACATAAACAATTTGGAAATGTTTTTACTTATAATTTTATTTACTAAATCGTTATACTAAAATTATTCCCATACTAAATCCAAATCCCAAGTTCATATCTTAGCTTCAACCAAAGATCTAAGAAAATATCCAAGGATTCTATTTAAAAGTTTTATTTGTAGATGGTATGGTAAAATAAATTAAGAGTTAGTATCTACTTTTTCCATAATGTTCACCATAAATGACCAACTTTTTTTTATCCCCTGCTAGACACTATATTTTTGGTTATCCATGTAGCCTCACAATCTCCCTAAAGAAAATATTTGCAATAAGTATTGTATCTTTGGTCTTCTTACAAGATATAAAACATGTCATATTTGATAAAAATTCCACCGAGTAAAAATGGAATTAACACCCCTCTATGTCCCAAGGAAACCCAAAACAAAATCCATACTTATGTCTCCCCAAGGCATATTTGGGATTGGAAAAGGTTGATAAAACCATGTAATCCAAGATCTCCCTTAAGACAACTGAAAAACATGACATTCTTAAACAAAATTATGCAAACTATTACTCATATTTAGTTAAAAGTAACTCTCCCCAACTATGCTAAGGTTTTATCTAAACCAAACTAACCTACTAATACTCTACAATGTTTCTCTTCTACCAATTTTTTATGCATTAATCCTCATGGTATGTATAATTGTATTCCTATGAAAAAATCCTTCTTGAAAAATTAGTTCAACCAAGGTGTCTTGTTAATGCTTGAAGGTATTGGACATTCTTCCCATGCCTCTATGAAATATCCATTCTATGCATATGGAATCAAATAGAAAAACCTCTACACTCATCTCTTTCAATAGAAAATTATGCTTTACGAGTGAATTTACCACATTTTTATACTTTCCACTTTTGTGCTTCAACACAACTGTATATCCTTGTAGGTACTCCACCTAATTCATATGCCTCTACTTAAACTTTTCCTAGAAGTTAATAAACTACAACACTTGATAGTATGTGTAAAACACCAACTCAATTGGAAATAAGTAATGAATCTAATTCTTCAAAGTGTATGTAATTACGTTAAAATTATGATCATAAACAATATAATTCTTCCTTTCCTCATTCAACCTCTCATTGAAATACTTAATAGGTCTACCTTCTTGAATCAACACTACACCAATTGTTATAGCACCGACATTGTAATCAACCTAAAATACCTTGTGAAATCCAACAATGCCAACATTTGTTTCTATATTAATTTATTCTTCTTCATTTCTATATAATTTTTATTTCATAGTTAAAGGGGGAACATAGACACTAAAACTTGGCATCTTGTCCTTTGGAAATGACAAGTTGGCCTCGATCCAATGCTAAGAAAAATGGTCACATTCTAAGCCAAATAAGTGTACATTCGTCTCTCCTTTTTGAATTTGTTAAATCTACACACTAATCTATAGTTAACCCATGGAATATCAATCAACCAAAGTATTAGTTCGACTCATGAATCATTCCCTAACTTTGATCTTTTCATCATTATTTTCATGTCTAAAACTATACATATCCAGTTAGTAGTGGAGTAAGGTCTTGCCTAAATTATATGATCTTGGATCCTTGCATGCAATGGTTGGTTTTTTTCTAATTTTAAATAATTTTATAATTCAATTCTACTTCCATAGGCTAGCCATAATCTGAATATCTAACATATGGAATTCTATATAAGAAAACCAATTGCACTTTGTAATTTACCTAGCACTCTCATAAGCTCCTATTACAAATATCTATAGTAAAGCACCTAATGATCTCCAAAATATTTCTCAATAAGTTATACATCAATTAGAATAGCTATTGCAACATCTATGAAGCACTAAAATAGGTCAAAAATTCTAACTTCCTCATTTATCAAGCATCCAAAGAGAAAATATCCATGTCATAGCAAGGTAAAATTCATTAGAGCATTGTAAAGGGATCAAGTTTCAAACCTAGTTTCATCCATTTAGATACCACATGTTATATGGATAATTACTTATGGTTTGAGGCATATTTGGAGTTTTTTAGATGTATGTGGTGCACAAATTGTACTTCAATCCAAACACTAACCTTTTATAGGGTCTCTCACTCATAATATCATGTCATTTAGATGATTTTACATATATGCAATAGTTAGGGTTTTATAGAGAAGGTCCTTAGAGTCACTTACAACCACATAAAATATTTCATATTTTCACTTTCCATACATCCAAAACCATACAAAAGAGGATAAAATCATATAATAGAGGTTAAAACTACACAATAGTTCTACAGTCCTAGACAAGAGCAATTTTGAGTTGTAATTTAAAAGATGAAGTATTTATGAATCTAGAATAGTTTTTCATCCCACCCACACACCTAGATCATCACTAAACCACTTTTATAGCTAAGTGATTTTCCCATTGTGTGTTTCAAGAAATCATCTTATTGTTTTTGCATAGTTGTAAGCACTAATGTGTTATTTTGAATGTGCATAGTTAATTTTAATTAATGAATTTAGGATAATACCTTATAACGAACCCTTATATCCTATATTATAAATAAATACACCATCTTATATTTTTAGGGTGTCAATAGGTGTCTTCCTATCACATTCCTCTTGTGTTCCATTTTACATCCTCTAAAAAATTGAGATAAAAGACCTCCACAATATTCTACCCACTAATTATCTTACTAGAAGAATCTTACAATGAGATTGTACCCATAATTCCCATTGTGGAAAGTTGTAAAATTTATTGTTAGTATTTCATGCCTTCTACCTAATAGTTACTGTTAGAATATGTATACAATTATTTTCTACCCACACCCATAAATGTGGAACATCACAAGATCTATTGTTCCTCTATTCACAAGGAAATTAATCATCACTCGATACCAAATGATGTGAATAGGGTTATAGCTCCCAAAAAAGTGCCACCTATTATGTTGTGGAGCTTGTTTTCATGTGTGGAAGTGTTGAAGACTATACACTAAAATTATTGTACACTCTCCACAGTTTTTGGCCTCGAAAAATGTGCACAATATCTTGGGAAACATGCTCTTCTCATATGGGCGGGATTTTGACCCATAGGTTTATGGGAAAATTTTGTTCCATGGTTTTGGTACCCATGGTATTGTAAAAAACTTAAACAATTGTCTATTGATGTACTTTTGATAGGTGAGACATAGTATTACAGAGGTGTGTGAGTTCAAGTGTAAATTCATGAGAGTTTTTAGCACAAATCCAAACAGATATTGGTTTTGTATTGAGAGAGGTGGCTTATAATAAAATTTTAGCAAGTGATTCTTGGTGGATGTATCCCAAATTGGGTGAACCACGTTAAATTATGTCTCTATATTGTGTTCTTTTATTATCTGCACTTTTATTTCATATCTATAATATCTTTGTATATTAGTTTCTACTATTGCAATTATTTGTGGGATTGTTCCACATATTTTATCCCTTATTTCCTAAGACCACCTTACACCATACAATCCTCATAATATGCATGAAATACTAAATCAATAGAAATAATATGCATCAACAAAAATATCAAATGAACATTGATTTAAACAAAAGAACGTTTTTTATATATATATATATATATATATATATATATACACACACACACATATGTTTCACTGATTCTTAGGCATTTCTTTGAAAATGATGAAATAGATAGGGTAACAGGCGTAGGAGGAATACCTGTTGAAATGTTGGTTGATAGGTTGTTGCGCGTGTGTTGACTCCTTGATCCAAAGCTGATCGTGAGAGATTCCTTTTGGCTAGGAGGAACTACCTGAAATGGAAAGAAAGACCACCTAGAAAGAGTTAAATAGTATATGCAGTGGATTGCCTAGTGTGTGCTAGATTTGGGAAGTGTGATACTTCCTAGACGGCTGTCAATCCACTGTTTAAAACAATTTAATGCTGGTAATAAAGTAAATCCTATTGTAGTTAAAATGATTTAGGTATCTCATTTAAAACACAATAAGAAAGATCTAATCTAACAGGCTAGGTTAAGATAAGATCCAAAGGTCAAGTGGTTATGGGTCTCTGCAGGTCTGACAGAGGTCTTAGGCAAGCCACAGGTGAGTATGGGTGATGTGGGAATAGGTAGGTAGGTTATTTTCAGGTTGTATTAGTAAATATAGAGACCGATTCCGGTTAAGGGTGACCGATGCCTATTTGGGAGAACTAGTGTCGATTCTTATGGGATACTGGGAATGTCACAGAATGAGCTTTAGATCTCCCTTATGATTACACCAAGGACTAGGCTGGTTAGAATGAGGTATTAAGTTGTTTGGATGGGATTTGGCGAGGTTTTAATAGGGATATGGAGGGGTGAGTATTAATGGAGGTTAGTGGGTGGCTAGGAGAACAAAGGATGAAAATACAATGATGAAATAAGTGAACTAGAGGAGTAAAATGTTCTACTTACTTGGAATCTAGTTCTAGACATCTGTGAGTGATGAATGAAGGTGTTGATAAGAGGTTGAATGTTGTAGAGGATCACCAAATTTTGGGGAGCTCTTGCATGGGCTGCATGTGCTCTCCTTCTTATCTGATTGAATCAAATATGTGCTAGGGTGAGTGTTGGATAGTTACTGGGTGAATGCTAGATGTCTATGTAAGAGAAAATACTTGATCTCCTTCTTTGCATGTGTGTTCTCCTGAAACTTGTTCTCAAAAGATGTGATATCTCTCAGGAATCTTCCAACCTCGAAAATAAGTTTGTTTTGGGTGTTAAAGGTGACCGATGGCGGTTTCGCCTTAATCGATAAGCGGTTAAGGGTAATCGGCGTCGATTAAGGTGGGATTTCCTAGGTTTACTAAATTGGATAGATCCCCTTGATTTTCTAGGATCTCGTGTGTTGGCCCTGCAGATTAGGATGGAAGCTTCTTTTAAGCATGCGGGAATGTGGTTAGAGGGAATGTAGGCATTGATTGTTAGGGTTTTGGTAGGTCTTAGTTAGTTATGGCAACTTACTAAGAATAGGTCTTAGGGTGAGGTGAGGTGGATATGTGGGTATTATCTCAATTAGGATATATAAATAATAAATATAGTGAGGATAATGAATTAATTTAATTTTAATAATTAAATGAATATTATAGTGAGGTGAAGGGGGCCATGGCTAGGTGGATGTGTTCAAGGTATTTATTTATCAAGGGACCAAGGGGAGTGTGACCCAATTTTGGTGTCTACATTTTTCCCATTTTTGTTGCGTAGCTTGTATTAGTAAGTGATCTTTGACAAAAATAAGATGTGGTTGCCCCATTTGTGGGTATAGGTGATCCCCCTCAAACTAGGAAATGATGAGGTAGAAGGTAGAATTGGTGTGTGTTTTTATAAAAGGTAAATGTGATGAAAAGGAAGGTGGGTAACAGGGGAAAAAGGAGAAAATTCTACTCAGGTAATCTAGGTAATGGGTTAAGGTCAAAGGTAGAAACATTCAAATGCACACACACACAAATTGCAGCATAGTACTAGGTTGAAGAATAGGTAAAATCTATATTGTCTAAGGTCGATAGGGTTATCCAAACAAGGTTGAGGTGATTAAGTATCAATATATAGGATATAGTCGGGGAAACACAACATAGGTTAGGTGCAAGAATGTTTAGGTGTGTTCTAGTACACCAAAGGTAGGGTCAGGATAAATGGTCATGGAAAGAGGCAAGGTAAGGTCATTAGGTCAATCAACACAGGTAACAGGGCCATAAGGTATAGCAAACACAGGAGGTCAAAGGTCACTAATGATGGTCCAGGTCCAAGAATCTAGGTCATGGCATGGGTAGGGCTGAGGTATGGGTAAAATAACAAGTCCCTAAAGGAGGACGTGGGTAGGTAATAAATGATGAGGGCAAGAGGGTGAGGGGAATGGTCAAGGTAAAGATTGGGTGTGGAAAAAAGAGTGACGGGTAGGGTAATAGGGTAAAATTTAGGGCAATGTGGAAAAGTATGTGACCGATGCCGGTCAAGGGTAACCGACGACGGTACAAGCTAACCATCCACAGTAAGGTAGGGCACAAGACTGATGCCGGTGAAGGTAAAACCGGTGTCGGTTAGGTCAGGTTTAGTATAAAAACAAAAAATATGTGTTTTTTGTTATTCATTTGTCATCTAGCAAATTGAGAAAATGACACAAGAGAGGAGAGAGAAAAGGGAAAAGTGTCTAGACGGAATAGAGAGTTGAGTTAGCGAGCCAAACGGTGGGTGATTGGTTGTTGAGAGGTAGGTCCATGGGATTGGTGTGTGTGATTTGATTGGTTGGAGTTGTGGGTATTGATTTGGTGATGGAAAAGGTTGCGAGAGGGATCGGGTGGGCCACCGCAGTAGTAGCTCAATGTGCCACCACGATGATGGTAGCATGATGAGGTAAGCATCCAACTCTTGTTGTGTTTTGTTAGATAGATTAGGTGATTTGGAAAATTGGGTTTTGGTTTTTTGTTTTTGGTGGGGAAAATAAAATTTGGAAGATGGGAGGGTAAATTGGGTAAAATAGGAGTGGGGAGAGAGATAAGTGGGAGAAGAGGGGAGGGGATGAGGTGTAGGGGGAGTTGTAGGTGATTTTGGGTGGGTAGAAGTGTCAGGGGTGGTAAGTTTTTGAGAAGGGAGGGTTTGGGGTTACGAGGTTTTACACGAATGACAGTGACCGGCGTCAGAGGGTTAAACCGATATTGGTCACGAAAGCAGTGATGGATGCGGTTTAGGGGTGACCGTGGTAACTTAGAGATATCGACACGAAATGAGGTGACCAATGCCGGTTTAGGGGTGACCGTGGTCACTTAGAGAGAACGCGTCGTAAAGTTTTGGAGAGCAAGGGGCAAAAGTGCCACAGATTGGGTGGTTGAGATGGGTAGGGGTAAAATAGGGTGCGAAAAAATGAGAGTGGGTGAGTATGGGTATGATAAATGTAGATTAAATTGTTGTTTGTATTGGATGCAGGGGAGAGATCATCATGCATGTAGGATAGGGTTCCACCCCTGCTCATGATAGTTCATGGTGTAGTGACCCCTGAGGAGTTGCAACATGTGGAGGAGGTAGGCTTGAGTGGGGTCCGATGCTTTATCATCATGTAGTCCGGGAAAGCTGAGTCGATGGTCACTCTCATCGATAGATGGAATTCCATGACCAACACGTTCCACCTACCGACAGGTGAGATCATGATTACCCGGAGGACGTGTTCAGGAGTTTACAACTACCCATATTAGGTACATAGGTCTATTCAATCTCCTCTAAGGCCTCAAAGGAGATGATGTTGACAGTGTTTGGAGAGGGGATGGCTGAGATGACATTCCATAGTGCCAACTTGAACTATGGAGAGATGTACCTAGCCCGTCCAGAGGAGACGAGGCTAGTAGTTCTATTGATGGAGGTAGTGTGCTACTTTACACTCCCAGATGCAAAGGGTGGGTGGTTTCCCAGATCATTGATGGGGGTACTCCATGACATGGTGATAGATCAAACCCGCTTTTCATAGGTGCCAACATTCTTAGTGTATTTTATATAGGAGTGTGGGCATATGGATGGTTGCAGTGCGAGTTCAGCTGTGTTGTACCTTTTACTTCACTGCTGGGCATATGAGCACATTAACTATGTGTGTCTAGTGGGTATGCCCCAGGCCGATGCCTTTCCACCAAGATTTTTACGAGTGGGATATAGACTATGGGTGCCTACTATTGGAGAGCGAGAGATCAAACAGGCCCACACATGATGTGGCCTATTATAGGCATTTATTGGAGGGGTTGTCAGAGTGGACATCATATGGAGGCTATATGTGGGCTTCCCATCATATAGGAATATGCGTGATGAGCTAGTTGGCCTCTAGTTATTGTGATGGATGTAGGGTCATTGTGCCGGGGAGCACGAGATGATCCTGGTTGATAGAGTTAGGTGGAAATTTGGGCTGCTACATGACATACCTCTGCCCTTCCCGCAATACAAGAGAGACGATGTGGAGAGGCCCTTACCTCTACCATAGCCGATAGTGCCCACAAGGTAGGAGGAGTAGGTAGTAGACCTGGTGGATTGATGATGTCAAGGTCATAGACATATATAGATAGTGGTGGGTGGCTCATTTATGAGCCATACCACCTAGGCAAGAGGCATACAGATCTAGCCACCATCACGGTGTAGAGGGACACCCTACAGGGGCAAGTGGTGACGCTGATTACCCGTTGGGTATGGTAAAGACATAGCTTGCTAGCTTAGAGGTGGAGGTGGCCGAGTTACATGTACAGGTGGCCAGTCTTCAGGCCCAGATGGCCCAAGGTGGGGATGGAGATGGAGATGGAGATGATGGTCGGGTGGCTGCCCTACAAGCATAGGTGATAGGGTTGCAAGGCTATTTGGCCACAGTACAGGCATAGATTGGGGCTTTATAGGCCCAGATATAGGCATAGGGTAAGGGCCGATGGCACCACCACGAGCACGGGGGACAGGGTCCCTAGTTCATAAGTAGGGGCGGGACAGGTCCCACAGATAGGTACGAGGATCGAGGCCTATGGGGCCACCATAGACTATGCCCATATCTAAGTTATGATGGATGCCCTAGGTGAGGCCAGATACTACCAGGATTAGCTGATGGCGGCCAAGATAGATTTCCTATCCTATGGAGAGTATAGGGCACAACAGGCCTCGAGTGAGAGGACGAGATCCTCACACTCATAGTGTAGAGAGCACAGGGGGCCATCGAGCTCCGAGATAGGATCAGGGAGAGGCCACCAGCTCATGGAGACTAGCTCCAGGTGATGTGCCAACATGGACCTAGCCACCACCTATGATGGGTGAGGGAGATGATACGGGATATGGAGGAGCCAATAGATGAGGAGCCGAGGAGAAGCCTCAGAGAGATTGACATGGAGGGTGTCTAGTATGGTGAGAAGAGATTTTGTATTATTTTTTATTATTTTATTGTATACGAGACCGGCCTGTATGTCGATGACATTTTGTATTGAGTATTGGCCTACATGTTGAATATTTTGAGATATGGACATGATTGGATATCTATGTATATTGTATTGAGACACACATATTTGTTTATATGATGAGATGGATGAGATTCTTGATTTGTTGGTGTTTTATGAGAATTTTGATTTTTTTGTTGTGATATGGACAAAAACTAGGTGAGTTAGGCATGATGGAGTCAAAGGTTGGTTTAGGCATGGATCGAGTCGAGTCTTAGGCATGGATCAAGTTAGGTATTAGGCATAGAGTGAGTCAAGTTGGTTTAGGTATGGATCAAGTGAGATTAGTTTAGGCATGGATCGATCAGGTTAAGTCTTAAGCATGGATCAATTCAGGTCTTAGGCATGGATCGATTCGGGTTGGTTTAGGCATGGATCGAGTCAAGTTGGTTTAGGCATTGATCGAGTCGGTCATAGTTTTATGCATGGATTGAGTTAGGTTTTGGTTTAGGCATGGATTGAGTTAGGTTTTGATTGTAATTCATTAATATTTGCAATGAATGATGATATGGGTCATTTTATGATGTTTTATAATACATGCATGATGGTAAAGAAATGGTAGTCAAAATAAATGTATGGTGTGGTGATGATAAAAATGTGAAGCAACTTGTTATTTGTTTGGTTTAATTTCCAATTTTGGATATAAAAAGGAAACTAAGTAGGGTAGAGTGTGATTTGAGAAAAATGAAAAATGAAGTGGTTAGGGTAGAGAGTGGCCGAGCTAAACTCCAAGGGGCCCATGCCCTTGGAGTGCTACCTACATAGTCCCAACGGAAAGGGACCTTAGGATGATGTAGTTCTCCCATAAGCTAGGAAAGAATATGAGGAGGTAGGAAAATGAGTTGGTAGGTTTTAGGCATGATTTTGGAATTAGGTCTGTTAGGTGTGGGTGGGTTATAGGAAAATTGGTGTAGGTGATGTTGATTGTGGAAAAAGAAGAAGATTACCCCAAAGGTACGCGTCGAGGACCAAGTCCTGTATAAGGTAATCAAAACGTAAATAAAGACGGTTAAAAGATATGAGGGGGCAATAAATCCACCTGATTGGTTAGGATCATACCAAGTAGATCATACCTTTGAGGAGGTGATGAACGTAAGACCCTAAATGCATTGCATGATTAATTGTTCTAAGGGTGAATAATAGACACATGATCACTAAATGTCACAGTTCCAAGAGGTCCCTTGAGGCAGTAGGAAATGGGAGTGCGAATGGTGAGAGGGGTGAAAGGTGGGTAATTTTTATATGATATGTGGTAGCATGCTCTTTGGGCAAGAGATCCGAGGTCACAATGGGCAAGTCCATGATGAAAAGTCTTCTATTTTGACTTGTATTTGAGATAGGCTGATCAATTGAGAAGTCTATATGGGATGATAAAATTAAATCCTTGAGGTCTTCATGAAGCTGATTGATGCAGAAGCTTAAAATTCTCTCATTTTTTTAAAACACTTTACATAGTTGTCCTTCGAGGGAGAAGTCTATTTATAGCAGTGATTACCAAGAGGAAGATGTCCTTTTGAGGGAGTCATCTTTTTATTAGAAGTTTGACTCAAGGAGTTAGGTCCCAAGTGAGGGCTTCGAAGTCATGGACAAGACCAAGGTGAGGAATAGGATTCTTGTTCAGATAGTAGGGTGAAATGACCATGGGATCTCATCTAAAGGTAGACGAAAAGTATCCATGAGAATCATGTTATGTGCAGTGTGTGGTACACATATTCAAGAGGAGATAACAAGTGACAGGTACTCACATGATTCTGGTTTAATCATTGGTGAGGTGTAAGAAGTGGATAGCGCTCAAGGGACGAGCATGGAAAGAGGCAAAAAGTGATGTAGGACTAAAATTCAACAATAGAATGGTCAAAGATGCAAGGCGTTAAGGGGCTCAGGTTTGGGTTTACCATCAAGTGAAGATAAATGATAAGCACCTGATCCATAAGTATGAGTCACTGATGTATGGTCCAAGCCAATTAGGAGAAAATTTTCCCTGTTTACTTTTTTCTGCTTTGGTTACATGTTGATTTTCCTTTAGGACAAGGTCACCGACTTGGAAGGTTCGTTCATGGACACGTTTGTCGTAGGCACATTTGATATGTTTTGGTAAACTTGGAGGTGGTCAAGAGCATTAAGACAATGTTTGTCTAATAACTCAAGTTGTGCTTAAATGGTCCTAACAAAATTCATCATCATTGAGCATGTCATGGAGAGAAATGTGGAGTGAGGGGATCTGGACTTTGAGAGGCAGAATAGCCTCTGTACCATAGACCAAAGAAAAAGGAGTAGCGGCAGTGGAAGTGCGAATACTAGTGCGTTATGCCCACAGGGCAAAAGGAATGTGTGTATGCCAGTCCTTCCCAGTATCATTAACCACTTTCATGAAAATTTTATTTAAGGTTTTATTAGTGGATTTGGCTTGGCCATTGGTCTGTGGGTAATAAGGTGATGATAAACTTAGCTAAATGCCGAAGGCGTCACAAATTTTTTGTAATGTTTTTTTTGTTTAATTTGTTTCCATTATCAGTGATGAGGCGATGAGGAACACCAAAGCGACAAATGATGTGATGATTGATGAACTCACATATTTTCTCAATTTTCATGGAGATGATTGGTATGGCTTCAACCCATTTTGTGTAGTATTTGGTAGTAGTGATAATCCATTGATGGCATTGGGAAGAATGGGGGTTAATCTCTCCGACAAGATCCAAACCCCATTGAGAGAAGGGCCAAAGGTCACGAGTGACCTATAAGGTGTGACTGGGTGTATGATGAAGGTTGGCATGTTGTTGGAATTTTACACAATGTTTGACATAGTCGCAACAATCATGGTTGAGGATCAGCCAGTAATAGCCTAGGAAGAGAATACACTTAGCAACAGCAAGGCCACTGAAGTGACCTCCACATATGCCATCATGAACTTCCTTAATGGTATAAGGAATTTCAAAACTCATGAGGCATCGTAAGATAATACCATCAAATCCATGCTTATAGAGAAGGACCCCCATGATGACGTAATAAGAGACCTTTTTAAGGAATGTGTGTTGTTCATTTACGGGTGAGATTAAGAGGTAAGATGAGAGATAAAGATAGTCGAGAATATTTTTTATACCAAAGGTCACTTGGGTCCAGGTGACGGTTCTAATGGAGTAAAATGTCATGAGGTAAATATGAAGGTGATTGGAGTCATTGTATGGTGACAAAGATTTTAGAAATGACAGTGAAGCGGGTATTTGAGAAGCCAAGCAGCCCATGTTATCTCAGTAAATTTGTTGGTTTAACGAGGGATGGTTTGAAGGACGTAACGATAAAAGGTGGTCAAAATTATGTCTACATGATGTTTATACTTTTGAAGTATCTCATTATGACATTGGTATATACCATTGACTTAGTTTATAACCAATTGAGAATCACCAAAGATGTTGATTTATTTGACATATCGGGTGTAGGTAGCTTGGAGACCTAATACGAGCGCTTCGTATTTGACAATATTGTTTGTACAATCAAAATTTAGTTTGAAAGACAAAGGCATGGGTTCACCATCAAGTAGAATGAGGATAAAAATCCCCACCCCCACGCTGACACTTGGAACCATCGAAGAAGAGTGTCATTTGGTAAGCGGGTTTGTCCAAGGAAAGGGTAGCAATTGACTCATATAGAAAGTCAAAGTTAGAGGGTTGATCCCTGAGAATAGGTGTGCCGTGGAATAGGTGAATATCTTGGCCCTTGATGGAATTTTGATGAATGAATTCGAGGTCGAGATAGGCTAAGAGCATAAACCATCGTGCGGCATGCTGATTTTGATAAGGTTGGGCATATATGAAGTGTAAGGGGGGGTGTTGGTCACAACATAGGTTTTGTGGTTGAGTAGGTAATGGCGAAGTTTTGTGGCAATGAAAACTAAGGCTAAACAAAGTTTTTAAGATGGGTGTATTGAGTTTCGTAATCCAAAAGAGTATGGCTTATGTAATAAAACACCTACTCCATGTGTTGTTCATCACGATGAGTGAGCATGGACCCCAAGGAGTGATCGTAGCGAGAGATGTATAGGTAGAAAGGTTGATCATCTTTAGGTGGAATGAGTGCGGGTGGTTGGAGAAGGTATTGTTTTAAGGCCTCAAAAGCTTTGTGGTAGTCATCACCACATTTAAAGGAGACATCCTTCTTGAGCAGATGATGAAATGTTTGACACCGATTAGATAATTGTGAAATGAAATGGTGAATAGACTGAAACTTACCTTGCAAGCTATGAAGTTGTGTAAGGTTAGTGGGTGGAGGCATTTCAAAATGTCCTTGACTTTAGCATGGTCAACTTCTATACCACATAAGGAAACGATAAATCCCAGGAGCTTTTTGAGAGAACCGCTGACGACACAATTCTTGGGTTGAAGGTGAACACAATATTTAATGATGTGGTCAAAAATGGTTTTTAGGACAGAAAGGTGCTCAGAGTAGTGTTTAGATTTTTCCAGGAGATAATCCACGTAATCTTCCAATATACGATGCATGATGTCATGGAAGATGTAAGTCATAGCCTGTTGATATGTGGCACTGACATTTTTAAGGCCAAAAGGAATGACTCAGTAGTAGAAGATCCCCCAAGGGGTGATGAATGCGGTTTTGTGTTGATCCTCCAGGGCAAGCAAGATTTGGTTATAGCCTGAGAATCCATCCATGAGTGATAACATCTCGTGACCAGTGGTAAGGTCAGTTGGTCAATACCTAGGTGCAGAGGGAAGTCATCTTTTGGGCAAGCTAGGTTGAGGTCATAGAAATCTCCATGCAAATGTAGAGTCCCCTGTCACCTTAGTGACAGGGACAATGTTAGAAATCCAATGAGGATAATCAATGGGTAATATGAAGGAAACAAAAAAAAGGCGCTGAAGTTATTCTTTGACGAGAAGGGAAATGCGAGGGTGCATTTTCCTTAGCTTTTGTTTGATGGGTTTGGCATCGGGAATGGTTATGATATTGTGGACTACTATGGTGGGGTCAATACTGGGCATGTCTGCGTAAGACCAAGTGAAAGCATGGTTATGATTTTTGAGAAAAGAAGTGATGGCTTCCTATATAGTAGCATCTAAAGATTGACCAATCTTTAAGATGTGTGGGTCATCGTGAGTATGAATGTTGATCTTGATAATCAATTCATTCAACATGGTTTTCATCTCAGAGGGTAATGACCGATGAATATATGAGTCTTCTATACTAAGGTAGGTGAGTATAGATTCATCATCCCGACATGAACGACGTTAATGGAAGTGTATCGTCCTCAATCATTTCAAGACACAGGAAGGGAAGAGAGGAAGGAGCCTCGCCCTCGTGTTGATAAGTCAAAGGCCCCAAGGAAATGGTGTTTATGAAATTTTTTTAGGAGGATTAGATTTGGGATCCATCGAATCCGTTGGTGAAGGTGGTGATGGAGGTGGAGCAGGTGAAGAGGGTGGAGAAGGGTTGATGTCCTCAATGAGTTCAATGCGGGCCTGTTTGGTAGGTGGTTTAGGAAAGCCGATAGCACTATGGTCATTATGTTTATGGGTAGTACATGGAATAATAGTATGGCGGCCTTGCTCTTAAAATCCAAAACTAAAACCCTTCCACACACATCGGTGCAAGAAGGTGTGGGTGAAATAGCGATTGGTGAGTGACAGAAGTCGGCTGAAAATGGACATGTTTGTGATGGTTATTTAGGTGTGTAAGTTGTAGTATCAAGTCCCCATAGGTAAGACTAGTATGAAGGTGGGAGGACTAAAGGAGGCGCTTTCTATATGGTGATCATAACGAGGGTATTAGTGAATACTTCCATACTCTCGTGGAGTAAGGAATGTGTTGACACGTTGAAAATGTCTTCCAAGGATCGGTGGTTAGGATATGGGGTAGCTAGCTGGAATAGATGATGTTTCGGAGGTCGACATAGAGGTGGAGCTAACAGATTAGGAGGTCGATGGGTTGGCCATGGAGGTTATGGTGAAGGTAGGAATGGAGGAGGCATGTGCGGTTGAGGTAGAAATGTATTGGTAAGAGGAGGTGTAGGTGAAGTGGTAGTGGTTATGGAGGTAGATGTCTTAATAGGTATAAGCATGTCATTGGGTCGAGTAAAGCATGTTGCATGTTTTAAAAGGTGATGGATCAGCTGGAATAGTATAGGTGTGCCCTTCATGCTAGAACTTTACACAACGATGCAAAGTGGAAGAGATGCAACTCATAACAAGAATCCAGGGTCTACCAAGCAACATGTTATATTAAAATTCCCCCTCCAAGACGTAAAATAGCTCTGGAATAGTGTGGGGGCCCACGCAAACATGGAGGATGACGGTGCCTAGTGTAGAGGTGATAGCATCATTGAATGAATGCAACATGACATGATGTTTATGCATGTAATTGTTAGGTATGCACATTTGAGCGAATGCATGGGATGAAATGATATTAATGCTAGCACCCCATCGATCATTACATGTTGTACATGTATATCATCGATGTGGAAAGAGATGAAGAGGGTTGGGTCTGGGTCATTTGTTTGGTGCGTGCGATCTCTTCCTCTAAGAAGCTAAGGGAGGCTACTTGGTAAGTAGGGTTCGGTGTGGATAAAGGTGGAAATTTGGTGAGAGAGGCTACATGATGGGGTGTGATAATGGAGGATACGGGTGTAGGGTCATTGGGTAAAACCTCAATAGATTGAAGAACCTCCATGAGAGCTTAACGATGGGATTCTGAGGTTTGGATGAGGTCATATAGGGACATTTTGAGGGGCGATTGGTCTAATTTTTGAGCATGGTGTGATGTGTAACCCCATTAGAAATAGGGTATGTGGGACCTCGATATAGTAATTTTAGGTTTGGGTGCAAATGGTATGTTGGGTATAGAATTGGTTGGCGAATCGGTTGCCTTTTCCTTGCCTTTGTTTTTTTAAAGCACGAGTAGTGACATGTATCATGTTGATTTGAGGGATTTGGTAAATGGAGAAGGTGTAGGTAAGAGTGGTATAATGACATGATAGGAAAAAACCTACCTGGGAGAAAAGCCTTGTGAGGTGAGTTGGGTGCAATGACATTTAAGTAATGGTGCGGCAAGTCTCCGATATGAACCATGTTAATTTCGAATCTTGGGGGTGGCTCTAGGATTTGTGGGGGTGGAGGTCATGGTTATTGAGTAGGAAGTGAAGGAAGGACTGTGAGAATGGGTGTCGGTGAAGTAGGGTCCTCATCAAGAAGGTCGTCATCGTCAAATTTGGCTTCAGGAGGACACAACTGGATAAGGATGGTTTTTAAAGCCTTGTAGTTCTCCACATCATGCCCTAGCACACGATGGTAGACAAAAATTTTAGTTTCATAAAACCATTTTGGCTTGGGTTTGAGAGGGACATAAGGTCGAGCAGTGGTAATGTGATAATAGAAGTCTCAAGGAGGTTGGTTAAGATATTGGCATAGGACCCTGCTAGTGGATCGCAATGGGAAGTGAAAGTGGGTTTGGGCGTAGGTACAGTTAATTGTTGAGGAACGGTCTTTGCAGGAGGGGGAGTGGGTCAAGCTATGGTTTTGGGTCTTTGGAGTGGTCTTGGGTGTTGGTCATGTTTTCTGGGTAGGGGTATGGTAGATGAACGAGTAGGAGGGTGTATGGTTGTTTTGACTACCTTATTGAGGGGTAGCAGATTTTTTCTTGGGATGCACCTTCTTGGGTATAGGTTATATGGGTGTATGAGATCTAGAGGAAAAGTGTATGGGTGAAGAGGGTGAGTTACCCAGGGAGATAACAGAGGTGCTGTGAAGGTAGATGACACGGGTCGTGTAGGGGGTGTGAGGGACAGAGACTGAAGTGTAGTGGGTAGTGAAGAAGTTGTTGAGGGTATTGGAGGTATGGGTGGTAAAGATGTTGCAGGTGTGGGTGTAAGTCGTGTCGGGCGCTTGGGTATGTTAGAGGTTTGTGAGGGAGGAATGGGTTGTTGTGTTTTTGGTTTATCGATGGGTGGAGGTTTCTTAACCGCACTAGGAGGTTGAGGTCCTAAGACGGATGGAAAGGGTGAAGGTGATGCAGGTATGATTGGTGCAGCCGGGGTATGAGTTCTATGGGATTGGTTTTCTTTTGGGTGCCGGAGTAGGATTGGTGTTGACTTTGGAGGATGTAGCAAAATCCTAGTTTGATAGGTGGATGACTAAGGCTAGTGGTTGGGGTGACCCCTAAGGTAGTCATAGGTTTAGTCGAGGAAGATGATGTAGGAGTAGGTTTGGATTTAGATGTATGTTGGGTTATGGGTGAGGGTGTATGTTGAGCTGTGATAGGTATATGCAGAAGAAGTAGTGATAGAGAGTGGTTGTGCTCGGTTCAACTAGCCAAAATATTTTTGGGTAGATGGTGGAAGTATCAACAAGTCACATCTACATTTACGTTGAGACAAGAAGCAGAAGCCATCCCCATAATAAGGCTCTGTCCACATAATCTAAGTAATCGGCTAAGCATGAGAATGGCACATCTATAGGCAATGTTGATGAGGACCTAATGGTAATTCCCGTAAAATGTCTCTTAAAGATAGGGAATTTGTTGGATTCAGATTCCATGGGTAAGAGAGCCGAAAGTAGGTCTGTAGGATCTTGGGTAGCTGATGGAGAATGGTCACCTAGAGGCAAAGGTATCTCTATTGGATCCTTGATAGGTGGAGGAAATGGGTGTTCCTTTGTAGGTGGAGGAGATGATGGGTGCTCCTCTATGTGTGGAGGAGATAAACAAGCATCCTCCATGGACTAAAGAATTATTGTGGGTGACGGTTCCCTAAGTGGAGAAGCCAAAGGTGAAATAGCAGTTGACATTAGCAAAGGGCTCTCCATGGTGAGGAAGGATGTGAAAGGTGTTCCTCTGCATGGGTGGAGGAATAGTGAGGTGGGTTCCAATGCGAAGGAGGACTTTGGGCTAGAATTTCATCTATGGAAGGAATATGAGGTAATTGGGAAGCAATGTGTGCATCATTGAAAATAGCATGGACCTCGGGTATGGATATCATGAGTTGAGGTCTCACCAGTTTGATCAGAAAAAGGGTCATGATTGGGAAATGGTTTCTTGAAGATGTGTAGGTTTTGATTGGCAAGTGCGTTAGGATTATCCACAATTAACTTGCCTTTCTCAAGTATTTCTTGGACAATGTTTTTGAAAGTGATGAAATTTCCGTCACTATGACCCTTTACTCGATGATAGTTATAGAAGTCATGTTCTTTATACCATGTGGTTGTGGGGTGAGAAGGATCAAAACTAGTGTGTGGTTTTATAGGCGGAAGGGTGATGGCCCTAGATTTGATGATATTTTCTAAGACAGAAGAATAAGGTTCCCTAATCGGGGTATATTTCCATTGTTCCCGTCTGAATTGAAAATTTTGAATGGGTGAGAGATTAGATGAGGGGCTAGCCTAATTTGAAAGATGAGCCAAACCAAATTTGATTACCACTCACATGTTAGCGGTGCCCTTGGCCTTTGAATAATTGTTCTGTGGTTTGGAAGAAGAAGAGGTATTGTTTGACTTGAATGTCGAGTTTTTATTGCGTAATTGGATTTTCTTCTCTTCGATGGCCCTAATCTCTAGCTTTCGTGCCATGGTGAATGCTTCATCGAAGGTTCGGAAAGTCTGGACCTGCAGGGTTGGCGAGATATGTCTAGTACAATCCCGCATAAAGAGCTCAATGAGTTTGTTTTGTGGGAGTTGGAATGTGAGTTTATTAATCAAAGCTACGCAAGCGAACAAAAAATTTGCTATAGATTCATCATCATCGACGCATGCGTGGAGTGTAGGTTAGTCATGGTAACCTTCTTAACGATATTGATGGAGAAGTGATCCAAGAAGGCTTGGGCTACTTGATTAAATGAAAATATAGAGTCTCTAGGTAACCCACTATACCAATCTAACATAGGTCCAATCAGAGACATGGGAAAGGTCCTTAAGAGCAAAGCATCATCGTGGGCGATTAGGTAGCACCTGTGTTTGAAAGACCACAAATGCTATTGTGGGTCTTCCTTGCTATTGAAATGGTTGAATTTAGGCATCTCCCAATGCATGGGGTATGGACGGATAGGAATGGATGGGTGGATAGGCTCATTACAAATCTCATCATAGGTGAGAGTATTTCGGGAACCAAAACCGATGCCTCCAATGTCTGCATCTTGACCATCATTAACTTGATTAGGTCATTGGTAGGTTGTGATGGTTGGGTGCCTCCTGTAGCATAAGAGGGTTAGTGTTGGGCATGTAACAAGGGTGACATTCCAATATATGGTGCTGCCATGTAGGTAGATTGAGAAGAAGGTAGTGAAATAGGGGTACGTACCCAGAGTGAATAACAGATGAAACAGGAGGCTACTGATAGTACGTATATGGAGGTGGAAGGGTCGTGGTGACCCTAGTGGCAATGGGGGCCAATGATTGTGGAATAGAAAGGACCATGTTTTGAAAAGGGGTAGGGGTCACTAACATGAGAGGTGGTTGTGTAGCTATGGGTATATGCGAGACAATAGGGGTGGATGAGGTTGTGTTTTGGGTGGTTGTTGAAGGTATGGTGGATGTGGTAGGTGCAATGGATGTAGCAGATATGGCAGTCATAATGGGGATAGGACCTAGCTAAAAATGACCTGGGGTAAGGTAGATGTGGGCAACATGGAGCTAGCTGGGGCTGGAGCAGGAGTGGGAATGAGAGTCGAGGGGATAGATACGGGCATGTCATATATCAGCTAACCCGAGGCATCTCGAATGGATGAGTGTGAAAGATAAAACTACAAGGTGGTAGGGTTTTGGTCAAGGAGTCGTGCGAACTCCTCATCTCTGGTAGCGATAGTGATAGGTTAGATAGGTTCCATGGCGGGTGATAAAATGGAAGGTGGTGAAGGACTAGGTGGGAGTGGTTGACAATTGGCATGGAATATAAGGGTGTTTTCTTATCGATGCGTCAGCACCATGTGAACAGACACTAATGTGGTAAGACAACTTTAGTAAATGACACAAAAATACAACAATGACATGATAGATAGGTGGTGGTAGGTGAATTAGGGTTAAAATTTTAGTTAGAAAATGACATAGGCTAACCGATGTCGGCAATTAGACTAAACCAACACCAGTCATAGGTAGGTAACCGTTTCCGATCATTGTGGAAATGGACAGTTGGTGAAAATAAGTTATAAAGCCAAATTTTCTAGGTATGCCAAATATTGATGAGATTTACCAGGTCAATGGGAGTGATAATAGTGACAGGGACTCTGAATAGTCGAAGAAGGTGAACATGTGTCCTTTTGGGTAGGTTAACCAAAACGACAGTGAACCGACATCGGTTGGGTATAACTGATGACGGTCAAATGGTAATTGACGATGGTCGTTGGACCGACACTGGTCACTGTGAAATTGAAACAGTGATGAAGAAGATGTGGTTGTGAGTTAAAATTTGATGTGGAATTAGACCCAGAATTCTGAGAATGGTGAGAATATGGTCCAGGCACACTCAGATGAAGCTAGAATACACCAACTGTGATGAGGAGCGTGCAAGGAGAAAAAGCAAAAATGAAGAGCGTGACCTCTCACCTCAAAATGCAAGCCAAGTAGAAATACTAAGAAAAATGTGATCCTAAGAGTGCATTTTCTATTATGTTTGTTTAGATTATGTTATTTAAGGACTGACTCATGAACTGTAGAATAGAGTTTTTTGGTGAGGATGGCTTCCTACGAAGAAGGAGATCTAAAAGGTGAGGTTTCAGGTATGTTATGGTGGGGGCGGGCTTTGCTCTGAAGTATGACTCGATAGAGTAGTGAGCTGGGGAGTACCTTCCAATCCTCAGATTAGTGTGATCGTTGATAGGCGTTCCTAGGAAAGATGTTATTTAAGAATATGTATTTTTTTTGAATTTGTGCAATTTGGTAAGACTCGAGAGAGATAAAGAGATGTACTTTCTATGATTCAATTTTCAACCCTTATTTGGGCATGACTTCCAGCATATAGGCTACCCTCAATTAATCTAAGCTAATGAAGAAAATTAAAATGAAATGTGATGATTTTTAAGTGCAAATCAAAATATGGAATTCGATGACACAAATAGATGAAGAGGGAGAGGGATGCTCTTTCACTAAAATGCAGAAAACAAGAAGAAATGGTTCTTTTTATGCACACCAAAAGAAAGGTTTCTTTTAGAGAAAATAGAAAGAAAAAGAAGGTTACCAAGGAAGAAAATTAATGTGTATGCTTTTTAGAAGGGAAAAAAAACACAACTTTTCCTAAGAATGAATAAAAATGCAAGGAACCCTGGATGGGTCCCACCGGCGTGCCAAAATGTTTCACCGATTCTTAGACATTTCTTTGAAAATGACGAAATAGATAGGGTAACGGGTGTAGGAGGAATACCTATTGAAATGTTGGTTGATAGGTTGTTGCACGTGTGTTGACTCCTTGATCCAAAGCTAATCGTGAGAGCTTCCTTTTGGCTGGGAGGAACTACCTGAAATGGAAAGCAAGACCACTAAAAAGAGTTAAACAATATATGCAGTGGACTGCCTAGTGTGTGCTAGATCCGAGAAGTGTGATACTTCCTAGACAACTGTCAATCCACTATTTAAAACAATTTAATGCTGGTAATAAAGTAAATCCTATTGTAGTTAAAATTATTTAGGTATCTCATTTAAAACACAATAAGAAATATCTAATCTAACAAGCTAGGTTAAGATAAGATCCGAAGGTCAAGTAATGGGTTCTGGGTCTCTGTAGGTTTGACAGAGGTCTTAGGTAGGCCACAAGTGAGTATGGGTGATGTGGGAATAGGTAGGTAGGTTATTGTTTTGGGTTGTATTGGTAAATACAGAGACCGATGTCGGTTAAGGGTGACCTGATGCCGGTTTGGGAGAACTGGTGCCGGTTACTATGGGATACTGGGAATGTCACAGAACGAGCTTTAGATCTCCCTTATGATTGCACCAAGGACTAGGCTGGTCGGAATGAGGTATTAAGTTGTTTGGATGGGATTTGGTGAGGTTTTAATAGGGATATGGAGGGGTGAGTATTAATGGAGGTCAGTGGGTGGCTAGGAGAACAAAGGATGAAAATACAATGATAAAATAAGTGAATCGGAGGAGTAAAATGTTCTACTTACTTGGAATCGATTCTAGATGTCTGTGAGTGATGAATGAAGGTGTTGATAAGAGGTTGAATGCTATAGAGGATCACCAAATGTTGGGGAGCTCTTCCATGGGCTACATGTGCACTCCTTATCCGATTGAATCAAATCTTTGCTAGGATGAGTCTTTGGATGGTTGTTGGGTGAATCTGGATGTTTGTGCAAGAGAAAATACTTGATCTCCTTTTTACATGCATGTTCTCCCTGAAACTTGTTCTCAAAAGATGTGATATCTCTTAGGAATCTTGCCAACCTCGAAAATAAGGTTGTTTTGGGGGTTAAAAGGTGACCGACATGGTTCCGACTTAACCGGTGGTGGTTAAGGTAACCGGCATTGGTTAGGGCGGGATTTCCTAGGTTTACTAAATTGGGAAAATCCCCTTGATTTTCGGGATCTCGTGTGTTGGCCCCGTGGATTAGGATGGAATATTCTTTTAAGCATGCGGGAATGTGGTTAGAGGGAATGTAGGCATTGATTTTTAGGGTTTGGGTAGGTCTTAGTTAGTTATGGCAACTTACTAAGAATAGGTCTTAGGGTGAGGTGGCTAGATGAGGTGGATATGTGGGCATTATCTCAATTAGGATATTTAAATAATAAATATAGTGAGGATAATGAATTAATTTAATTTTAATAATTAAATTAATATTATAGTGAGGTGAAGGGGGCCATGGCTAGGTGGATGTGTTCAAGGTATTTATTTATCAAGGGACCAAGGGGAGTGTGACCCAATTTTGGTGTCTACAACGTAAACAAATCTCTAATGACTCAACATCATACAACATATTTCATATAATCATTATCCTCTCATGTCATGTCACTCGCTATGGAAAATTATCCATGTCTTTGTAACAAGATACTCAACCTTCTTACACCTTTACTACATCATGTCATATCAGATCACTTACAAGACATGTTACTTCCAACCTTAAGCTTATATTCACACTCGAATCTTAAAGAAAATCTTGATCTTCTCAAAGCATAAACTACTTTCCTAAGGCATTGGGGATCTACTTATATATCCATTCTTACCACCTCATAAGACACCTAGACATATGAAATTCAAATTAAATATTCAAAGAACCCAACAAACCCAAAAAACAACTAATTGACCTTTCTCAAAACTTATGCCTTCAAATATTCAATTATTCCAAAATTCATTGCTAAATTAGGATTGTGTAGAAAATATTGTGCATTAAGATGATTGTGCAACCAACCTAACAATACACATTGGAACCATGTAGTCAACCAATATCACGTAATGGAATCACGCACTCTACAAAATGGAACACTAGAATTTGTGGCGCAAAAACAAAAAACTTCTTCAATGTATGGCCTTCCAAAATGCACTACAAAATATAAATAGAAACTGACTCAAAGTATTCATCTATTTTTAGTTGATACAAGATTTCCTATGGACCCAAATTATCTCGTATCAATTACTAACATACATATGGTATGTGTAATTAATTTTATTTGATGTTGGTTATTCAAAAACATATCTCACACCTTAAATGGGCTGATATCCCACTTATTTTGTCTCTAGTTTCCTACACTATAGGAAATTTCACCACTTTTATATATAAAAGAAAAGATATGACAATGCAAACAATAATTCACTCAATTTCATCATGAAACATGATCATATTATCTTCAAATACAATTGTATCATTGTAATACATAACCGGAGTAGATTCATAACCTAGGTACCATCGTGAGGCACAATCAACTAGATTAATTTTTAAAACACACTACAAGAGATGAGTTTACAAACACATCCCTACCAATTTTAACACACACATGTATTCGTTCTTATATTCTATTTTCTATACTTCCTATACATGGACATTATTTCCTTAGATATGTTTGCAAAAGCACAAGTTGTTAGTAATGGTATCAAAATACTAGCCACATGATCTTTTGCAACACTCACTTGGTAGATAAGGTGATCTCCCTTTCCTTTTAACTTTTTCTCTCGCTTTCTCTCTTAGTAAATCTGATAAGTCTTGACATATGACATGGCGGCCTCAAAAAAATTCTCAGGTAAGTAATTGTTTTGATTTGAGATTTGTCTTCCATAGTGAAAAAATATGTGAAGTTCTTCTAGATTTAACTACATGAATTTATTATTGACCAAAATAACTTCACATAAGTAATTTTTGTGTTAATTTGATAAGTATATATGTACACATATCAAATTGGGGAATTATGTAGACACCTAAGTGTTTTTATGCATCTAGTTATTATTATTCCAAGTTAGGCTCTTGTTGGTGCTTTTTGTTGTATAATTCAAAAATTTTACTTATTTCCCTTGCGTGTTTTAAAATATTCTACATTATTTTTCTCCACTTCATTTTTTCCATTTTGTATCTCACTTTATCCCTATCTATCTCTTGCTTTTGGTTTTATATCTCCTTTCATTTTTTATAATGATCCTTGATGGTGACCTTTTCCGTATAGCATAATTATTGGTCAACCGATTTAATACCCATGATGGATATGGTCACCCTCCTTTCCCCTAGTTTTGAATTCTTCAAGATTGGTAGTTTTCCTTGTTGACTTGTGCACCAATAGGGTTCTAATTAAAATTGAAGAAGTTTTTAAATACATAATTACATTTATGTGTTAATGTATCAAAATAATTATAGACCTTCATAATAGCATTAAAATTCAAATTGTAAAGTGTATATATCCATTTATTTGCACGTCTTTAAATATAGGCTCTTATGTTAGTTTTTTTCTCTGTGTAGAGAATTTTCTTCTTTCTCAACCCTAATTTACTTCTTTCCTCATCTATAAAGGCATGCTATTATTTCAATCAGAAAATAATTTTTGTACTATATTGGCACTTTTCCAAGAATCATATTACCAGATTATGGAAATACCAAAAGAGGTAGCTTTACTACCCATTCTAAATGTTATGTTTTTCATTTACGTGTGTATGATATAATGATTGTGAGCATATTTCCCAGTTCATAATGATCTTGGTTTTCTATTATGCAAGAATCTAACATGGTATTAAAATCAAAGGGACATTTCTTCATCTACATGAGATGATTTAAATTTGAAAGTTTCAAATGTTTTTATTCAAAAAAGATGTTTTTATTCAAAAAATTGGTAGTTATTTTGGAGTTTTTTTCAAAAAGATGTTTTTTTCCTCCAGATATCCATGTAGGAAACCTTATGTAGTGATTCAAAAAATTATGATTTTTTTATTTGTTGGAAAGATTATTTATGGGAGAATTTTTTTCTTGTTTTCTTTTTTGTCTCACAATTAATTTTATCTAGATCAATTATGGTGATATCTTGTTAGTTAGGGTTTCTTCCATTTTTCCTTAACTAAAGTTTAATTATTATTTGGAAAAATTTCTTTGTAATTGGAACCCTAATAATAAAAACCATATAAACTTGTATTTTTGGTTACCACTCTTTAAGTCTTAAAAAATAATTTATGAGCTATGTTATTATAGGTTAACCTTCTAGAAAATTTTCATATTGAACTTCTAAAAATCATCAAAATTTACTCAAAAAAATTAGTATTTTCAACCACTAAAACCCTAATATAATATCTAGTCTCATTTTTTAAATTTTTTTACAACTTAGGGTTTTTTTGTTTTCCTTAAAGAACTACAAGTTTTTAATTTTGTTTTGCTTTCGTAAAAATAAGGACATTCATTACTTTTGGGATTTTTTTTTGTAAAATTGAGTAATCCTCACCATTGACTACAAGAGTGGAACATATCACCTAGCTGATATTTTGTTTATCCCATAAAAAATTCCAAGGTATCTCATAGGTGATACCTTGACCTTTTAATTTTCAAAATTGCACCCAAACTTGCAAAGACCATAACTTCTACATACAAACTCCATTTTGAGTGCATTTTTTTAAAAGTGCATAATTTTTCATAAGTTACACGGTGGTAAATTATGTTTCATCCCATGAAATATCTTCTATGAGATACCTAAGAATAAGTACATTAATTATCTCTCAATAAAGATCACTTTCGATCCCCTATGTTATTTTTTTCAGGTAAAAACCGATCCAATTTTGAAGAAATTTATTTAATACTATTTATCATCATTTTATGTACCATTTTCCTAAAAGCATGCCTAAATATCAAACAAATATCCTAGATCCACATAATTTCAATACATGGAATGATTCCATGATTAAAATAACTCAAATTTAAAGGTTTGTACCAAGTAACTACAATAAAAGAGATAAAAAACCATTAGAAGATGTTTATAAGTTAAAATTATTCAATTATTGTGATGAAGCTCTTGACTTGATAAGTGTTAGGAAATAAGGGATAAAATATGCGGAATAATCCCTCACGTAATCACAATGATAGAAACTAATATGTAGAAAATATTACAGATCTCAAATAAAAGTGTAGAATAAAATAACACAACATAAAGAGATAATATTTAACATCGTTCACCTAATTTGAGCTATGTCCACCAAGAATCACTTGCTCGCATTTTTTACAAGCCACTGTTCTCTAAATACAATACCCATATCTCTTTGGAGCTATGCTCAACAAACTCTAAAGAATTCACACTCAAATTCAAAACACATTTGCAATGATACATCATACCTAGCATATGCATAAAACTATATAAGTAGACAACTGCTTAAGTAGTTTTACAAAACCATGGGCATCAAAACCATGGGCCAAAACCGTCCCATAAACCTATGGGTCAAAAATCCCGCCCATATGAGAAAATCATGTTTCCCAAAGATATCGGCATGTTTTAAGGCCAATTTTTTGGGGCTACGCCCTAAACCCTCGTTACCATGGGATGTCGCCTCGGACCCCCACCGGGGCTTGGCCCCGACCTCGAACCTTGGTGAGAAAACTATGGAAATTTTACAATACTTTTAGTGTATAGTCTTCAACACTTTCTCACATGAAAATAGGCTCCATAACCTAACAATCTCCCACTTGGAGACTATTTTTCCTCTGAGAAAGCTTCTCAACCCTTCACTAGTTTAGGTGAAGACCAACCAAAGCTGAACACAACTTTAGTTTTTCCCTTGTGACCACCTTGGTCATCATGTCTTAGAATTCTGATTGGTATGAATCTTCTCCAACTTCAACTTCTCTTCCTCCAAAGTTGTCCTAATGAAATGGTACATTAACTGTATATGCTTCATCTTAGAGTGGAAAGCAAAGTTATTTACTAGGTGTATAAGCACTCGACTATCACTATGAAACTTTCCTTCCTCTCGCTTATGCCCCAACTCCTCAAGAAATTGTTATAACCAAATCATTTCTTTTCTTTCCTCTCGTGGCAAGAACATACTCGGCCTTTCGTGGTCGACAAAGCCACCAAGCCTTCGTAGTCGTGAAATCCAACTCACTCTCTTCCCACCTACAATGTAAACATAACCTATCATGCTCCTCCTATTGTCTACATCTCCACCATATCTGAATCTACATAACCACACAAAGTGGTGTCTGATCCACTGTAGCACAAAACTGTCCCCATGGTCCCTCTCAAATACCAAAGGATCCACTTTACTACTTTCTAGTGATTTCTACCTAGATCACTCATAAATCAACTCAATGCTCCCACGCATGGGTAATATTAGTCCTGGTGCACACCATGGCATACATTAAACCGCCAACCATTGATGAGTAAGGTACCTTGACATCCTGGTTTCTCTCCTACTCTATCTTGGGACACTACTCCTTTGATATCTTGAAATGGCCTCGCCAAAGGAGTCCCAACCGGTTTAGCATCATGCATATTAAACCTCCAAGACCTTCTTAATGTACTCTTCCTGAGATAAAGGAAGCTTCCATTCCTTCTTATCCTGAGATATCCTCATACCAAGGATTTATTTAGCTACCCCCAAATCCTTCATGGAAAAGGATTCACTTAGGTGCTTCTTGATTACTTTTATTTCCTGCTTGTTTTTACCTGTAACCAACATATCATCCACATACAAACAGAGGATAATATAACTTCCATCCTCAAATTTATTTGTATACACACAATGGCTAGAATGGCATCTAATATAACCTTGCTCCATCATGAATCTATCAAATTTCTTATACCATTGACATGGAGCTTGTTTCAAGCCATATAAGCTCTTCTTTAGTTTGCACACCATCTCCTCTTTACCTTTGACCTCATAGCCCCTTTGGTTGCTACATATATATAGTTCCTCCTCCAAATCACCATGGAGAAATGCAGTCTTTACATCAAGCTGTTCTAAGTGCAAGTCTTCTGCTACAACTATTCCTAGAACAGTTCTAATAGAAGTCATTTTTACTATAGGAGAAAAAATCTCATCAAAATCTATACCTTTTTTTGTGCAAACCCCTTGACCACCAACCGGGCCTTGTATCTTTTCTTTCCTCCTTATTCCTCTTTGACTCTGAACACCCACTTGTTTCTGTAATGCTCTTTTTCCTTCGGGTAAGCTTTACCAAATCCCATGTCCGGGTTTTCCATAAGAGCTTGATGCTCCTCATCCATGGTTTGCTCCCACTTCTTCCTGGCATCTACCTACATTGCTTCATCAAAGATCTCTGGCTCTCCACTATCAATGAGTAATAAATAATAAAGAGAAGGAGAAAAATGTTTAGGTTCTCTTCTTACCCTAGAAGAGACCTCTCAATATAGGAGTTTGGGGTTCCTGTTGAGGAGGTTCCTGAATTGATTCATGTGTCACTTTCCCATCTAGAAGATCCTCTACTACTGCATATTCTTTCTTGGATTCTTCCCTATTTTCCTGCAATTATTGCTTATACATGACTTTCTCATTAAAGACCACATCCCTAGATCGAATGATTTTCTTGTCCTTAATACTCCAACATTTATATCCAAAGTCATCACCACCATAACCAATGAAAGTATATTTTTCTGATTTAGCCTCTAGCTTGGTCCTATCATCCTTTTCTATATGGACAAACACCTCACATCCAAAGACTCTAAGAAATGAATAATCAACTTTCTTACCATACCAAGCCTCCTAGGTATGCCTCCATCCAAGGCACTTGAGGGTCCTCTGTTTATCAAGTACACAACTGTGCTCACCGCTTCTACCCAAAAAGAAAGAGGTAGTCCTGCATGTAACCTCATGCTCCTAAAGACGTTCCATTATTGTTTTGTTCATCCTTTTTGACACCTCATTCTGCTGCAGAGTTCTTGGAACCATTTTTTTCCTGTGGATTTCATTCTTAGAACAATAATCATCAAATTCATTGTTGCAATACTCCCCTCCATTATCTGACCTGAGACATTTTAGCTTAAGACCTATTTCATTCTCTACCAAGGATTTCCATTTAACAAAAGTGTCAAATACATCCGATTTGTTTCTAATACAATAAACCCAAAATTTCCTTTTTACATCATCAATAAAAGTAACATAATAACTTGAACCCCAAGAGATGATACCTGAGCCAGGCCCCACACATCAGAATGCACCAACTCTAACTTACTCTCTTTCTTTGTAGGTCCAACCTTGAGAAACCTTACTCGCTTATGTTTCCCATATATGCATTTCTCACAGAACTCCAAACTTGTTTCTATATATTTGGGAAAATCCTTCTTTATGATCTCCATGCCCTTATGGCTCATATGACCGAGCCTATAGTGCCACAATGTTGTATCTACTTCTAAAGCCACAAGATTACAAACATTAGTGCTATAAGTGGTTAAATACAAGGTTCCAACCTTCTTATCTTCACACAACAAGAGCACCATGGGTAACCTTCCAAGAGTCCTGTAAATATCACAAGACAACCATCACTTCCCAACCTCCCCTTGCCGATATCAAATTTCATCTTAATGTAGGCACATGTCTAACATCCTTCAATAACCAAGTATTCCATTCTCGCATCTTAACCTCGAACAGAACATTTTCCAACTATGCCGCAAGGCTCATCATCACCAAGAAAACATGCCCAAAATCTCCTTGAACATAATCAACAAAATAATTTCTATGTGGAGTAGCATGGAAAGAAGCCCCGAATCTAAAACCCAAGATTCAGTAATATTGTGCAAAGAAAGAATCAAAGCATCCTGACATACATTACCCGTTGCCACATTTGTCCTCCTTGTTTTCTTCTTGTTGTTTCTTCTTGTCCCAAGTTCCCAACAGTCCTTCTTTGCATGCCCAAACTTTCCACAATGCCAACATACTATCTTGCTTTTGGATTTTGACCTTTCCCGATCCTTTGATTTTCCATAGCTTCCTCTATTCTTTTGTCTCCCTCTAGTTTCCATTGTCAAAGCATTCCCTAAAGTAGAAGATTCCCCAGAGCTTTTTCTTCGCATTTCCTCGCTTAGAATCACCCCTACAACATCCTCAAACTTCAACTTTGAGTTAGCTGGAACCGAGTTGCTTACCACCATTACCAGGCTATTCCAACTCTCAAGTAAAGAGCACAGAACTAATAAAGCTCTAACTTCTTCATCAAATTCTATCAGAATCGAAGCTAGCATATTTACAACCGTATTAAAATCATTTAAATGATATGCTACTGAACCATTCTCAGAAATCTTCATATTAAACATTTTTTTCATTAAAAATATCTTATTAGAGGCAGAGGGTTTTTCATACAACTTCCCTAATGCATCCATCAGTTTTTTTGTAGTCTTTTCCTTTGAAACATTAAATAATACCGAAGATGCAAGACACAACCGGATTGTCCCAAGTGCCTTCCTATCCAGAAAATCTCATTTTGCATCCGTCATGCTCGAGGGTTTGTTCACCTTCTCAGACAACGGAATATAAAGATCCTTCTGATAAAGGTAATCTTCCATCTACATCTTCCAAAGACTAAAATTCTTCCCATTGAATTTATCATTCCTTGATCTTCCATCATCTGCCATAGCTCCCACTCAAGATAAAAATTTTCTTGCGATTTAACACTTTAAAACCAAACTAGGATCTGATACCAATTATTAGGAAATAAGGGATAAAATATGCGGAATAATCCCTCATAGAATCGCAACAATAGAAACTAATATGTAGAAAATATTATAGATCTCAAATAAAAGTGCAGAATAAAATAACACAACACAAAGAGACAATATTTAACGTGGTTCACCCAATTTGGGCTACATCCACCAAGAATCACTTGCTTAGATTTTATTACAAGCCACCACTCTCTTAATACAATACCTAGATCTGTTTGGAGTTATGCTCAACAAACTCTACAGAATTCACACCCGAATTCAAAACACATCTGCAATGATACATCATACCTACCATATGCATAAAACCATATAAGTAGACAATTGCTTAAGCAGTTTTACAAAACCATGGGTATCAAAACCATGGGCCAAAAATCCCATAAACCTATCCCATCAAAAATCCCACCCATATGAGAAAAGCACGTTTCCCAAGTATATCGGACACATGTTAAGGCCAATTTTTTTCGAGGGTTACGCCCCAAACCATTCTATCGGGCGCCGCCACCCCGGACCCCGCTCGGGCCCGACCCAACCCCAAACACCGGCGAGACAATGTGGAAAGTGTACAATACTCTTAGTGTACAGTCTTCAACACTTTCTCACATGAAAACAGCTCCACAACCTAACAATAAGCATATCACTTTCTCCGGATATCAAGCTTCACATTTTTGACTTAAGGACTCTGGTGAAGCTTGGATGAAGCTAAAATATTGTTTGAGAAGACAAATCTTATTAGAGGACTTAAGTATGAATTTTAATGCATTACCTTGAATCCTCAACATTTCATGAACATTAAGAATCTCATATATGAATGGAAAGTAATTTGAATTTAATTGAAGGATTACAAAATTGATTAAAAATGAGGATTAATGTATTATGAAAATTCTTTTTAAGTTGAGAGAACCATATTTAGTGATTTTCACCACTTTCTACAAAACTACGAATTCTTTGGTTGTGATGCCCAATTTTTAATTTTTATGAACAATTGATCCGTAACCAAGAAAAACTCATATATATGGACACACGACCAAGAAAAACTCATACATATGGGCACACTATCTCATCAGGGTTCCACAAATAAAGAATTTATAGCACAAAAACAGATTTCAAAGTAAAACAAGGCACCATGCAAAGATTCTCAATCATCCAAGTATGTTGGAATTCAGTCATATTCAACTTCTATCTATCATTCAAAGAATAAGGAATTCCTAGTATGCACATATTACATGCAAACGGTCACACAAAATCTACATGCTTCAAAAATAACATAGACATGAATATGCTACATTATGAAATCATAACGGATGAAGACTCAATCCCATAAAAGTATCCTTGACATGAAAAAAGTCTAGTTATTGATGTTGTTATAGGTTCTTCTTCAGGGTTTCTCTATCTTCTATAGCTAAAGTTCCTTCCTTTCCGAATTGGATTATCAAAGCAAGCGCCGCACATCATATGGCTAAGTTAGAGTTCTCTTTTTTAGAATCTCAATCATTGTATCCGTGAACAAATATTTTTGGGTGATAATTATTTCTTACATGTTTTAGGGATTGGTAATATTGAGATAGATAAGGGAAAATTCGAGAAGGCACTTTACCTTCCTGAATTTCTCTAAATGGAAAATTTGTTGAGTTCTCGCCACGTGGTGTAGTCAGTAAATATTTCAAAGACCATTTAGTCATTTCCATTAGCGAAGTTTACGATTCATTTTAGATGTAAAAGTTTAAAAAATTGAACAAAATTGAATAAGTAATTCATTTTAGTTGTAACTGCTATTTAAATTCCTTGACTAATTCTCTAACATATAATCTATCATAATCCTTCTTTATTGATATCTATCCTAACTATTTTTCTCAATTTATGCACATTTTTACCTTTTTTGATATCACTTTCATAAATAACGTACAAGATTTTGAAACAATATAAAGTATTAAAATAAAATTGTATGAGGTAAATTTAACAACAAACGCACTTGTCTAGGTTTTAAGGCTTGTTAAATATCATAAACTTAATATAATTATTTTAAAAATCTTTATTTTTGACAAAGAGAATCAAAATGGTTTGTAAGAGTGGCCACTAACTCTTCTAACATATCTAGTTAATAAAATGATTTAGTCTTCGTAAAAAATCATGATAAAATAAAACAAAATGATAAATATTGTCGAACACAGGTAGTTGCCTAGTTTGTCCGAGTTTAAAACTCCTTTGAGATTTAGGGCTTCACCATCTTCTTGGTCAATATTAACTAAACTTGTGTCCTCACTTCTTCTTTTCCAAATGATGAGTTTGAGGGGATTGCCTTGCTGTTCCTCCTTGAATCAAGCCAAAAACTCCACCATCTCCAAATAAAATACAATATATTATAATTTAAACCCTAATTTTCTAATATTTACTAACAATTTAATAATTTAATAATATTTTCCAACAATTTAAATTAGACGAGCTCATTTTCTACAATTAAACTTATTTTTTAAATTATACCAATTCACAGCCCCTAATATCTACACAAAGATACTAATGATTTCTCCTTCCTCTACCTTTTTGAACGTTGGCTTTGGTTTTGTTTCGAGTATAGAATTTTTGAATGTAAAGGTGCTTTGGACATTCCCTCCTTTCCTTTAAGGAAAACACAATCTAACAACATTTGCTTGCTTTTTTATTTGTTTTAACGTGGGCTTTGTGTGATAATAATTGTTCACCATCCGTAAGTAGTTTTACCAAGGAGCAACCCAACAACATTCTACATCCATTCTTTTTGTCTTCTACTTTTTACCACCACCATATACATATATACCCCACTTAATGTAATAAAATTATAGTACATATGACCCAATTGAATTAGAGTCCTACTTTGACATAATTCTTCCATGTTCCAATTCAAATTTCACTAAGTCCAACTTTACTTTACCCGTCTTTGTGCAATTTAGTGACCACAATCATGATCTCTTTCAATGTGCTAGTCTATTCAATCCATGTACACAACTCCTTTTCTTGTAGACTTGTCTATAATTGGGTTTGTATAATTTATTTTGACTATTTTTAAAAACATTCTTACACATGAATAGTTTTTGTAATATTATATTTTTTTCGAATTCTGTTTGTTTTGAAAGGTTACAAAATATCATATTTTTTCGTAATTTTTAAGTTTGAAATATATTTAATTTATTTTTACGTTTAATTTGTTGACAATTGTATATATTTCTAAAAAAATATGTATTTGTGAGAAACTCAAAATTAAATTGGGTTAAAAGTTTATCTACTCATTTTTTAAATTGGGTTCAAAATTACATATCATCAACAAATTTAATTTATACATCACATTTTTAAAAATAAATTAATTCAAAATTTTAAAATCAATATTTTTATATTATATTAAGCACTACATTTTCTTTATATACACATTTCCTCTTTAAAATTGACATAACTTTATACCAAATTAAAAAAACCAATTTAAAAGTTATATTCTTCAAATTGTACTATCTTTGAAATTATGAGCAATGTTTATACTTTCTAAAATTAAAACAAAGTTAAATACATTTCTTGATAAAAAAGTGGTATAGATTGAAGTTTGAAAATAGAGATGAACATCATGTGGATAAATAGTAATAATTGTCACACATAGTAACAACTAACATAGTATTCCATATCACAATCTTCCATTGGTCAACCTATCATATGTAAAGATAAAGGGACAAGAAAAAGAAAACAAAATGCAACTAAATATGATGCTATGCACATGTATCATCCGTACATATTAATAACCATGGATTAATCAAGTGCAGGACATGTGAACAAACATTCCACTTTTTTTATTTGTTGCATGGAGAGGAAACCACATGATTATTGCTCAAAATTATTTGTAACTATGTAAATTTGATTTTGATGACTATGGTATGTAAGTTTGATTTTTATTCAACTATGGGATGGCTAATGTACGATGGAAACATGGTTTAAAATAGGTTATTAAATAAAATTTGTTTTCAAAAGGTTTAATAAGAGATTTTGTATGATATATTGAGCTAACATGATACTAACCACAATTTGTAATGCTTGCAGAGGTTGAGAAAAAAATAATTATTGAATTGCTCAACTAGTATTGAGATGATAACAAGAAGAAATATTATTTACCCAGTCAACTATTATTGCGGTTGATATAACAATATTAAGGTTGTATAACTACCAAATCATTAGTTTATAAAGGAAAGAATAATTGGAATGTATCTAGTCTTGATTGTAGTTTACACAAAATGAGTGTCTATCAGTGTAAATTGGTCAAGAATAGGATCACAATAGAGTTATGTTTGACCTAAAATATGAATAACTTCTTAATATGAAGAGATGTGCTTATTTTGGTAGTATGGGATAGTGAATATGTTTGTTGGTGAAATATTACAAAATATTAAATAGTTTGTTTTATTATGATCAATATGCATTTTTCTTTTGGATGAAATAAAGTAACACCTTATTAAATTAGGTATGAGGTAGTAGAGGATACTTATTGTTTTATATGCACATATACCCATCTACATGGTCATTGGTATAGTGATAGAAAGTCACATTCTCCTTCCAAATACAACATATTTTATTGTTGACATTGTCGTCTAAATATTTGACTCAAAAATAACATTGAAGAGAGTGATAACAATTGTCACCGAATGTGTAAATATGGCAACGATGCATTTGAGTAAGGCACCAATATGAATATTAGACACGTGTATTACATTACAAGTCGAGGAAGCATAAAAAAGAGCATGTTCATGATAGAGCATATAGAAAGATAAAGAGAACCATATATGAAATGTGAAAAAGAAGAAAATCTAAGAGGAATTATTTGTTGAATGAAAATATTAAAAAAATTTAACAAATCCAAAGATGACGAGTATATAGTTTTACATTTGTAATGCCACATAAATAATAGATAAAGTATACTTGTAAAAATAACAAGTAGCAAGTCACACTAATTTAACATTTTGAATGAGACAAAATAATTTAATGAGCTCAACGAGAACCACATTTGATTTGAATTATTTTTAGAGTTTGGTGGACAACACACTAACTATGCCATTTAATGCGTTATGACAATACATTTATAATGAATAACTAAAATTGTATAATCAAAGACGTATTGTATCATTAAAAACTATAGAATTACGTATGTATTACAAAATTAAAAAGATTTATATTACAAAAATATAACTATAATTGTAGAAATAAAATATCTTTATTGAAAACGTATATAATTTGGGAAAATTTTGAAGGAGAGATGTATGTCAAATATCTTTGCAATCGAGAATATATGTAAAATAGGAAAACTTTGTAGGATAGATGTATGCCTCACAATTCTTTACAAATGAAGATGTATACAAATGAAAAAATCTATAAAATAAATGATTTCATCAAAAAATAGAAACCTACAACATGTAACTTATGTCTACCCAAACTTTCAATTTTCTCTTATGTCTCCATTTGAAACCATCTTCTTTAAAGTGAAACAATTCAGAAGATAGAAGGCTACTAGAAATAGTAAATGAAGGGTTCCAAATGGGAACCGAAAGGTCATCCTACATGGAGATGACATGCATCCACCTTGAGGTGAATTTGAATGGGAAGAAAAGGAAAAGAATATGAAAATAACAATATTATTGTAATATTTTTTTAGTGCTCCTTCTCAAGGTCATATCTCATAGCTTGTTGATTTGACTTACAAATGCAAGACTTGTTAGAAAGATGGTAGAGTGAAGTCAAGAAAATCCAATAGGATTATAACACTTTTGCTATTTTCATATAGTAGGAAGCCCATAAATGCTTGGAAGATAATAAAATGAAAAACACCAAAAGCTTTAAAATACCTACTAAAAATAGATTTCATGAATTTCTAAGAATAGACTTTTAAAAATCCTTCTTTGATTGTTGATATTGCTTTAAATACTCATCTCAATCATTAATTGTAAAAATATATTTTAGTAATTTTTCTAATAATATAGTTGCATACACACTTCTCTAAATGCTAACACAGATCAATCTTTCTGCGAGCACTCATCTAGATCATTTACCTTTCCTTGAGAAGCAATGGGCCTCATTGCTTGTAGGATTGACCTCTAATGTAAATAAGAAATTCTAAGGATTGACCTCTAATGTACATAAGAAATTCTAAGTGTTGATGTGATTTCCCTTCATTGAAGTGGGGTGGCCCACATGAAATTCTTAGTCACTATTTTTGCAAGACTCATGTTTAGGGATATTAGTGAATCAAATTGTAGAATTTCAATGGTTCCACTTCATGCGAAAATCAAAAGGGTGGAAATTCAAATAATGATCAAAATCATGACCTTTTCTGCCAGAATGAATGCAAATGAGGTGATGAATCAAGTATATTCCATGTGTGTAAATAAAAGTCTCACAATGATGTTGAGAAGAGTGTTATGAATGCATGCTTGCTTTAATGAATGTGGGACCCATTGTGAGTTGAGATGATTCCTTAATGTAGATGAGACCAAAATTCTCTCGGTCTCTTTTCCTATTTGAGAGGTTCATGAATTATTTTTCCATTCTTTCTAATGCCCTATCCATTATACCACATTTTATTTAACAACTTGAAAGTAAATACCTTTTGTGTGTTTTAAAAAGTGTCAATCATATATAGAGAATAATTATAATGTGAAAAAAGAAAATGTACCACATTTTTTTTTTTTTTATTTGTTTGTACATCTGTAACAATTTTCTTATTCTATTTCATTTCTTCAAATTCATCTTATAAGATGGCTAGATCTTGTTGAATTTCTTCACATAATGCTATTTTTCTCTAATTTGATTATGCGAGAAATGTACATAACTTTGTTGTACCTCGCCTTTGATTGGAGAAATCCTCTTACAATGGGAATTTTGAAATGATACAATTTTTCTACATATTCATCAACTACTCCATGATCATGATTAAATCGATTTGAATTGTTAGTTACCATCCTTCAAATTTTGTTTTTCCGCAAGGAGCGATTCATGTTTATTACGTGGTGTTGGTAATGGACTTAAATCTTGAATTGCACACTCTTATCATATTGTTTTTCTTTCCTCATCATTTTCAAAATGTACAAAAATTTTAAAAATTTATTTTTAGGCTCTAATACCACTTATCCATATTATTTTTGGATTTTGATGAACACCACACTAATGGTGGCATCTAATGTGTTCTACGAAATATATTCACAATGAATAAATATCTTTTTATAATAAAAGAACTATGTTAAAAAATCAAAGAACTCTTTTACAAAATTAAAACACAATTTAATTATAGAAATATAACTATCAAAGTGTAGAATTAAGATAAATTTATTGAATATGTATACAAACTGGGAAAACTCGTGGGAGAGATATATGTTGAATATTTTTGTAATCAAGAATGCATGTAGAATAGATAAAATTTTTATGAGAGATGCATGCCTCGTAAATCTATGCAAATGAATATGTATACAAATGGAAAATTATGGAGGAGTGATATATGCTTCAAAACATGGAATCATATAACTGCAACTTATGTCTACCAAAGCTTTCAACTTGCAAATTTATATTGCCATTCAAAACCATATTCTTTATAGTGAGATAATATAAAACATGAAAGGTTGCTAAGAATAATAAATTAAGGGTTTCAAATTGGAACCATGTCGTGGCCCTTTTCGAATAAAGTCTAAAAATTAATAATATAAATTAAGTGTTGAAAAGCACCTTTATAAAAACACTTATGTTATTATTATTAAATAAAGGTGAATTTTTATTTTAAGTGAACTCAATGATTAAATAGAAAGTTCTTTTATTAAATAAAGTTAAAGGCCCATATGTGGCACCCCACTTGAGAGAAGTAACAAAAACGTTATAAAAGGAAGTGTTGGAGTCATTTGGAATATATATTTTTGTCTGTTATCTCCTCCTTTTAGAAAATGTTGATCATTTTGTTTATTTTTGCATTGAGGATGAAAACCCTCAATTGAATTCATCACTTAAGGATGAAAACCCTATTTGGGATCAGATTTTAGGATAAAACCCTCAATATAATCTTGGTGGCTTCACTCATGGGTCACATTTGAGTGCAATTTTAGACCATCAAAGATGGGGCATACCTATTTTCAATTTGTGTTAGTTTATAGTTCGGATATGGCATGTTTTCTACTTTCCCTACTTTAGATCTATGATTCTAACAAAGAAATTCAACCACCGGAGAGAAAATCCACAAGAATTCAGTCATGGAAAACTAGGGCATGATTTGGAGCCATTTTAGGGATATCTACACCCTTTGGGTTTCGGATCAACATTTAGGGAATAAAAATGAATGTAATTGGTTGGTTTCAATTTGTAGCATCTCATTTTAGTCATTTGGAGCATCTTTTATTATAAAATTATTGTAATCTTATGCATTTTTTTTGTTTTATGGTTTGAAAATAAATTTAGACTTTGGTTAGAAAAAATTATTTTTCAACATCTACTTGCACTAAGATATTTTATAGATGTTTTGGGCTTTCAGGTATTTTTATATTGTGTTTATCTTATGTGGTTTGCATAAAAATAAAATTGTTGTTATATATCGTATGAGGTTAAAGGGAAATTTCAGCATTTATTATATTGTTCCCATACATATAATGGTGTGTGGTTTGATCCTTTTTAGAGTAGTGGCAACATTAGCGGTGCACATGGGGTACCCATAACCTACCTAACTTTTTTTTATTAGAACTCTGTTTTTGCACTATGAGGGTTTCATGGTTTGGTCATATTTATATAGCCATTCTAAAGATGGACAAATAAGATTGATGAAGATTGAAACTAATTTCTAGGAAGACAAAGAACACAAAAAGTTACACTATCTAGATACAAGAAGGTCCAAGACCATACATAATAGTCATCATCATACACATGGTTATGACCTAGTTGTACGATTTTGGCCAGTGCTAGTCTCAGTAAAAAAGCACTTGATTCTAGACCAGATTGTTCCTACATTTAGACCACTCACAATCTCCCAAATCCTCACATAATCATCTAAGTGCATTATCTACTTTGTGTTTTGATATTTTTAGATCAATAGTCACTTTGTAAAGTGTTGTTTCGATTTGAGAAATTAACGTTGCAAGTTAATTAAATAATAATAGCCTCTGCTGCCGCAATATTTCAGCATTTTATGTGTGTTAGGAACACAATAAATCTTACAGAGAATGAAATATGATATTCACAATTAAAGTGAAATCGCTATCATCAATGATGGATTGTTTATCGCTATTATAAAAGAGTTTGTCACCACTACAATGCTATTTTTGAGTGAGAAAATGTAATGCTTTATAGATATATCCTTATGTGGGACAACAAGAATAGACCATTAGAAGTCCATCACATGAAAGGAAATTATGAAAAAGATGCAATAAATAGAAGAGAGCTAATTAACACGTCTCGAAGACATGATGAATAAGATGAATTTTTCTTGAAAGATCTCATTTCCCTTAATGTGTTTTCTATACGTGTAGGTCTAGGAATGGAGAAGATAAAAGAAAAGGCATAATTGTGGTTTAGTCCAACATGCTCATAAGTATGAGAAACAATGTAAGGAAGTGAAACAAGATGATAGTATGACAATAATCGTTGAAGAGATGATTGATAACGATATAATAGTAGAACAAACTTGTCTTCATGTGATCATATAGGGGGAAATCCAATTGTAATAGCTAGAGAGGCTAGAGAGAAGACTCGACAAAAGAAAGTGAAAGAGAATAGCAAGAAAAGAAGACCTTCTCATTAGGAACAATGAGACATTTTTTAAGTTTCTTTCATCACCATTTGCAATCACTAGAGTTCACTATTTCTAGTTATACAAGTGTTTCCAGTCATAGAGTTATTGATTTCTGAGAGTTTTATGAGTGATTTGATGATTGTTAAGGGATTTTAGTCTTTGTTGGGTTATTTCCAACCTTCAAATTGCTGACAAGGATAATATTTATGAGGAATTATAGTATTTCTAATATTGTTCCATATTTATTTTCTGTTCTTTAAGGTTTCTAACTTTGGATTATTGTTTTTGGTCATCTATGTCTATATGATTGCATAATTTAAGAGGGTTCTCTTGTATTGTGATGTTTTTGATGGGTTTTAGTCTTTATATATGATGAAAATGATTAGCCTAGCTCCCATACTACTGATGTGGATATGGTCTCATAATGTTTATAATCACTGCAACTTCATTCCATTCTATGTACAATCATATTCATACCATTTTATGAGGACTTTAACATCCAAAGTGTCATTGTAAGGGTTGGCAAAATTCCATGAAATTATCATGATGCTCAAGGGGAAAATCCCCACTCTTCAATTTATAATTGTAATATATTAGTGTAATATAATTATGGTGGTAAGATAATAGGGTAACTTTTGGCCTTGGAAGAGATGGAGTATATCCTCAAACTTTGGGAAGAATGTACCCTTAGTTTACAAATAGAAGAGGATTTTTAGTCTTTTAGTTATTACATGTTGCTAGAATTTGGATTCTTAGGCCTAGGACTACCGCCAATGAGTCATGAATAGTTGCAAGTTCACACAATTTAAGAGGATTTCATCTATAGATGATGTAGGTAAAAGGATTTAGTGAAGGAACACACGTTTTAGAGCTTCCTAATTATTTTAGTGAGGTGCAACAAAATCCAACAACATTTAAAGGGTTGAGAATTGCAAATCCCCAAGATGGATTTGGGATCTTGGTGTTTTAGCATTTTTGAGGACAAAAATATTTGGGAATGGAGAATTTTCATGTCCCCTTTCAAATAAAGTATACAAATTAACAATATAACTTAAGTGTCGAAAAGTGACTTTATAAAATATACTTATGTTATTATTAATAAATAAAGATAAATTTTCTATTTTAAGTGTACCTAATGCTTAAATAGAAAGCCCCTTTATTAAATAAATTTGAAGGCCCATATGTGGTGCCCCACTTGGGAGAAAATACGAAAGTTTATAAAATGAAGTGTTGGGGTTATTTGGGATATGTCTTTTATCTATTATCTCTCTCCTTTTGGAAAACGTTGAGCATTTTGTTTATTTGTGCATTGAGGATGAAAACCTTTCATCGCATTCATTACTTGAGGATGAAAACCCTCCATTACATTAATCACTTGAGGATGGAAACCCTAATTTTGATTAGATTTGAGGACGAAAACCCTCAATATATTCTTGGTGGCTTCACTGAGGGGTTACATTTGAGCATAATTTCAGATTATCAAAGCTAGAGCACATCTATTTTCAATATGTGTTTATTTTTTAGTTCAACTAGGGCATGTTTTCTAATTTTATTTCTTTATATTTGTGTTTCAAGATAATAAATTCAGCCAATCGAGATAAAATCCACTAGACTCCAGTTAGGGATAGCTAGGGCACAATTTTAAACCATTTTTAGGGTTGTCTACACCCTTTTGATTTCAGATTAGCATTTATGGCATCAACGGTGGATTACATTGGTTGGTTTCAGTTTGCAATGTCTTCTTTTGGTCTCTTCTTGTCATCTAGATTGTTTTTTGTGAGAAATTTTTATAATCATATGCAAGTATTTTTCTTGTTTTATGTCTCTGTGAAAATAAATAAAATAAATTCAAAGTTTGGTTGGAAAAATTATTATTCATCAGTCACTTGTACAAGAGGGTTTCTTGATGCTTTGGGTATTGTGGGTATTTTTTATATTGTGATTATTTGATAGATAAAGAAAGATTTCAAATTTTGGTATTTTTTGTCTTACAGTTTGCATAAGAATCAAATTTTTGTTATATTTTATATGAGGGTTTAAGGGAAATTATAGAATTTATGAGATATGTCCGATATGAGAAATTACAAACCAAAAGGTAGAATTGTATTATATATCTCCTAAGAACTATATTGTAGAATCAAAGAAGTCTATTATAAAATTAAAATAGAATTGTGTTGTAGAAATAGAATTATCATTGTAGAAGTAAAATAAATTTATTTAATATGTATACAAACCTGGGAAAACTTTATACGAGAGATATATGTCGAATATCTTGGTAATCGAATATATGCATATTAAAAAAATTATACAAGAGATGTATTCCTCATAATTCTTTGTAAATGAAGGTGTATACAAATGGAAAACTATGTAGGAGAGATGCCTCGCCTCAAAACATGGAATCCTACAAGCTTCAACTTATGTCTACCAAAACTTTCAACTTGCAAACTTATGTCTCTATTCGAAACCATCTTCTTTATAGTGAAAGAATGCAAAAGATGGAAGGTTACTAAGAATAGTAAATGAATGGTTCCAAATGGGAAACAAAATCTCATCTTACTTGGATCTATGACATGCATCTACCTTGGAGTGAATTAAAATGGGTCAAGAAAACATGACAAAATATAAAAATAATAATAATATCATATTATTATTTTTAGTGCTCCTTATTGGGATCATATCTCCTTCCCAAGAGACCCGATTTACAAAGTGTAAGATCCATTTGGAAAGATGATGGAGAAAATAAAAATGGTACGACCACAAAACTTCATTTAGTATTGTACAATCCAAAGTCCATAAATGCTATGAATACCCTAAAAATGAAAAACACCTTAAGCTATTAAAAACATGCTATAAATAGATTTAAGAAATTTCTCAAACTATACTTTTTACAAGTTGTGCTATGATTACCAATATTGTTATGAATACTCATCTTGATCATTAACTCGATAAAAATATGTTTGATTACTTTCTAAAAATAGACTTTCATATATCCTTCTTTGAATACTAACATGGGTCCTGTCTTATTCGATTTTTCATATGGATGAACATGAATTCTCTAATTAAATTAAGTTTTCAATTAATATAGTGTAAGTGTTATCTAAAATAACAACATTGCTCATTTTTGGCTAACTTCCTTTCATTCCTTCCTCCCTTGTGCCTCAGATTAATTTTTCTACTTTTTAGGCACTCAAAGTTTTCTTGGAAATGGTTTCATTGGATAAAGAATCTTCTCATCTTTCTAGAAAGGTAAAATTTTTCCTCTAACTCCTTGTATTTTTCAAGTTATGGCTTGGTGGAGTTTTGGAGGGAAATTTTCCCATGGGAGGTCCAGGCCAATCAGAATGCGCCACGTCAGTGGCGGAATGGCAGAGGCGGGAGAGATTTTGAAAATTTTCCAAGTATTGGCGGGGCACACAAAAGAAATTTTTGGCCCAAAGGCCCGCCAGCCAATAGGAGGAGGCCACGTGTCCTTGGGGTTGTCGAGTTCAGACCAGTGGGAAGGAGTTGGGAAATTTTCCCAAAGGTTGGCGCAAAGGAATTTTTCGGCCCAAAGGCCCGCCAACAAATCAAAACCTGCCATGTGTCCTTGAAGCATCGGGAGGTGGAGGCACAAAGGGAAATTTTCCTTTTCACCAAACTATGGAAAATAAAGCGATGAAAACCTCCCCCGATGGCCCGTGCAATCGAAGAAAGTGCCACGTGTCCATGTGGCGAAAAATTCTTAAGCAGGGCACGCAAAAGGAAATTTTGGAGTTTAGGCCCGAGCCAATGACAAGGCACCACATGTCCTGTTTGGGGCAGTGGTCGGCAGTGATGGAAAATTTGAGAGCAAGGGCCCACCAACGAATCACAACACGCCACGTGTCCTCGGAGCGTCGAGTCGATGGAGATTTTTTGAAAAAATTTCCAAAGACCGAAAAGGTCTAAAATGATCATAGGAAGCCCACGAGCCAATAAAAACCTACCCCGTGTCATTGGAGTGGTGGGGGAGGAACTTTTTGGGAAAAATTTTCCAAATTCAAAAAAAAAGGAGGGAAAATTTAGGGTTTTCGGCCCGCCGACCTGATTTTCACCCTATTTTGCCCTAAATCTTCAGAGGGGCATAACTTTTGATCCAAAGCTTGGTTTTCCTTGATTTTGGTGTCATTGAAAATCTGGTAAAATTATCTACACGATAGAATCTTCAATTTTGTGTTTTGATGAGATTTGGTGGGAGAAAAATGGAAAAATTTTACGCACGAGAAAAGGAGAAAACTGACGTTTCAACCACCATTTTTAATGAAGTGTGGCTTCCATTCTTCTCCAGCATGGTAAAAAATATTGGGGAATGGAATTTTAAGGGTACCCATGCTGTTTTGATGAATTTGGTCAGTGGTTAAATGATTCCTTTCCATTTTTCCCACGTTTCTCTCTCCTAGCTTGAGTCTTCATTGTTAAAAGCCAGTTTGGCTCATTTTGTAAGGGTTGGACATTTTTATGTTTTGCAGACTCCCTCCTTCACCCTAGAAAGTGATTTTGTGGAATATCAGACCTCTTTCAGACTGCAACGTGTTTTCTACCTCTACTATTGTAATGCATGTATTTTTGAATGGGAATGATAGTGCAAGCTCTGTGAATGAGTTTCAATCCTCTTCTTGTATTGTTTTGCTTCATTTATGATCTTTCATTACATTTTAGTAGTTTTTGTATGATGTTAGTTACATTTATGTAATCTATGTCAATTTGTAGAAGTAAATGTTCACCACTCCTTTGGTGTATCACCTTGTTAGTATTAGTTGTATTTCTTTTGCATCCTCTACCTTTGTCCCCTTGGAAATTAGAGTACGATTTTGAATATTAAAACCTCTGCAGTTTGCAAACATACATCTAATCAAAGGAGTTGAGGAACTAGCCTCTAATCTGGAGATTATTTTCCCATTTTGCAAATCCCACACTTGGGGAAAAGATTCAATGTTGTGCAATCACACTGGATGTCCATTATCAAACTAGAAATATGAGAAAACATCCAGAGGGTGCTGCTGATTTGCACTAATAGTTTTGGCATGCCAGTGGGACCTTAGAGGTCTTCATCTTCATTATGATAGATTTGATGTGCATTTTTACAAGTTTTTGCTCAAAAGAGCCTGGATATGCACATCGACAACTCCCAAAAAGAAAAATCAACTGGTTTTAGCAGTCCAAGTTTGAAAATTCATGAGAAGAATCAACACAAGGTCAAAGGCCAGAGAAGAGGTATTGTCTAATTATCTACAACTATCCCCAAGAAGAAGGTAGAGGGGAAGAAGGATTCAAAGGTATCCATCTCCACCAAATAGAAATCTATCAACTCCTCCACCTGGTAGACCTTTCATCCAATTAACAAGGGTTCTTAGGCCAATCAGAATGGCACAACACAACCCTTATGTCAACTTCACTGGCAAGAGCCCACTTGCTCTCAATGCACAAAATTGTTCTCCATTGTAGCATTGAAGAACATTCCATATTTCACTGGAGAAAATCAGACCACTCCTGGTGACCATGTTAAAGACATTGCTAATGTTTTTGCAATCCATGAGATTGTTGAGATGTAAATTGCTGTCAAATTATTGGCATCTTAATTCAAAGGGAAAGCATTATAATGGTTCGTAATCCTTGGGAAGGCTCTATCCAAAATTGGAATCAGTTATGCATAGCTCTCCATGAGCAATTTGGAGAAAAGGGGGATAATGACAACTATCAAGAGAGCTCCAAATGAGTAGCTAATAGACTTCAACTTCAGATTTCAAAGGACTTGGGATAGAATTCCAGTGGCAGTAAGGCCAATAGCTAAAGGTTCTTTTCTATACTATCTCAAAGCTTTAAATTCAGATACTTCTATGTTAATTCAATCCATGGGAGGTACAACTATACTTGTAACTTATAGCATTGTCATTAGAGCTGAAAATTATCTAATTCAAGTTGGTAAGTTGGCTCCTAGGCCTCCCATACCCTTGTATCTAAACTTGGAAAGTCCAAGCACTAGCCAAGCACCTACTTTAGCTCCTATTCCCGCTCCTATAAATCGAGTTCAAATGAGACTTCTACTTGATTCTCTAGTACCTCAAATGAACTTCAAGAAGTCATGAAACAATTACAAAGTTTAGGAAATGAGCTGATTAAACTCAAGAGATAGCAAGCCCAAGGTTTTAGACCTTCTTATGAGTCTCAAGATCAGCCTAATAGGCAACCATATCGATCTAATAGGCCACCCAATCTAGATGTAAATCAAAATCAAGTAAGGCCTCCTACCAATAGACCATTTCAGCCCTATAATCCTAATGTTGCATCTGCCTCTAAAGCCTTAGTTCCGGTGAAAATAATATAGCTCAAGAGTATGATTGGTGTTTTCCATGTAATGATCCTCACAACTAGTCTTTGTGCTTCAATGGTTCCTCGAACCAAGCTTTGATGGTGACAACAACTGCCATAGAAGGTGAGGTGAACCAATAAACAAACCAACAACAAGGAACATCCCAACAAAATGTAACTCCAAATGAGACTACACTAGTGAATTGGCAGGCTGAGGATTTTTGTGGTATGAATCAAGAAATGTCTCAGAATGTAGCAGCTAACACAAGGTCAAAAAAGAGGAATATTGGTGAAGGGAAGTTAAAAACTTACAAGTCTTTGGTGACAGTGAGCTAATTGTTAATCAAGTTAAAGGGAAGCATCTTTGCCAAAAATGATCAGCTCAAGTGTTATAAAAATAGGGTGTGGGACCTCATTGAGGATTTTGAAGGCTTTGGCATCAATTCCATCCCTAGGAAAGAAAACCAAACAGCTGACATACTTGAAGTAGTTGGGGCAGCCTTTGATGTTGTTGAAATCATCAAGGAAGATAAAGTAAAGCCAAGCATTCATGTGATTGTAATGCCATCGTGCGGATAATAATTCAAGTTGGAAAGTGTTTGAAAATGATCATAAAATCATCAATTTCTTGCAAGAAGAAGTTGAGTTCTCACCAAAAATCAGGAAAATTAGAACAACAAGATGGTGATCGGGTAAGTACTGATTGAGAACCAACAAACCGCTAAAGGGACTTGTCACTTTGTAGTCCATTTTTAATCCTAATGATCAATTTAGGAAAGAGAAAGCAAACATCTAAGTCAATGGAGAAGATTTAGTGCCCATCTTAGTGGGAGAAGACAAATCACTTCAAATTGGTAAAGTGGTAATCGAGAAAGAAAGGTATGAGTGCATGCAACTTTTCCAAGAGTTCTCGGACATATTTTCTTGGAGCTATGAAGACTTGAAAGGTTCCAATCCCAAGCTAGCTCAGCACACTATTGAATTGGTTCCAAGTGCTAAACCCATTAGGAAAAAAAAAAAAAAAAGGCCACCAATCACACACATGGAGCCTCTCATGAGGAAGGAATTGAATAATTTAATAGAGGAAAGTATCATATTTCCCATCAAGCATTCTAGTTGGGTAGCAAACTTAGTTCCAGTCAGAAAGAAGAGTGGAGAAATCAGATTGTGTGTAGACTTCAAAGATTTGAATAGAGCATCTCTCAAGGATCATTACCCACTTCCTTCTATGGAGCAGATTTTGCAAGTTGTTGCTGGCTCTGAGAGGTTTTCATTGCTAGATGGTTATTGAGTACAATCAGATCATGGTAAAGGAAGAGGATCAGTTCAAAACAGCCTTCACCACCAAATGGGGAACTTATGCATACAAAAAAATGCCATTTGGGTTGTCCAACGCTGGAGCTACCTTCCAAAGGGAAATGGATATGGCATTCAAGGGATTGATCAACAAAATGGTGCTGATATACCTAGATGATATTACTGTATTTTCTAAAAGTGCAGCAGATCATCTCTTTCATTTGAGACAAGTGTTCCAAAGATGTAGAAGATTTGGGGTATCCTTGAATCCCAAAAAATGTATTTTTCTAGCTCATGAAGGAAAGCTCCTTGGCCACATTATTTCCAAAAGAGGGTTAGCAATTGATCTAGAGAGGGTTGAAGCAATAAGATCACTACCATTACCTAGTCACAAGAAGGCCCTTCAAAGTTTCTTGGGTAGGATCAATTTTGTTCAGAGGTTTGTTCCAGATTTTGCAGCCCTTGTCAAGCCAATAACCATGATGTTAAAGAAAAGCATGGATTTCAAATGGACAGTTGAAGGTAAGGCAAGTTTTGAGGCAATCAAAGAGGCTATCTCATAAGCTCTAACCCTCATTAACCTAGATTTCTCCAAGGATTTTATCCTTTATGCATTTGGAGGTGATGATACAATCTCGCAATTTTAGTACAACGAACAAAGAAAATGTAGAGATGTCAATTACCTTCTTTATCCAAAACCCGGAGGACTATGAGGTGAGATATTCTTTCATTGAGAAGCATGTTCTTGTAGTGATTAGGATCTTGAAGAAATTTAAGCATCTAGTTTCAAATAACAAGGTTCAACTGTTGGTTTCTCATGTGGGAGTTAAGGACTTCCTCCTCAACAAGGACCTAAATGAAAAACGTGTAGGGTGGATTACTCGTGTCATGGAGTATGACATTGAGATCAAAATCACCAAGCTGGTCCGAGGAAAGGGATTATGTGAACAATTGGTCTTGAGCAAATCAATGGAAGCAAACAATGAGAAGGATGTTGTTTTGGCGTTGCAAGACAACCAAGAACAAAGAGGTGTTCAAGAAGAGAATGATGGTGTCCTCACTCCTTGTTGGACCCAAGACATAATGCACTTCCTACACATAGGCCTATGCCCTCTAGAGATGAACAAAACCAAGAGAAGACACTTCAGATTGCAAGTTGTCCCATATGCACTTGTTGATGGTGTTTTATTCAAGAAGGATGTAAATGGAGTGCTATTGAGATGCATTGGGACAAACCAAATTAATAGAATGCTAGAAGAGTTCCATGGTGGATCAACTGGGGGTCATTTTTTCCCAAGAGTGACAGCTCTCAAGATCATGAAGGCTAGCTATTATTGGCCCAAGGTATTTAGTGATTGTTATGCATGGATCAAGAGGTGCAAAAATTGTGCATTCTTCATAGGCAAGGAAAGATTAGCAACCCTTCCATTACACCCAATTTCAGTTGACCAGCCATTCATGCAATTGGGTTTGGACTTCATTGGAGTCATCAACCCAAACTCAAGCCAAGGACACAAGTGGATTCTAACAAACAACATAATACTTCACCAAATGGGTCGAGGCGGTGGCATTCAAAAAGGCAAATGAATCTAGCATTCTAGACTTCTATGAAGGGATAATAACTAGATTTGGTATACCTACCACTATAATATTAGATAATGCTTTAGAATTCATAGGATCAAAGGTAATCGAATGGGCTGTTAAAAATGGGATTTTTTCGAGCACTTCATAAAATTATTACCCTCAAGGTAATGACCAAGCTGAGTCTACCAACAAGAACTTGTTAAAGATCATCAAGAGGACTCTTGATGAAAATCAGAGGACTTGGCACACCAAATTGAAATCAGCCTTGTGGGATGATAGGATAACTCCCAAGAGATCCACAGGTAACTCTCCATTTAGACTTGTTTATGGAAGAGAGGAAATCTTGCCCATGTCACTTGAGTTGCCAACATTAGAACTCATGAAGCAACTGGAGTTGTTGGATTTTGAACCCATGGAGGTTAGATATGCAGAATTGATGGAGCTCTAAGAGATCAAAGAACATGCAGCCCAAGCAATGGAGAAGGACCAAGCCTTGGTCAAGAGGACCTTTGATAGGAAAGCTAAGGCTAGAGCCTTCCAAGTTGGAGATCTAGTGTTGAAATGGGATGCAAACCAAGCAAAGCTAGGAAGGCATTCAAAGTTTGATGCCATTTGGAGTGGCCCCTACATGGTCACAAATTGTAATAACAACAATTCCTTCCAATTGTCTACATTGGATGGTGAAGAACCACAAATTCCAGTTAATGTAATCCATCTAAAGCATTGCTACTAGAAGGGAAACTCTCCACCTTGTATATATTAGCTTAGATTTCATTCCTCCAAGTGCTTGTGCAAATTGTTTTGTTGTAGCTTAGTTTCCTTTCCCTAAGTGATTTGGCATAATCTTGTTGTCCCATAAATGCATTTTTGTAGGCCATGTTCCAAATCAGATGATGTTATACTCTCACACTCTTCCTCCTTGTAATTTTCTAATGAATTGGGAGTACCAAGCAGAAAATTTGATGACTCCATGCCCAATGAATTGCTTCAGGCAACTGGTAACTTCATCCAGCAGGTAGATGACCCCTCTGAGTCACCAAAATTGTTATCCAAAATAAGCCCCTTGCTCATTTTTGGCTAACTTCCTTTCATTCCTTCCTCCCTTGTGCCTCAGATGAATTTTTCTACTTTTCAGGCACTCAAAGTTTTCTAGAAATGGTTTCATTGGATAGAGAATCTTCTCATCTTTCCAGAAAGGTAAAATTTTGCCTCTAACTCCTTGTATTTTTCAAGTTATGGCTCAGGTAGAGTTTTGGAGGGAAATTTTCCCATGGGAGGTCCGCCAGTGAAAATCAGAATGCGCCACGTCAGCGGCGGAATGGCGAGGAGGCGGGAGAGATTTTGAAAATTTTCCAAGTATTGGGGGTGCACAAAATAATTTTTTGGCCCGAAGTCCCGCCAGCCAATAGGAGGATGCCATTTGTCCTTGGGGTCGTCGAAGTTCGGACCGATGGGAAGGAGTTGGGAAAATTTCCCAAAGGTTGGTGCAAAGGAATTTTTCGGCCCGAAGGCCTGCCAACAAATCAAAACCTGCCAAATGTCCTCAGAGTGTTAGGAGGTTGAGGTGTAGAGGGAAATTTTCCTTTTCAACAAATTATGGAAAATAAAGCGATGAAAGCCCACCCCCGATGGCATGCACCAATCGAAAGTTCCATGTGTCCATGTGGCCGGAAAAATTCTTAAACGGGTGCGTAAAAGGAAAATTTGGAATTTAGGCCCAAGCCAATGACAAGGCACCATGTGTCTTTTTCAGGGTAGTGGTCGGCAAAGTGATAGAAATTTTGAGAGCAAGGGCTCACTTAACGAATCACAACACGCTATGTGTCCTCGGAGTGTCGGGCCGGCGAAGATTTTTGAAAAATTTCCAAAGCCCGAAAAGATCTAAAATGATCATAAGAAGCCCGTGAGCTAATCAAAACCTACCACGTGTCATTGGAGTGGTAGGGATGGAATTTTTGGGAAAAAAATTTCAAATTAAAAAAAAGGAGGGAAAATTTAGGGTTTTCGGCCCGCCGACCCGATTTTCACCCTATTTTGCCCTAAATCTTCAGAGGGGCATAACTTTTGATCCGAGCTCAATTTTCCTTGATTTTTGTGTCAATGGAAATATGGTGAAATTATATACATGATGGAATCTTCAATTTTAGTTTTAATGATTTTTGGTGGGATAAACATGGAAAACGCTTTTGGCACGGAAAAGGAGCAAACTGACGTTTCAACCACCATTTTTAATGAAGTATAGCTTCCATTCTTCTCCACATGGTAAAAATATTGGGAATGGAATTTTAAGGCTACCCATGCTATTTTGATGAATTTGGCCAATGGTTAAATGATTCCTTTCCATTTTTCCCGCATTTTTCTCTCCTGGCTCGAGTCTTCATTGTTAAAAGCTAGATTTGGCTCATTTTGTAAGGGTTGGACATTTTTATGTTTTGCAGACTCCCTCCTTCACCCTAGAAAGTGATTTTGTGGAATATCAGACCTCTTTCAGGAATGCAACGTGTTTTCTACCTCTCTGTTGTTGTAATGCATGTATTTTCGAATGGGAATGATAGTGCAAGCTCTGTGAATGAGTTTCAATCCTCTTCTTGTATTGTTTTGCTTCATTTATGATCTTTCATTACATTTTAGCAGTTTGTGTATGATGTTAGTTACATTTCTGTAATCTGTGTCAATTTGTAGAAGTAAATGTTCACCACTCCTTTGGTGTATCACCTTGTTAGTATTAGTTGTATTTCTTTTGCATCCTCTACCTCTGTCCCCTTGGAATTTAGAGTAGGATTTTGAGTATTAAAACCTCTGCAGTTCGCAAGCATACATCTAATCAGAGGAGTTAAGGAACCAACCTCTAATCTGGAGATTATTTTCCCATTTTGTAAGTCCCACACTTGAGGAAAAGATTCAATGTTGTGCAATCACACCGGATTTCCATTATTAATCTAGAAATATGAGAAAACATCCAGAGGGTGCTGCTGATTTACACTAACAAGAAGAATTTGTTCGAGAGTGAATTTCTAGTAATGACACTCCTAACTAGCCTAATAAGTCAACTCAATTATTCTCACAATCATTATATGATCCATTTCAATAAATAGTTTATGAGAGAGGTTCTTTGATCATATTTTCCGTCAAGAGGAGATTAACTCTAGACACAAGTAATTTATATAGTGTTTGAGAGAACACAATTCTGTTGGATGTACGTCAACTAATAAGAAAATTAATGACATTATCAAATATTCTAGGCATTCTTGTCTTAATCATACATGGAGAGATAAAACAATAGCATAAATTGGGACATGTATATAAGATCCTTATGGTTTGAGAGGAAAAATACTATTATTTTTACTCCAATTGTAGAAATAGACGTATTTGCTAATATATCGAAAAAAGACTTGGTTATTAAGATGTTTATACGTGTAACATACAATAGTAATCGGGGATGATGGTGGAGTGTAATAATATAAAATGTTATTAAAATATCCTGGAATACCTTTATCTAGAATATATAAAGAGATGTCAATCTCAAGGCATCTATCTAGCTATGTTAGATAACACTATTTTTTGATACACTCCTTGAAAAAAAGGAAAAAAAAACATATAAGTAATATTCTAATGAAAGTTGAATTAATGGATGGATTGTCACGTGACAATTCAATAGATGTCAAATGTAATGTCGAGTATAAAAATGAACTACTCACTCCATTACAATCTTGACTACCATCAGTAAGAACACCTCTCAACATAATTATTTGTTTCTAAAGTTACCATCTATCCGACTTATATTATTTAGAGAAAATGATCTAAAAATCATAATATTTAGGACATACGATAGAATTTAAAGCCCATTCTTAAAAAAAAACTAAATAAAAATACAACTAAATGAAAGAATATAATATATAACCAATCGAAAATAGACATTTCTAAATAGTAAAAAAATTAAGATAATTGTATTACTCTTTAGTATTTTTTGTATCAGTATACACCCCTTTGGATTTCGGATCAACATTTAGGGTGTCAACAACAAATGAAATTGGATGGCTTTAGTTTACAACGTCTCCTTTTGTTCTCCTCTCGTCATCTAAAGCGTATTTTGTGAGAAGGTTTATATAATCTTATGTGAGTATTTTTATTGTTTTATGGTGTGATGATAAATAAAATAATTAAATCAAATTTTGGTTTGAAAAATTATTTTTCATCATTTACTTGTACTCAAGAGGGCTTCTAGATGTTTTGGGCATCTGGATATTTTTGTATTATGATTATTTGATAAATAAAGAAATCTTTCATATTTTCTGTCTAATGAGCTTGTATAAAAATCAAATTGTTGTTATAATTTGTATGAGGGTTTAAGGGAAATTCTAGAATTTATGAGATCTATACCATACGGGACATTACAAACCAAGATATAGGGTTGTATTATATATCTCCTAAGAACTATATTACGTAATCAAATAACTTTATTACAAAAATTAAAATAGAATTTTGTTGTAGAAATAGAATTGTCATTGTAGAAGTAAACTAAATTTATTGAATATGTATACAAACTAGGAAAACTCTATAGAGAGATATATGTCAAATATCTTGGTAATCAAGAATATATGCATAATAGAAAAACTTTGTACGAGACATGTATGCCTCATAATTATTTGCAAATGAAGATGTATAAAAATGGAAAACTACGTAGGAGAGATGTATGCGTCAAAACATGGAACCCCTGCAATCAGTAATTTATGTCTACCAAAACTTTCAACTTGTAAACTTATGTCTCTATTCGAAATTGTCTTCTTTGTAATGAAATAATGCAAAATATGGAAGGTTGCTAAGAATAATAAATGAAGGGTTTCAAAAGGGAAACAAAAGGTCATTCTACTTCGAGATGACATGTGTCCACCTCGGGGTGAATTCAAACGAGGAGAAAAGGACAAAATATGAAAATAATAATAATATCATATTATTATTTTTAGTGCTCCGTATGGGGTCATATCTCCTTCCTAGTAGACCCAATTTAAAAATTGTAAGATCCATTTGGAAAGATGATGGAAAAACTCAAAAACCAATACAACCATAGCACTTCATCTATTATTATGACGATCTGAGGCCCATAAATGCTTGGAATACCCTAAAAATTTAGAAAAACACCTTAAGCTATTAAAAAGATGCTATGAATAGATTAAGGACTTTTTAAAACTATACTTTTAGAAATATTTCTTTGATTATTGATATTGTTTTGAATACCCATCTTGATAATTAAATTCTAGAAATAGACTTTCATACATCTTTTTGAATACTAACATGATTATGTCTTATTCCAAGTGCTCACAACAACAACAATTCTCCAATTAAATGAAGTTGTCATTTAATATAGTGTAAGAATTTGTTCGAGGTGAATTTATAGTAATGACCATCCCAACTAGCCTAATAAGTCAACTTGATTATTCTCACAATCGTTATTTGATCCCTTTCACTAAATAGTTTATGTGAGGTCTTTGATAATTTTCTCCATCAAGGGAAATTAACTCTAGACATGAGCAATTTGTATTATGTTTGAGAGAACAGATTCTATTGGATGTGTGTCAACTAATAATAAATTTAACTACATTATCAAATATTCTAGGCATCCTTGTCTTAATCATATAAGGAGAGATAAACCAATAACATAAAATGGGAGGTGCATATAAGATCCTTGTGCTTTAAGAGGAAAAATATTATTATTTTCACAAAGAATGGTAGAAATAGACTTGGTTATTAATTATGTTTATAAGTGTAATATATATACAGTAGGGGATAATGGTGGAGTGTAATAGTATCAAATGTCATTAAAATATCTTGAATACATCTATCTAAAATATGTAGAGAGATGTCAATCTTGAGGCACCTATCTAATTGTTAGATAGCACTAGTTTTTGATTCACTCCTTCAAGAAAAAAGAAAAAAAAAACATATAAGCGATAGTCTAACAAAAGTTAAATTTATGGATGAATTGTCCCATGACGGTTCAATAGACGCAAAATTTAATGTTGAGAATAAAAGTGAACAACTCACTCCATTACAACCTTAACTACAATTGTAGGAACACCTCTCAACATAATTATTTGATTCTAAAGTTAACATCTGTCTAACTTATATTATTATAATATTTTTGACATATAATAGAATTTAAACGCCATTCTTAAAAAAAAAAAACCCTAAATAAAATACAACTAAATCAAACAATATTATATGTAACCAATCGAAAATAGACATCTCAAAATTAATATTTCTAAATAATAAAAAATATTTTAGATAATTGTATTACTCTTTGATTTTTTTTTTTGTAAGATTTTAATAGATTTATAATAAGAATATATTGTTCATTTTTTAAAAAATCTTGTATTTGTTTTTAGAACTAATGTGTTGATTTTCCTCTAACAAAGCGGGAGAAGGGTCCAACCCATATAAAATATCTAAAACTAGCAATCGCATGTGTACAATGCAATGTGAACGCCGAACGGTATTTGTTACAACCTGATCATAAATCGAACCCTTGCTTCCACTTATGTTGCACAGATTTGTAATGCTTCATCTATATTCCTACACTTACAAAATCAATAATTATCCCTCTAAATCAAATAACATATACCATTCGGCGTTCACATTGCACATAAGATAGCTACAATTTAAGATCTAATTTCTTTTCCAACAACTCCAGCCTTATCAAATGAGACACTTGTGTAAGTCTCGAGCTTGCCAAGTATGACAGCAACCAGAGTTGTTTGTCCATATCGTTAGCACCAACCAAAGGCATCTAGGGTATTGTGTTTTCAAAAGAGGATGGAGTAGGTCCATTGTTGCCAACTGAAGCAAAAATAATTACACCCCCTCAATTGCCTTAAATGTTGTGATGCCCCTGCGAATCTTACCGTGTTTGGGCATGTTTCCGTATCACAGCGAAATGCAAGGAAAAACACGTGATTGTTATTTATGCTTCCCAAAATGAAATTTCTCAATAAAGTTTCACAAACTGTGGCGCTGCTAGCAATAGTCATCTTACTAATGTTATTCTCTTGCGTTTGTATGGATCAACCGGTATTTTGCTAATCTTCTTTGAACCCAAAATCACCAGGCAAACACGTTGCATGTGTTGAATCGTACTGATGTGGCAAAGACTGGCTGAGAGGAATGGAATTGGATTGATTACAATGATGATAATATGAAACTTTGCAAGTAAACATGTCGATCTATCAATGCTCTAAGGACACAACATTTATGTCCCCTTGCAGAGAAGATAGCTACAATATAAGATCTAATTACTTTTCCAACAACTACAACCTTATCAAATGAGACACTTGTGTAGGTCTCAAGGTTGCCAAGTATGACAACAACCGGGAATTGTTTGTCCATATTGTTGGCACCAACCATAGGCATCTAGGGTGTAGAGTTTTAATAGAGGATGGGATGGGTCCATTGTTGCCAACTGAAGCAAAAACAATTATGCTTGTCTCCATTGCCTTAAATGTTGTGATGCTCTGTGAATCCTAGCATGTTTGGGCATGTTTCTATGTCGCAGCGAAATGTAAGAAAAAACACATGATTCGAGTCAAAGAAATGTAGAATATTTTCATTTTATGTATGCTTTGAACATCTCTTATCTAACCCCTCACATTGCTAGTTATCAAATTTTAACATTCTTAGCATTGGCGGCTTCACCAGCTTTATTGAAAGGATGCAAGGGCATGATCAAAGCATCTCTGTTCGCTTTGCCAAGGAATGGAATGGGAGGACAGTCGACTATGGGGGGCAGAAAATTCTTATCAATGAAGAGCTCATAGCTGAAGCGACTGGCCTCAGCCTGGAAGGGTACCGCTTCTTCAACAAGAGGGTTATCAAAGAGGTTGAAGAAAGAAGATTTGTGGAGGAGGATGAGAAGCTTATTTTCAGCACTGCGGGCCTGCTTGTAAGCTCAATTCCACCCCCGTACAATGAAGTCACCCACATGATGATTCGCTTCATCTCCTTGGAAGGCAGGTTTGTTACTGTCCCTGCTAAGCACCTTGTCTTTTTGAACCACTTCCGTAGAAATAGGTTGGTTTGCTTCCCGCACTATTTGTTAAGCTCTCTTGAGCGCTCCATTTTGGAGTTCCAGAGACATACTCGGGCGGTTCCCTTGCACCAAGGGCTTATTCTGCTTATCCACAAGCTCTGCCTTCTTAAGTATCCCGGTCTCCCTTACTCTCCCAGCCCGGCTCCCCCTTTGATGGGCTCTGCTGCCGCCAGTCCTGTCTCCCCTGCTGCCCCTGCTGCTGCCCCCGCCTTAGGTGCTGCTACCCCCATGCCGGTTGCTCATGCTTCTCCTTCTATTCCTCCTGCTGCTGCCCCTGCCACCCACCTTGCCTCTACCTCTAAACGAGTCACTAGGGCTTCTAGGAGACTCAATCTTGAGACTGCTGCTGTGGGGGATGAACCTCTTGAGCTTGATATTGCTCGTGATCTGCTGAACATTAGAAGTGCCAGTCCCCGGGAGGCACAGATGGATAACCCTTCTAAGAAATTGGAGGCCTTAGAGGTAGAGATTAATTTGCTGAAGGTTGAGGTCAAAAACCTTGCCAAGCAAAAAGGCAAAAAAAGCATGGAGGGGGAAGGGAGCACTGACAATAGTCAGATTGATGACATATACAAAAAGCTGACCTCCTTAGACTCCCGCCTTGGGAAGGCTAAGACCAGACATGACTACAATATTGCAGCCTTTAGGGCCATCGAGGAGTTTATCGTGGGTCATGCCAAGAGTGTTTCAAATCTAAGCGGTGTCCCGGCAGCGCTTTGGGGCAATGATAAAGAGAGCAAGAGAACCATTGAGGAGCTCGATAAGATGGATGCTGCTCAGATGACCGCGTTAGGCATGTTTCAAGCTTGGAAAAAAGTCAAGATCAGCATTGATCAAGCGGCCAAGAAGTAGTCCTGGATACTTCTGCTGCTCTTTTTTGTTAATATTACTGTTTCTTGGCTGTCGTCTTGCTGTTTTTTTGCCGTTGTTTTGCTGTTAAGTCTTCTCTGTGTAGCTGTTTCTGGGTTACGTGGTATTTATTGTAACTCTTGATCTGTGCTACAGCTACTCTGCTCCTCTCTCTTATTCCGGCTTATAGGCCTTATTTTGTATTCAAGGGTATAGTCCCTTTCAAAAAACTATTTGCCAATATTAAAAAAATTTAACTTTATTTTCAAAAATATAAATGACACATACACACATAAGATTTTTAACTACAATGTGAACAAAAAATGAGAGCCTTTCTCATAGAGAAGCTTCATCCAAGTAAATCTAAATGTAAATGAAAAACATTTAATTTATAAAGTGAGAGTTTGTGCCCTTTCCTATGATGGCATGGTGATAGTTGTCAATGCATGCCCTCAGTATCTGGAACACTAACTCCCCCCTTTGCCATTTTACTTTGGCAAATGCTCCTTGCAAACACAAATTTCTTCTATTGTTTTTATAAATGGCATGAATGATGGTATCTCTCGGATGGGTTCGTCCTTTGTCAAATTGACTCCCTACTCGTCATATCCACTCCCTCCTCTAATGTTTTCCTCTGCCAAATTCTCATTGCAGATGTCCATTTCTTCTATTGTTTTTATTTTCCTACAGAAGTAAGAGACCCCTTTCCTTTTTTGTAATTATGTTGTCATATATACATTGAAATTTTGATGTCATACATCTTTAAAAAAAATATGCAAGCAATAAATCAAAATTTTATGTGGTATTCATGATATGTGATATGTGTGTGTGTCAAATTTAGTTTAAAAGGGATAACATTGTTGTATGAATGCATGTCAATATGAATGTCACAAATTGGGCCAAATGTTGTAGTGGGAATTCCATTACATAACGAGACAAAGGGAGATGTGACCTATCATACCCAGTTATGCAAATTCATGTTCGGATGTGGGGTTGGTTGCCTAATGACAAATGGGGTTCAACTCCACTCAACCTTCTATTTACTTCAATGGTATGAAAAACCCATAGGAATTCCATTGCATTCTGAAGACAAAGAACTAACTAACAATTGACTTTGCTTCTAACATTGTGTTTCCCACTCACCCATGATTGCATGGGAAAGGTAAGTATGGTTTTGTAGTATCCATAATACAACATCCCAATATTTGAGAACTTAGATTTGGAGCAACATTTGGATCCCTTTCTAGATGTTCTAATTTGAAGTGTATGTCCACACCACGTACTTTGGATGGTTAAGCACACACATCAAAGTGGGGTAAAATATAGACACTCAAAAATGACCTTAACATTTATTTCATATTATTTGTCTACGTATGGGTGAATGGTCCATATTTGACATTATTGAACCATTATAACGATGTTTAAGTCTTGAAATAACATCCCTATATCTCCATACAACCCTCACATCTACCTCATGCCCATCGTCATCTATAACCAGGATTCTCGTACAATTCTTACATATCAAGATCATCCATACATCCTTACACATATCAAGGTTGCCTATAACATCCTCAAAAATACTGAAACACATTTAGAAACTGACATAATGATTGCATGCATCACAAACATATATAAACTCAATAACCTTACTTTATAAGGTGTCACAGTTATAAACCATAATTAACTTAAAATTTGTCATTGGATGTCACTTCGATCAACATATTGGACATCAATTTGATCAATTATGAAACTAATTGACATGCACTCCTAAAATTTGGGGAAAATAAGTGTTTATGACAAATATAAGGACATACATGATACATCAATGAAGTGGTATATATGGTGCATGTAAAATTATAATAAATTAGTCATTTATTATTTACAAAAAAACTGAATTAATTATACCCTTCTAGCAAACCCTAATTTATTTTACCATTTGTAATATACAAGTTAAAAATATTGATATACTTAATATATAAATTAATTAAAAATTGATGGTGATATTATAAATAAAGGCAGGAGAGCCGGTGATTTCAAATTTTTGCAATTATTTAGATATATCCGAGTATTAAGAAAATCATTTTAACTCATTTGTATTCAATAGTTTACCCATCATTTACAGTTTATACCTAGCTAAATTAGTAAAAATAAATGTAACTTTATGAATGCTCATTTCCAAACCTAATTTAATTTAGTAAACCAATCCTAGTTGTCAATGGCATTGGGACCATAACAAGCATTTAATGTGGGATTCCAAATCCACTGCACCAAAAATTTCCGTCTTATGTCGTTCAAATTGTAGGATGCCCCCACCACATCATTCAAGAGCTTCCCACGTAGGCCCCTCCACCACCTAGGTGCATACACGCCGACACACAGGTCAGCAATTTCCGTCGGCGATGTGGTTGTTTTAGAAGTTATAGACTTCTACAAAAAACAAATTTGTTAGCAAATATGTTGAATGTTTTGTTTAGTGTATGCAAGAAGTCAGGGAATTTGAAACAAAAAAAAAATTGACATGAATTATCCAGACCTTAAACGTCAATAATGCAAGAGGCCTTGATGTCTAGAGAAAGGCTTGGTAATGAATAAATGCAGTGTATTGGTGAGTTGATGTGGCTATTGAAGGAATTATCGATTTGTAAAAATATAATGTTAGTTGAAAAAAACACATGAGATGAATTATAAATATGAAGAGCAGCTATATGTGGGCATTGGATTTCTGAGTATTCTTTTGAGATCTACTTATAAAAATATAGATATCAAATCTGCAGATCCAGATTTTTCAGACATACTGAATCAAACTGATGCAAGTTTCCAAATTTGGTAACTATGGATCAAAATAATTGGGCCTCTTTATGATTGTCATGTAATCCTTGACCACATTTCTTTTCGTATTTGAAGAGAGGCAAGCTTGATGTTAATATTTGTTGTTCTGTGTCAAGAATATTCAAGCAATGCCTAAAACTATTATTTTAGCTATAGAGTAGCCGAAGTTAGATCTTGTCAAAGTCATGTGTTATAGGCATATTAAAAAAAAAGAGGCTGCAAATTAGAGCTTTTCTTTTAGATTAGATATCAAGTGGAGTGCATTAGATGGAAAATTGATGGCTAAAAACAAGGGACAAATATCAAGACCTGCATACATGAATGGATAGCAATGTAAAGGCCTATGACATTCTTGATAAGACCTTTCTTTTCCCATTGAGATGGGAGACTCATTGTACTACTACTGAGACCCAAAACACCATCTATAGTTGTAGGGGACTTTGCCAAAGATCCATCCTAGTCATATCCACACCTGTCACAAAATAATAAAAATCATTCATCCCTTCAATTCTTTTCCATAACTTTCATTTTCCTACACCTACATAATAGGCCAAGAGAGGTTAGATCATCTCAAATTGCATTTTTGTTTCGAACTATCACAAAGAATAGGCAAATTTTCTTCTTCTTTATTGAGATGCTACATTCTATGATAACAAATACGTCAAATCTATGGCAATGCCGAGATTGAAATGGAGTTTAAAACCGTTGTTATCAACTTCCTCAATTAAAATAGATTTTTTTAAACCAAACGTTGAATTATCCCATGTGCAACTTCCATTGGTGAGAAACAATGGAACATTGTCTCTAACAAGGAATCCCATAGAAGAACCACCATCAATGTACTTAATATCATAATGACATTACCCACAGAATGGCACAGCCAATAGGAAGGCACACACATCAGTGCACTGTTTCCCTGAGTTTCCCACCCACGCGTAGGGCAGCGTGGAGCCAACGATGGAGGGGAAAGTGAAATAATGAAACCCATAGACCACCCGACAGAAGTCTTGCATGCCCACGTCCTCTGACGTCAGCAGGAGATAGACCCCATTCTTGTGATCTACAGACGGGGGATTCGAACCTGCACTGACGACATTTTTTATCACAGACTGGACCGTCAGACGAGTGAGCAGCTTCCCGTGGGAGTAATCGTCGATGAACTCGGAGCCCAAAACCACATTTTTGCTGATATTTTTTCTCGTTTGGTCAGTGTACATCTGAACCGTCTTCCACCACTCGCTCACAGAGGGAGAAGGAGACCTGGTTTCTGAGATGGAAAGCAAGAAATCCTTTATTATTCACTTGTTGTTGGGGTTTTAGTCACCATACCAGATAACATGGACTGAGAATGTGGCCGGTCAAAGACAGGCCCATATGGGACTTGACATGAACCAGATCAGAAGGGACAATTTTTTTGAAAAAAACATCCAAATGGTCGAAAATTTGAAAAAATGTCCAAACAGCCGTAAAAACGTCAAATCTAACCTAATTGTAGAAATGTTTGGAAGTGCCTTTCCCATAGGGCCACTCACTCACGAGAGGAGAAGGAGACCTAGTTTCTGAGATGAAAAGCAAGAAATCCTTTATTATTCGCTTGTTGTTTGGGTTCTAGTCACCATACCAGATAACATGGACGGTAATGTCGCCAGTCAGCACAGGGCCCATATGGCACTTGACATAAACCAGATCAGAAGGGCCAATTTTTTTGAAAAAACATCCAAACGGTCAAAATTTTGAAAAAAACATCCAAACAGCCGTAAAAACGTCAAATTTAACCCAGTTGTAGAAACATCCGGAAGTGCCTTTCCCATAGGGGGAACGCCTTCGGCGTAATAAATTCTTACTTAATTTTTTAAAAAAATTACACACCCATTTAACCACTTTGCCTTTAACTACCTAAGTTAAATACAAATCAACCCAACTTCTACATAACAAAAGTCCAATTATACTTGGTAGAACCAAAGCATGTATTTAATTAGATAACTTTTGGAAAGTTGGCCCCATGAAAATAAGCCCATTAATAAAACCATGCACTAGGCTACCAATGGAATTACCTTGCTTTTGTTCTCTAAGACAAAGCAATTTTTTGATGTGGAAGGGAAAACAAACCACCATAAAGGAATAATATTAGTGCTCCTTGAATAAAACTTGAACATGGTAGGAAGAATGTCTTTTTAAGTTAGTGTGAAACCTTAAAATGGTTAAATTGCATTATTTTAAGTTTAAATTAGGTATTATTAATATATATTTTAGTTATTATCGTGTCTTTAGACTTTGTGTTAGGCATGCCATTAATGCTAATAAGTTTGTGAGGGTCTTTTAATGGTCCATATTGGCGAGGATGCACATGCCTTGTGTGGTCTTGTATTTTTCAATCCTTATATTGCCACTTACCACTAATAGAGTCTTATTTTTTATTCAAAATCCATCCACAAATATCTATTTAAGTAAAACATTATAGAGATAAGGAACAAATATAGTTTACAATAAAAATTTGGTTAGTTGGCATTCATGTCCCCCATAACTTGAATTTCAAAACTTCAAAATCAAGCTAAAACATGACATAAGAGGTTATAAAGAAATGGTCATAGGTGGTCATCACCTTGGTGAGGTGGTATATACACACATGCGATTATACATGGATTTTTTAATATACATTTTTTTTGCACTTGTATATCAATATAAACTTGAGTAATAGTGTTAAAAGAGGGCTCATAGTGAGAGGATGTGGTGGTAAATATTAATAGCTATGATCAATGATTATAATCCCATGGTTGTGCATGTTTTGGAATTGTTTTACAAAGTAACCCCTATGGAAATGTTAAGAACATGTGACATTCATGAGTAGGAGGACATGGATTATCCCACCGAAGGAGAGAATCCCAACTACCAAGCTCTAATGATGAGGGTTGATGAAGGTTCCGTTGCCAACCAACCATCATTTTGATCCTAATGTAATATCAAAATTAGGGTTTATCTAATTAAGATTAAGACTAAAGGGTACAATGATGATTTAGAATTAGAAATATATTGAACACATTAAATACAAATTTTGAAAACCATGTTCCAGGATTTAGCCTAAAAAACAACATTACCACAACATACAATTACCACACAAACCCATTGCACACATAAATGGATTAAATAAATACTCTCATTATTGCATCTCAACCATATTTACAATATGCATTCTCCATTTCTCATACAAGAGGCATTCTCCTAGCGTAAATAAAATGAAAAGGTTTGTTTCATGCAACAATAATTATTTGCATGAAACAAACATTAGTTAAGATCATATACTTGCACTTTCAAAATAGTACATGTAAATATTTGTCACAATAAAATAGTGAATAAACATCCCAATTTAAAGCTTAAACTTTTGGGGGTGTGAATACAAATAATGTTAAGTGGTTAAGAAAGGTCCTAAACCAAACCAAAATGTGTGAAAATCCAACACCCTCCCTTAAGTGCAATTGAAGAGTTAGAACAAAGAAAAGATAGAAGACATATCGAAATATCGGTCCTAGGAATAAGGCCTGCTCAAGTACCCATTTTGATGCAGATGGGCATACGGGGTTCTAATAGAGAGACACCACAATGCATCCTCTCACATAATTATACAACTAAATAACACCGATAAAAGTAAACTCAACAAAAATTCAACACCAAGTTCACATCAAATATCATATTAAACAAATTACACAATAATAAAGAATGATCTCCAATGATACAACCTACAACTCAAACCAAACTTGTAGGCCTACACCCCAAAATGTATCTTATATAAATGTGAACTTGCACACAAGTCTTCGCATGGAAGAAAAATTCCAACTCAAGGAAACTCTACTTCGAGATTTAAGCTCACATCCACACTCTAGTTTATGAGCTACTCTCCACTCTAAAATTAAGAATTCCTAGAGATAAATACCTAAGGTAATTAGGATTTGTTTATATAGCCTCCCAATAGAACAAACTTAACACCTAAAACTAAAATTATGTTATGGTCCAAAAGACCCAATTAAAACTAAAGGACTCATTACATAACTCAACCAACATTTCCAAGCTTCACAATTTCAAATGATATTTCCTTAATTTACGAAGGCACTACTAAAAATTGCTAAGATAAATTCTAATGATGATGGATTCTACTAGTGTATAGATGCATAATGTTAAGATGAATTTTAATGAGGGTGGATCCCACCATTCCACAAAGACATATGAGATGGATTAATGACATAATGTGTAGGATATAGCCATGTGGACTAATTAATATTTGGTGATATTTTGATAATTTGGGATTAATCAATAATCAAGGCTCCCTCCCCACCATATGGTAAAGAGGCTATCTTCCCCACATACTATTGGATCTTAAGTTATAATTCCAAAAGAAGCAAAGGAAAAATTCACAAAATTCATAAGGAACAACTGCTATGTACCTTAGGATATGATAATATAATGTATATGGGTTGATGGAGATGCCGACATGTGGCACACATCCCCTTAGTTAGTTATATGGGGTCACATAGGAATTAGTTATATTGGGTAATGAGTCGGCCTACATTGGGATTAGGTGTTACCCATATATTAAGAGTAATGTATGTATATATAAGGGATGTGTGTATTAATGTCAGGAGGTATGAGTTTAGTCTTCTACTTGGTAGTGGTGTATTGGAGGTGTCCCCTTGAAGTGGATTCCCATCTTGGGAGATTGTGTGGTTACTCATTCCTTAAGAAGTATTGTATGGTGTTACCCTACCTTAAGGGTATTATTCTGCATATATTGATTATTTGGGCATCTTGGCCCACCCATATATCTTGTGTTGTGTTATGTTTTGCAATTTATTGATTTATTATATGTGAAGTTCTTATCAACAACTCTTGATTACTCATAACTTGTGGTTCATTCTCTAATTGTCAAAATCTATAGCTAATTCAAAAGCTTTTGAATAAAAACCATTTATACAAAAATACAACACCATGAATCTTTTAAAAGTAGACACAAATTGAGGTCAATAGTTTTGAGTACTTTTTATCTATGAAAATCCTTTAGGTGTAGCATTCAATGCCTATTTTTATCATCCAATGCTTTTAGTGGCTCGAGGTGTAGAAAGGTGTAAAAGTTAAAATATTCTACAATATTCCTTGTATTAAGATACTTTTCAAATACAACTGTTATTTTGGTGCACCTATGTTCATTAATGAAAACTACCATATGAAAAGGGGAAAAATATTCCTAAAGGAATGTCATAGATACAAAATATGTATAGACACAACTTTCAAAACTTTACTAGTTGAGGCTTCAAATTTTGTGGGCTCACTTCTTCTCTCCTTATTTAGTTATATAAAGAGTTGGGTACACTTAGATATTGAGCCACCCTATATAATGTTAGATATATAACATAAAATAAACTTAAATAAGTTTACTAGATAAAATAGGATTATGATGTTGCCATTGAATAAGTGGGGGACTATATAGGGTTCTTCCAGGTGAATAAAGTAAGTTAAAGTCTCCCAAAATCCAAATCTAAATTTGCAAATCACACGCTAAAATAAAATTTTATTTATTTTTATTGGTTAGAGAATTTTCTCAATCAAATCCCTAACCCTTTCAAGGTTGATATAGAAAATTGGAAGACATGCGATGAAAATAAATGAAATATATACTTGTTCAAAGGTGAATAGCTTGTAGAAGGTCAATATCATCCAAATGCATCTGATTCAAAATATTTTTATATGCAGAAATAGGACTTGAAGAGATTTATGAAAATTAGTAGTAATAATAATCCCGAGAAGAATCAAGGAATATATCACAATCAGAAGTTGGCCTTGCAAGCTTGGACCTAACTTTTGCAATTTTCCATTTCCTTTAAAAACATGCAAACATATCATGTGTAAGCTAGAAAAGAATCATGAAATCAACCAAGGAGGATTAAGGGATGGGGTGCATGCTATTTTATAGTTTTAGGGTACATAGAGGATTGTGATGGATATGGGTGCAATGTGCATAGAGAGGTGAGATGATAAGGGTCCAATGTGCATTGGAGATGTAAATGGGTAGGTGGAGTGATTAAATGTATAGATGGATGTGATAAAATTGAAAGTGAGTGGGTTAGGATATTTAAATATATGAAATGTATTATAAATCTAATTTTTATGGGATTTTTATATTTTTAGGTGTTTTGTGAGGATATTTGATTTTTAGGGATTCTTGTTGTTTTATTTTTTTATATTTTTAACTTAGGATACCTTATACGGAAGGTGTATTTTTGGTTTTGATCACAAGGTGTTGGTTATTGTAGTTTTTAAAAGTTATAACACTTTACTATGTATACTGCTATCAAGAATATCTTTAAAATATTCTATGTTATATGCATGTAATTTGACAATCCTTTCAATAATGAATGCAATCTTAGTGTATACAATGTGATTGATAGAAGTCTAAATGGTTATATATTTTCAACCCTTTAGTTTACATATTGCTACTATATTCTCATGCCCATATCAGAATATAACTCTCCTTTGATTATTCATTTGATTGATTGTGTTTATTCTATACATTTTTCTACATTGTTTATTTTTTGTTACAAGTTAGGAAATTGTAGAAATTCAACCATTTTTCCTATATGGTTCATCATTGCTTTGCTTCTATCTTGTGGTACTCTCTCTCTCTCTCTACCTCCATACCCAAACAAGTATAAATTAGGTTGTTGTATGCATTAAAATAGAAAACAAAACTAGTTATCTCTAGAGGTTTTCTACGAGTTAAAATCACTCACTAGTAGATATCGCATGCTATGTATGGTATGTGGATGCAATATAAATAGGTAATTTTCAAAAATCAACACTAATTACACTAAAAACACCAAATAATAATTATTGGAAAGGAATTTAAAATGTATTATTTATTGTATCCTCTCTCAAGTAAAGTATTAAAAGATTTCTTCACATATAACATGTCATTTACCCATTTGTGGGATATGAAGAAGAAGAGGTAAATCGAGTTACCTTAAATTTGTATAAAACAAATGGCAATAAGGAAATTAAAATTGCATTAATTTTTTTCTCAATTCATACCAAAGTAGTGAGAGATTTACATAACTAATCAATTCAAAGAAAAATCACATTGTGTCTACAATGAAAACTAAAATTAAATAATAAATTAAGAAAACAATGAAAAGAAAACCTTCCTTTGAGTCTTCTTGTAACCTCAATATGACATAAATGAAGTGTTAATACACTTGGATCTCTCGTGATTGTTTAATTGTAGATGATCCATTCTTATCCCCAAATGAAGAGGAAATACTATGAGAAAGATTAAACACAAGGACAACCTTTCGATATGCAAATTTGAATGGAAAATGAGCAGAGGTTTGATGAAAATGATTAAAGCTTCCAAGGATTGATTGGAAAGGAAATATCCTCATATTTATAGCCGAAGGAGAGGTCATGGATTACGTATACACCTAATTATTCATATTATACTAATAATTTCCTTTGTGTATATAAGGGTCACTGATGCATCTATTTCTTGAGAGGGTGCCTTAAGGGGCCTGCCAGGAATGGGGTATGGCTATTCACATAGTCATTATGGGTTGGAGACACTACATAGAGAGGCATATTGCTATGTGGTACTATATTTAGTTATTCTTCTATTAGTTACCTTTTTTCATTTTTTTTTACACACAAGAACTCCTAACACTTGATTGCATTCGACTCCATCTTTAACACATTTTTTCACTTATTCTTTTTGATCCATGACACATTACACCATTTTTTACATTTAGATTTCCTTAGCTGACGCCATCAACTATAGGAGATGGTGTCATTGTTATGTTTCCATTGAATGATGTCATCACTCGTGGGTGATGGTGTTGGCTATATATATATGCCACACCCATACATTCTATTGGTGAAATAGTTTGTTGTGTTGCATGAAATCATGTGTTTCCACCAATGTTCAAAATACTAAGTCCCTTATTCTTTGGTATGGGGAAACTCCCATGATTGAATGTAAACTACCTAAATATGTGGGATGGAAAATAGCTCGGGATCACACATGAAAACTTTGCCAAACGTATGGAAAAGTTCTTGTATGAAGTACAAGGGAGGAAATTATAACAAAGGGACATAAAGGGGAGTTGGATAAACAAAGAAAGGGTTAATGTTGTGATTAGGCAATATCAGATTTTCAACAAAAATTACCAGAGTAGGCCCACATTTAATTAGAAGAATATAACCATGCAAACAACAATGAGATAAAAAAACTAAAGACACAAAGTTCCATTAATCTGCTCCTCAAAATCACAAAGCCTTTTCTTGGTTGTTAAAGATCACTATCATTGAAAATATAGGAAATAAAGAGAGAATGGAGGAAAGAATAAGAAAAGAAATGGAATAAATGCAGCTCTTATTTCTTATGTAGTGGTGATACAAATCTCAACAACATAAAAATGCACGATTATTAGCCAAAAACTAAAACTTCAAAACTCCCTTAGAATGGAGAATCCTTTCCAATTTATAGTATTGCAAATTGTCTTCTCATCTACCCCCACATGACCTCTCAAGTACTTATTCCACTAGTGACTCTTAATATTCCTTATAAGTGAAGAAATAAGTCCCCTTTGTATAAATCAAAAGGGAATTTTACAATTCAACATTAGAGAGACACTTAAGTGAAAAAGAAAAAATACCATGATCATACACAATGAAGGATTAGAAAAGGGGGGAGAAGAGGATAAAAAATTAAGAGAGGGGATTTAAGATTCTCCCAAGAATGGATGAAGGTGTCTCCACCCTATATGGATATCAGATTTAATAATGATCAAGATGAAATCTTGATATATGTAGACCCTACACTATGATGCTCCGCCGATGAAGATCGATCCTTAGAAATATTTATGCCTTCAATAACTCCCTAGAATGATGCACCTTCTGTAGCACATTTGGAATAATTGAAAAGAGAGGTGATGAACATTTTACCACTGAAGATAATGAAGGATTCCTTCCCTCACTTAAACAAACCTTCTACTCCCATGAGGTACCTCCATGATTTCTTGAAAAATAATTCCTATGATGTGAACCTGAAATAACTTACATCGCATCACTTCCCCACAACGACATTGCATCCATTCCAATATACCTATGTATCATGAATTTTTCAATGTTCTTCCTCCCAAAAGGGTTCTCAAGAGCATTAAAAAGAAAAAGGAATTTATGGTTGAAGTTAACCCAATTGAAGTCGGTCTAGCTACCCTGACCCAAATAACCCCCTTGTCATGGGAAAATTCAAAATGCAAGAAGAGGCTTTGAAAATAATTGAGGACAAAGCAGGTTTCCTTCTCAAATATGGAAATAAAAGAACCGACATCGACACCTTGTCCATCTTGAAAGAAGGGGTCAACTCTCTCTCTATCCAGTTCAAATATCTTGAAGATAAGCAAAGCAACCAGATGGCCATCCACCGTGTAGTGCTTGACCTTCTCCAAGTTCACATCTACCAAATATGTGACATTAGTGGAGTTCTAGCTTCGACATGGAATAATGACAGGATAACCAAAAAGTACAAAGCTTCTAACTAGGACCCAAATGTTACTACTGCTCTGAATTTTTATAATTCACTTAGGGTCACTCTCAAGGTCTATAGTAAAGATGATATCTAGTGTCTCTGCTCTTTTAATACTTTGTTTCTATTTTGATGTTGTTTCCTTGTTGTTATTTTGTTGTTGTAAGTTTGTGTTTGGCTTTTGTTGGCGGTCACCGCCATGGTTATCTTTTAGCTATAGTATTTTTGGTTGGGGTGTGGCCCCCGTTTCAAAAAAACACATTTTTCCTTCATGATCTATTAAAATTTTGAGCCTCTTGGTTGTAACTCTAGGTAAGGTCCCTCCAAAACCTTTTTCCATTAATAAAAACAACTTTCTTGCACAATGAAATCATGATGATCCGACGCTTTCACCTTGAGAACATTAATGATCAATGAAATAAAAGGCCCTAAAACCTTACAATCTAGATATGGTGAAGGTAGGAGAGATGGATTAAGTTCAATTCTATTCACCTTATGATCAACTCATCTGATGGGGTGAAGTGAAATATCCTTCGGAACTAGAATGCATTTTGAGACCAAAATTTGAAATCAAGTGATTTTTCCGTACGCTGAATCATAATTCTTCTTCAACTCCTCCACAAGCATGAATGTTTCATTACCATTTCCTTGAGGAAATATTCAAAGATATGGTCACCTCTTGGTGACAGGTGGATTTTCTCAAATACTTCAAATTTGTAATGCTCACTCAAAGACACCTTATGCTCACCACATCAAAGAATGCATGCATTTTCTTGAAAATTGAAGATTTGACCTCCGTGAATATTAGAACCAGTGAGGATTAAAGATGAGGAGAATATGTGACCATATTAATCTCACCTTGACCATTTACTATCTTTATCAAGTCACACATGGGTGTTTGTTTCTAGCATTTTATTGCCAATCTTGCCAATTTTGCCAATTTTGAGTGTTTTACACTTGAATGAATGGATTGAGGCACCGAAACCAATTTTTCCTTAGAATAAATATTTTTAGTAATATATATGGTAGATAATTACTAAAAATACAAAGTGGTATTATGGGTTTTGGATCATAAAAAAGGTATCCAAAAATTCTATCTCACAATGGGATGTTCTCGCTCCAATTTTGGGTGTTTCTCTAGTATAAATCTTCGTGAAAATGAAAAGTAAAATTGCTGGTATGTACCTTAATATTTTTATAGGAAGAATTTAAAAATAAAATTCATCCATATATTTAAGCACACTCAATTTTATGGGGCAAGAAAATGCTCAAAAGAAAGTTGTTTTTTTGTAGATCACATGCTCCGATTTTGAGGCAATTTGGACACCGTAACTTTGTAGATCTAAGAAGACAATTTCAATGGATGGAAACTTTTGGAGACTATAAAAATGAATGAAAGAATTAATGAGGGTAGGTAAACACTCTTCTTACATGAATTCTCATGGGGAATCCACAATCCAAGTTTCAGGGCCATCAGAGGTGGATTTGCAGGCAATGAGAAAATAAGTGCTTTGGCCATGGTGGATGCTTATTTTTTATTGAATAGTATGAAATTAATAAAACAATGGAGGGTGGTTGAAAATCATATAGAAATATGGAGAAATTACTAAGTTTGGGTTTTAAACTTACCCTTTTTATTCAAGCATGCTTCCCCCCATTTTTTTCCTTTCAAATTCAAATTTACTTGCCCTAAACCCAACCCAGGTCAACCTAACCCAAGTGAAACCACACACTCAAGTTTATACTATATAAAATAGGGGAAAAAGCAACAAGAGCACACTATATCATAAAAATTTCTCCATGGGTGGCCTCAACATGAGAAGGGGCACGAGGTTTTGAGTTTGTGAGGTTGAAAACACCTTCCTAACAACAAAGTTGTGAAACTTAAGTGATGGAGGAGGAGATATCATGTGGTGGAAAACGTTTTGTCCCAAATTTCCCTTTGGAAAAGGGATAAAGGGACACCAAGGCCTCCAAAGTGTTCTAAGGGTCTTCCTGTCATGAGGAAGGCAATAGGTGGGGTTAGGTGAGAGGAAGAATTTTCATAACCACCCAAGTTTTCATTTAATTGATTAAACTTTTATTCCTCATGCAAAGTGGCACATTATTATTTCCACCATGTCCTTTTGAATTAGTCAAAGGGTAACAAGGAACACCAGGATATCTAAGATGCACTCCTTCAATTTTGGAACCTACTCTCACCATTGCATTGCTAAAAATATGGTGTTTCCTAGGAAAACCTTATATATTTTTGAATGGAAAAAACAAAAGGAATATAATTCCATAATGTTTAGGACTTTATTCTACCTTCTCTTTGAAATTTAGGCCCTTTTCAAATCTAGTCATGGGTGGTTCCTAAGGTCAAACTGTTATTGAAGAAAAATATGCCTTTTTGTCCAACACAACCTATGAAACGTGTAAAGGGTCCCATTTGATCCAATTTGGAATTTGAATCATATTTTAACTATCCTCGTAACTCTCGGAATAATAATTTAAATCTCCACAAGGATCAAGGCCTTTATCTCGCACCGTCCGGGCAAATATCTACAAATTTCTTCTTTGAATCCCTTAAAACCTTATGCGCGATGAATTAGACACTATTATATTTCCAATGCCTATATTCTGAGATTTAAATACCTTTGGAGCTTCCCAAACCATCTAAAACCTAGAAAGGTGTTTTTTTAGGAAAAATTAATCCCCATCATCGACTTAAAATAGCTCGAGTTTTGGAGAATATTTTCCCGACGTTCGAATATTTCCTAAACTTTCATAAATCAATTTAGTGCATCTTATAGCTCCTCTACAAAACTACTAGGTGTGTTACTCCTTAACAATCGACTCTGAGGGGTGTCCACTAGTGTGAAAAATCCTCGAAAACAAGCCTTTTTGGGGCTCCGAGAGTAATTTCTTTTGAATGACTCGAGAATGAATCAATGAATCACCTCTCTACACATGAAAAAAATGAAAACATATTATCACATTTCTTCTAGCCATTATGAGTGTAATATAGTAAGTAAGTTGGCATGAGGACAAGTTTACATAATCTAGGAGAGGGGTTTTCAAATGTGGGCTAGGTTTTCATGACCAAAATTTTGAATTTTTCATGGTAAACATTTAGGATGAAAACATCTCGCTATTTCTTAGGGACTTGTTCTATAATCAACACAATGCAAACAATACAAGAAGGAAATCCATCATCTTAAGACACTACATGGACTAATTCCTTATCCATTGGCCTTATATAGAGTCACTACACTCAACAACAAGAAAATCCATAAACAATGAATAATACCAACACACAAAAGCGAAAGGAAACAAAAAATGAGAAGGGAAACACACAAAAATTGGGAAACACACCACATAATAAATTAAAAAACCTAAATCACCTATATACATATAGGGGACAAATCACATTCATTGAAACACCAACTCAAACCGAGTGTTTACTTGTATACGGTTATCATTGAATTCCTTTCTTTTCAAATCCATTGATAGGATAACTAAAATAGTATCATTTTATCAATTTCTTGAGAAATATCTCATGGCTGTTAAAATTGCATACCAACCTTACCTATGGTTGGAGAGTCTAAATTTAGACCTTCTTTGTGCATTTTTGTAAGTCAAGCTGAATGTTTTAATTACACTTTCTTACATGTTATTAATTTCAGTCCTTTGGGGTATGGGCTGGATTTGAGTGTGTAAGTAAAATTGTCATATTATTCACCTACTTATTTATTGTGCCTTGGAGATTGAAGTTGACTTGTGAGTTGGAGTTGAGGATGTGTGATGTGGCATCCTACATAGATCCACCTCATCCTCCTCTCTTCCCCCTTCTATATATTCGAATTCATTTTCTTGTTTTGGGGGTTACACTCTTTTGGTTGCTTCACTTTTGGATACTTCTTTTGGGGTGAATTATTTTGCTATTTGGAGCCCTTGCTTTTGGAGAGAGTTTGTAGGCTTTTACAGGCCTGTGTTTCGTTGATCTTGGGATGTTTTACATTGGAAAGATTGTTGTTTGGAACTTGGAACAAACTCCATTATGGAGAGGTAAGAGCTTGGCTCTTGAAATGCTCTTCTTTTATTTGTGCAAATGTTATTGTTGTGAATGTTTTAGCATGTGTGTGGGTTGTTTGGGGTAGTTGGCCTAGGAATGGCATATGAGAAGACTATGGGGCATTTTTTGGGAGGCATAAGTGTTTTGGGGAGGTATAAGTGTGGAGGGAGTTAGGATTTGGGTTCCACCTTAAAAAGAAATAGCTTGCATTTATTTACTCATTATGGGGTGCCATAAGAGGTTGGGGAGGCATAAGGAAATGTGAGGAATAAGGGGTACTTGGGGGAGGCATAAGGGCATGTCAAGGATTTGAAATGATATATATTTTGGTGGTTTGTTCTCAAGTGGTGATACCCATTTCCCCTTTGGGAGGCATAAGCAACATCCCCCATAGTTTCTTGCTCCTTTGGCTTGCATGATGAAGCATGAGTGTTGTTTGTTGTTTTTTTCTGTGGTAGAAAACTGCAGTTTTTTTTTGGAATGTGTTTTGAATGAGAAATCTATCTTTGTGTTGTGGAAGCCTATTGTTGCCATGAGTTGAATTTTTTTCTTCTTATTGCAATGTGGTTGGGGCTCGGGGCCAATGAAGAAGGATGGCTTCTCCCTTTTCATTGGATGTCTTGGTTGGGTGGAGAGCGTTGCCTTTCCCTGTTCTGTTGTGACCAAATTGGAGAATGATGGAAATTCATACTGCTGTTTTGGAACTGAGAAAGAAGACAATTTGACAGTCCTTGCTGAGATCATTTCTTAATGTAACCTTTTCCCACTTGAAGTGGATGATCTTGTATATTATTTGTGATGGAAAGATGGTCTGTATGGGCTATGAAAGTTGTAAATTGAATTGTGAAAGAGATATACTCTATTTTTCTTCTTTTGAAAGAATGTGAAAGAAATCATATTCTGTATATTGTAATTGAGGAATGAAAGAAGAAATTGTAAAGGTATCTCTTTGAATCAATAAAGGATTGTATTACTTTACTCAAATGGCATTATTGGGTATTGAAATCTGATTGTTGAATGTATTTTGAAATTCTATTAGAAGGATGAAAAAGTGAATACGTATGGAGAAATGTCATAATACTCTATTTTTTTAAATAAATGTTTTAGAAATCAGAATTGTTATTTGGCATTTGAACAATTTGCTTGAGTCAACTTAGTATGTTAGATTGGGATTGGAATGAATTCATAGTTTAAAGTTGGCAAATGAAAATAAATCTATACGAATTTGAGCTCATAGATTACTTTCATGCGGCAATTATTAATCGAAATTGAAAGAATGACCCCGCAACATCAAAAAGAAAAAATGAAATATCAAATTTTATTTGTAAAAGGTCGAAATGACCCCAAACATTTTTGAATGCAAATCAATCAAGAAAACTTAACCTTGCAATCTATCCTAAAATATTCCAAGTAAAATCCTCCATGCCTATTTATCAAGTAGAAAAATAATTAACGACAAATTTGAACAAAATTGATAAGTAAAAATATCAGTTCACTTTCTAAGTCACAAAAATACATTTTCTCAAAATTAACCCTTTAACTTTATCAAAATTAAATTCCTAAGGTTTCTGTGTAAAGAGGATGTCAAGAGATTTCCGGAAAGTCCTTGTTTTCCTAAAAACGAGTTCCCAATCAAAATTTATGGCCTTCGGAAGTTTTTACTTCATTTTAGGCTCAAAATAATCTAATTGTCAAATTTTAAATGAATAAAATATTCTTGGGCAGACTCGCGGGCTAAAAATTTCCATTTTTTTGCTTTTTGCCCAAAAGGTGAAAATTCATGAAGTTTCTTGTCACTCTGCTAATCCGCAAGCCTTCACTTTTTCTAAAACTGATCCAAGTCCAAAAAGTTAATTTGGCAATTTTTCTTCTGCGACCGTCGCCCTCGCAGCCCAATCATTGATCAACACATGACTTTGTTGGGCATTGGCAGAGGATTGGTTCGATTTTAACCTAAAGTGCTTTCAAAAATAAATTTGGGAAAATTTGTAAGTTTTCCTCACATCCCCACCGGCCCGCAAGTAATCAGGTGTTGTCACATGGCTTCACGAGGCATTGGCGGAGGAGCGGATCTTTTTAAGCCTTAACACTTCAAGAAAACAATTGGGAAAAATTTCCAAATTATCTCGCCGGTCTGCCAAATTGTAACTAATGATTGGTTGACACGTGGCCTCTTCTTGCATCGGCAGAGGCATGGGTTCCTTTCGACCTTTTTCCCTTTCTTTTGAATAGTCAAATTTTCCAAATGTTCCCTGCTGACCCACAACCAATAAGGAACTACGACATGGCCTCCCTAGGCATCGGCGGAGGTGCGGGTGTAAAATTTTCTTTGTCCTAAAAGGGAAAAAGTGCTAAATGCCTTCCTCACTCCGTCGGCCCGCGTCTAAGAAAAGTTTTCTTCCCCACTCTGCCAGTCTGCTTTTCTCCTCTAGGAAAATTTTCTCTCCAAATTCCGCAGGCCCGAGTTGGGGAAAATTTTCCTCCCCAAGCCCGCAGACCCGCTCTTGGGAAAATTTTCACCCCAAGTTCCGTCGGTCCATAACTTGAGAAATATGAGGAGTTAGGAGGACTTCTTTATATCACCGGAAAGGTGAGAAAATTATCTATCTAATGGGAATGTTTTCAGGAAGTTTTAATTTGTGTTAATCATGGGAAAAATAAAATTGAATCTTTAACCGAGTTCTGGGAGTGGGTAAGTAAGAATTTACTCTGATGATTTTAAATATGTATTCTTTTCCCCCACTGTAATTAAACCTTGCTCTTGTCTTAGATATTGTGGAATTAAATACCTTGGGTATTTAATTGTTTTGGTCCCTTAACCTTGAAATTTTAATCGTGCAATATTTAGCAAAACTATCATTGTAATCGGTGATTAAATTAATCCCTAAGGAGATTTGAGCTAGGTGTGGACTTATTACACTTGTTACTTTATAATGAGAAAATTTATCAGTTGAATTTAATTGTCATTGAGACTTTGATTGTTAACACTTAAAAAAATTTATTCCGTAACTTTGTAACTAAAAAAATTATTCCATAATTTTGTAACTAAACCTAGGTTGTTCATGGGTCTCAAGTGGGAGATTTTAGCGGGCGTTACACTTGGTATCAGAGTTGTGGGTTCAAAGCTTGGACCCTTGGGCACACTAGAAAACTTGAGACATGAACTGTAAACCTAGCACACTTTTGAATCTAAGAAAACAAACTTGTTTGAAAATTGAAAAAGAAATGTGTATGAAGAAATATTACATTACTCTGTTCATTTGAACTACCAAAATTAAAATAATAATAAAATAATAAGTTGTTTGAATTGTTGTACTCGCTCAAAGTGGCATTTTGTCGAACCTGGGTAACTAAGAATGTCAAATTACATTGATTTTTGTGAACTTCTAGTGTAGTGGAAACTTGGTTCCCCTTTGAAAATGTGTTGTTTTACAAGTCCTAAAACTTGATTTAATTGTATGATGTGTTAAGCCCTTTGTTGAGACCCTTCCTCATTGGAGTTGTTGGAATGATAAATTGTATGGTGTGAATCTTGTGGTTGGACAATAGTGGTTGTGTCCTGGGGTCAGGAAGATTTAATTAGAAGCTGTTTAGAGCTTCCTTCCTTTAGTAGTTAGGAAAGTTGGTATGCTTATTAGTTTTCATTTTGTTACCCATATGGGAGAGTGGACATCAAGTCTGGGTGTCATTTATGACCCAATCTTGCACATGTGTCCTTAGAATCGACCTCGAGGCAAAGAACCCCTATTGGAAACCATGAAGGGTGTGAAGTGAATGTGGTGTTAACGTTTTGTATTTTACATTCGTAAACATGTGTCATTTTATCAAGACCAACATCTTATTTTATGATTGGATTGTGAAGCTCTAAGGCTCTTCTAGTTATTTATATTTTTAAGATAATTTTCAGACTTTGCAATGTGGCTACTTAGCCACTTTCCTTGATTGCCGATATTTCTTGGAATTTATTTTGATTGGTGACTCGTGAGCTCATTATGTTGTTCACGCTTGCTTAGCTAAGCGTTACATGGATTTATTCTTGCATGATGATGAGCTGGTTCTATGCTACTTGTATTCATACATTTTTTTGTATGGGGGTACACCCTAGGTGTCTTGAATGTCCTCTTAGGTGCTTAAAGTTATGCCTTGGTTTTAGATGCATGGAACCTTGAGTGTATCTAGGATCTTAGAGTGACCTTTTCATTACTTGACCTTGTTGGGAAGAGAGTTTGTTGTGTTGTGCATTCTAGTTGGCAGCCTATTAGCAGTGGTGGTGATTCTCTTACAATCCAGTAAGAGCTTGAACCTCGTCAGAGTAGAGGTGTTTAATTATGGGTTGATGAATTATGGTGGGATCGGTTTGCTTTTAGTTTATTTGTGGATGTTAGTGGAAAAGTGTTTATCTGGTAGTGGCTTCTCTTCGATGGCATGCTAAGTTTTATCAAGAGTTCCTCATTTCATTATATTAAGTAGTGACTTGAGGATTGTATGCATATTGGTAATTCTGGTTATATTTAATCCCATTCGAGTATTGTGTGTAAATTAAGTGTGTCTATTGGTCATCTTGACCTATAAATAAGTCTACCCTTTCCTTAATTTTTTTTTTAGTTACTATGAATAATACTCTATGACCTATTAATTTTGGATTACGTGGAGACACTTATGGATGATTTGAGTCTTTTGGACCATGACATTGGTGATGTTAGTGTAATTAGACCTTGATAATTTAATCTCGGTGGTATTTTATAATGTGATTCTTCTTGTAAAACTGTAACTCTTGGTCGTAAAGCCATGTTGAATAGATAATTGATTGTTTGCTTACATTTGATGCTTTCTAGCAAGTATGTGGTGTTCTTATAGTTAAAATATTTCCTTGTCATTTTGATTGCTTGGTTGGTGGTATCCTGTGGTAATATGGGTGTAGATTTGAAAAATTTCCTTGTCTTATATGGGTGTAGATTTGAAAAAAATTAAATTAATATCCACTCCCACAATTTTCATTATTTAATTACCTTAATTAAACTAATTTCCACCTCACCTAGACACCTCATCATGGACCTATTCTTAGCATGTTTCCTAACTAACTAGGTCTCAACCTCATCTTACTCTAATTAACCTAGACTTAGTCTAACCCTAAAATCACATGCCTATTCTTCCTATAACAACACACTCACTTATCTAAGTGCAAAACACCATTTTTGATCCGCACTAATGGGTAGAACTAGAAAAAGAAGGTAGGATCTGCTATTTTGGGAAACTTAGAATATCCCACCTTAATCGATGCCGGTTAACTGAAACCAACGCTGATCATCCTAAACCATTGTCAGTTACCATATATTCACTTTGGTAACCTTGTTGGAGAGGTTGGCCACATTCTTGAGTTTTGGAATGAAGGAGATCTGCATGCAAGAAATAATCATAGCCTTTTCACACCTTCGAGATAGCCATAGCCAACACCAAGACTGATCTAAAGGTATTTACATTCATGGTAGCATTTTGGGAAGCACTGCTGCAACACCGAGCACTATTTCACATATCAACCATCATCATCATCTAACCATTAAACCTACAACACCAATAAGTGTGCTTATAACCTACATCATTTCATCTTTACTCAGTTTACAAAGTTTCTTCACTTCTATTTATCAGCCTCCATTTACATTTTTATCCCACCAATCTTACCTCCCTATGAACCCAACCATTCCACCACCCATAATCATTTGATCACCTATACCCGATTCTTGAATATCTCTAAGTACTCCCAACACCTCCACATACCTAACCATTCTCCTTACCATCTCTGTTTAATGTCATAAACCCCCAAAACCAAGTTTTATTGAGTTTCTATCATCCTACCTATACCAACACCGATTATCCATGACCATCGTTGGTTCTCTCTAAACCATCATCGGTTATACTTGACAAACGTCAATATCTCGTATTTGGTAATCCCGCCAATAATGAAACCTCATAACCTACATCCAAGTAACCCAAGCTACTCAGAATATGACCTTGACTTGTTCCAACACCTTGACTACCTACCCTATTTCTAGATCTGATCATAACCTAGCATGTTATATTAGGTTTTCTTATTGTATTTAGATGAGATACCTAAATCATATCAACTACAGTAGGGATTCATTTATTTACGCTATCTATTGCATTAATATGTATTAAATAGTGGGTTAACAACCATAAAGGAAGTATCATACTTCCCGGATCTAGCTCCGCTAGGCAGCCCACTCACATATATTGTTTAACTCTCTTTTGTGGTCTTGTTTTGTATTTCAGGTAGTTCCTCCTATCTAAAAGGAATCTCTTAGAGTCATCATTGGATCAAGAAGTTAGAATGCGTGCACAACCTCCTACCAACCATCACAACAAGTACTCCTCCTTGGCCCTTCTAGCCTTATCTATTTTGTCAAATTCATAAATAAAACGGTGAAAACTTTTGGAACACTCGGTGGGACCCATCGGTGGTGCTTTTGAATTTTATTCATTCCTAGGTGAAAGTTGTGTGTTTGTTTCCCTTTTGAAAATCTTCCACATTAATTTTCTTCTCTGGAATATTCCTCCTCTTTCTATTGGCTAAAAGAAATCATATTTTTGGTGCTATAAAAGAATACATATTTCTTTCATTACTATTGTATTAGTGAAAGAGCATCCCTCTTCTGTGCATCACTTGCTACAACGAATATCACATTTCGATTTGGGTTTAAAACACTTTCATGGAATTCTAATTTTTGCATTATATCTTACATTAAAACTAAAGGTAACCTATACACTGGAAGTCATGCCCGGTGATGGTTAACACAACTGAACCATAGAAAGCACATTTCTCTCTTCTCTCTCTTTGTTAAACCACATAAATTTGAATTTACACATATTCTTAAACAACATCCCACCTGGAAGAAGTTGTCAATGATCACATGATCAAAGTATTGATAGTGGGTGCCTAGCTGGTTATCTCTATCCAGTCATCACTTCAGAGAAAGGACCGCCCCCACCATAACATAACTGAAACCTCACCTTTTAGATTTCCTTCTTTGTAGGATGCCTTCCCAACCAAAAACTTTGTTCTAAATTCACAAGTCATTATAAATAGCATAAGCTAAAACAAACATAAATTCACTTTTAGGATTACATGTTTTTCTTAGCTTTGTTCTTGACTTGCGTTTTGAGGTGTGAGTTACGATTCTCCATTTTTCTTCTTCCTTTCACACTCCCCATCATAGTTGGAGTATTCTAGTTATTTCTGAGTGTGTCAGGACCTTATCTGGTCATTCTCAGACTTTTGGGTTGATCCTTTATCTAGTTTTAATTCACAAACATCCACTTTTCTTCATTTCTTCTCATTTCCCAAGATGACAAGCGTCGATCTAATGACTATTGTCAGGTTTATATCGACCATCGTCAATTTACCTAACCGGTGTCACACGGTTATTTTATTTATTTTACCTGAAACAACCTTCATCACCTATTCTTTTCTACTTTTTGTCCTTAGGACACCATCATATCACCTAACATTCTAATATCTATGACAAATATAGTTTTCCCAGTTCATACTCATTAATTCTATTTCATTTTCTAAAACTGGTACTTTCCACAATGACCGGTATCAATTATACGACCATCGTTGGTTTCTATGTTTGATTTTTAATCAAAACATTGAATAGATTTACCCTCCAAACTTTGTCTTTCTCTACTTCTAATTTTTTCTATGTCATTTATAGAATACAGTCTTACCAGGTCAACACTTATTCACATGGTGTTGACTCATAGCCAAACTAACACCCTCGTATTTCATGCCAGCCATCATCCACTCCCACCTAGTCCATCACCTCCATCCATCCTGTCACCTATGGATCCAACTCAACTTATCCCCATTACTATTGGCGATGAGGAGTTCACAAGACTCCTTGATCAGAACCCCATGACCCTACAATACTATCTTGCCCACTCATCCACCCGGGACTCCTCAAGACAGTTAATATATGGCATACCCGTATCTATCCCTCCTACCCTCGCACCTACCACTAGTTCGGTGCTATCCTCATCTACATCACCCCCTATGGTCTCTTAGTTAGGTTCCACCTTTTCCATAATCGCCATCGTGACAACATCTATTACACTGTAACGTCAACCGTGCCATCACCAACTACCTTGAGCATAGCTCCATCCATCCCCTTTTCATCGTATGTATTAGTTACCTCACAACCACCTCCAATGTTGACAACCCACACCCTTTCCAAAATCTTGTTCTTTCGATCCCATAGTCTCTATCACCGATTACCATGAGAGTTGTTACGACCACCCCACCTATTTACACACATCATTAAGACCCCAAATTTTGTCTGTCACCTTTTCAGGGTACATTCCACACCCTCATGTATTGGGATGCCATCTACATCATACACTCATTATCAACCTCCCTTTATGGCAGAAGGCACCCATTCCTCATAACCCACCAACGACCTCATGAGGATGGTGATAGAAAAGATGCGAGACATTATAAGAATTGGTTTTTGGCTCTCGTAACTCCTTGACCTATGAAAAAATATGTAATGAGCCTATTCATCCATCCATTCCTATTTTCCCATATCATGTGCATTGGGAAATTCCTAAATTCAATCATTTTAATAGTAAAGAGGACCCATAACAGAACTTGCGGTCATTCAAGCATGGGTGCTACCTAATTGCCCATGATGATGCTTTGCTCTTACAAACATTTCCCATGTCCCTAATATGACCCAACTTAGATTGGTACATCGGTCTCACGTAGAAATTCCATCTACTCCTTCAACCAAGTGGCTCAAGCATTCCTAGACCACTTCTTGATCAATATAGTCAAGAAGGTCACCATGTCCAACCTGTATTCGATGCGACATTATAAAGATGAATATATAACAGATTTCATTTCTTGTTGGCAGAGTCTTATCAACAAATTAATGTTCCATCTACCTTAGACTGAACTTATTGAGTTGTTCTCTAGAGCTTGTGCCAGACACATCTCACCAAATCTACATGTCTAAACCTTTTGAACCTTTAATGAAGCGTTCACCATGGCACAAAGATGGAAATTCACACCATTGAAGAAAAGAAAATCCAATTACGAAACAAGAACGCCCTGTTCAAATCAAATGATTCTTCTTCATATTCAAAACCTCAAAATAACTATTCAAAGATCAAAGGATCTACCAATGCGGTAGTCCTCAAGGTGGTACCATCTCATCCTTCTAATCAAGCCCACCATTCTTCCAATATTTTCCATGTCCAGGCCTTTCAGCTCTGGTAGGAACAACAGAAATACACTTCAATAGGAGAGCCCTATTCTTCGGTCTTAGAAATGCTTCTTAAAGCTGGATCCATTACACTTCCTCCCATAAAACCTCATACAGGTTTAGATCATGCCTGTTTTATGCCTACATGGTATAAATAACATGACTACTGTAATTACCATCGTGTCAAAGGCCATAGTGATCGTAACTGCATAAATTGTAAGAACATTTTCCAAGATATAATAGATAAAGAAGACCTCGTCGTGGACAACTGAATGCACCAGCAAATAAAAAAATTATACGTCTTTAAAAAGATGTTCCCTAACCATAAACCATCACCTAATCAAAATAGTGAACCTTCATCTAGTGACAACAATGTCCGTGAAGTCCACATAGCTTTTGATATCATACCGACCATCCCTTAAATCCCACCTATTTTGTTTATTGAGGAAATTATGGCACGAGTTCCTCTACCCATAAAGGAGCATACCCCTTCTACTCTTTTTCCCATAGAGGAGTACCCCTCATATCCCCATACTCTCATGGAGGAACCCACACTTTCTATAGATATTATTTCACCATCTTCCTCTCAACCTCCTGCATAGTCAACACTTCTAATCCCTCCATCCATAGGAGAATCACCATCCCCTCCTCCTCCACCAAGGAAAAGTCTACATCACCCCACCTATTATCTCTCCTACCCATGAGAGACTCGTAAGACATGCCATTACCTATTGGGGGCGGTTCCCCCTCAACATGCCGAACCCCATTGACATGATCTCGACTCTTTTACCTCTGAGTCGAGGCTAGTCTATTCCCTGTCTCGTAGAAATATTTTACAGGGATTGCCACCAAACCAATTTCATCCTCTTCTTCAGTAGTCCCCTTTTCATGGCTAGCCAATTGCTTGGATTACGTTGATAATTCCATGATATGGGGATGTATTTGGCTCCCCTTATTGACCCAAATGCAAATGATTCCTGAAGGTACTTCCACGATCTACTCAAGGGTATTTTAAGAAACCATATCAACATTGACCATGCCTATTGAAATGGATTCTTCTTCATCATCTCTACCTACATCCAAACCTTTACCCATGACCAAAACCATTTCAAAACCTGAAATCCTACCCACACCTATGTCTTCATCTATAGTTAGACCCATCACTACCTTGGGTTTCATGCCAACATCAAGCCTTACTCACCCACCTATCAAATTGGACTTAGCAACATTATCTCAAACCTGCCCCAACATTATCCCTATGTCTAAAAATAAAACCCAACCTTTTAGGCTGCATGCATCGGTCTCACCTACCACACCTTTGTCACCTTCCCCCTTTTTGTCCATCCTAGGGCCCCATCCATCAACCTTGATCAAATAGTCTCCTACCCAAGGCCAGTAAAAATCTAAACAACCTACTACTACATCATGATCCTTCGTTACACCTCATTCACCCAAAACCAAGCACCCTCACCCTCACCCATGCATGCTTACCACCTATACCTCTACCGTTACTATAATCCCAACCTTGCCTATATGACTTATACCCATGCCGTATACCCAACCTCTACTAACAAATTCCACCATAAATCAGTTGTCCCCATGGGTAACCCATCCTTTTCCACCATCTTTTTCCCTTCTACATTCCATACCCCCATGTCACCTTCACCTAAGAAGGTGCAACCCAAAGATAAGAACCCACTACCCTCCAAAGACGGTAGTCAAACAAACAAAACCTTCCATTCCTATCTCTTCTACCATGCCTTTACCCAGCGAGATGCCATCAAAACCTAAGACAACAAAACCTCCTACACCATTGGGCCAACCCATTCCTCTACCTATAAATCCTCTTCCCTCACAATCATCTCGCACACTTGTACCCAAACCCACACTCACTTCCCATTGTGATCTCATTAGCGGGGTGCTATGCCAACATTTTAACCAATCTCTTAGAGACTTCCTTCATCACACTACCACCTCTTCGACCTTATGGTCCTCTCAAACTAAAACCAAAAGGGTTTGATGAAACCAATATTTGTGAGTATCATTGTGTGCCGGGACATGATGTAGAAAATGGTAAGGATTTGAATACCGTTCTTCTCTAGGTTTGTCCTCTTGAACAAAACTTTGATGATGATGACCTTCTTGATGAAGACCATGTTCCACCTTCACCTATCACCACACATCATCATCCCTTGCTTCTTCAATGACCAGTATCTCTACCCCCACAACCATTTTATCCACCTCCAAAATTTGAAATCAACCGATGTGCATAATAGAGCTATCCAAACCTCCACCTAAATGTTAGTGCACCTTACTCATTTCACAAGGCTCTTACCCCTTTGCTAGGATTTTTTCCCTCATGCTGTTATACTTTTCATGGCACACCCTCTCCATATATCTCTCTTCCTTATATTAACATGGTTCACATTATCACTCGTGCTCGAAGAAAGACAAAGGCAAAGAAAAAGAAACTAACCCATCAACCAACCCCATGCCCAAAGTGTACCATCTACACCCACACCCAAAATCACCATCCGCAGACCTACATACCCTATCTCTGATAGGGTCACCCATTGCGCAATGATAAAATAATTACATCACTCCCCTCTAAATATTTCTTTGTATGATCTTGTCCAAACTTCGAATCTTTTAGACAAGCACTTATTGAGGTTTTGTGATCCATTGATGTTTTACCTAATGATCGCACAACAGTGGCCTCCATTATCACCCATCACCACATGGCCTCGCTTACCAAATCATCTCCTTCTTCTTCTACCCCATGCCCACTCCTCAAGTTTCCACCCTTAACTTCTATGATGAGGAGATTGTACCTCTCCAGTTAGATGACCTTGATCCCACCCTTTTCATTTCCGTCTATATCGATAACATACGTGTATGACACGTCATGATCGATGGTGGTGCTAGCATTAACATCATCTCCTCCCATGTGTACAATAAAATGCACATCCCTTATAATTATATGCATAATAACCTAGTTATGTTGTGCTCCTTCAACGACGCCATCACCTCCACCCTAGAAACCATTATCCTTCTAATTTTCGTAGGCCCTTAGACTACATCCCAAAATTATTCTACATCTTAGAGGGAGAGTTCTAGTATAACCTATTTCTCGATAGACCTTAGATTTGTGTCATGGGTTGTGTCCCTTCAACTTTACATACTTGTAAAATTCGAACATGAAGGACATAACTATACCATCTCCACTAACCCGTCACCATTCAAAACTTGTAACATTTTGTACCAACCTAATGATGTACTTGTTCCAATCAAGGCACCTACCACTACCCCCACTTCTCCTTCACCCATGATCCTATCCACCAATCTTTATGCCGCCACCTCCCCCACATCTAACTCTTTTATTCCTACTACTGCTGAAGCCTTTGCGGTGACCCATCTACTTTCAAACAAAGCGATACCCCTCCTATCCAATCATCTAGTAAGTCGTCTATCCCCACCACCCATATATCAACTACGGATCCCTTAGAAGGTGTTTTTCAACACCTCACTTGGGGAAGTACCACCTATACAATATCAACACATTTCTCATCCACAAGAGTATGGGAACTGTGTCAACATCCTAGTTATGGATAACATGTAGGAGAAGTTTTCCCTTATGGTCCTCCCCACCTTCGCTCCAACTTAATGTATGGGGGATTTAATACCGCTACTTATTCACACCGAACCTCCATCCTAAACATGAACTTTTTCATCGACCTCTAATCCCTTACCAACCACCAATTCATCCACACTTTCTTTAACCATTGCATATGGAAAGGATTTGGTTTCAATTTTTACAAACAAGGCCGTCATACCATCATTTCATGTACCACCCATAAACACAACGATTGAGTGGTATTGACGTTTGCCAAACCACCTTTTAAGAAGGCCCACATTGACCTCATTCGGAAGAAAAACCTTTCCCATCCCATTCACCAACATCACCACCTTCACCCACGGAGTCCATAGATCCGAATCTATTCCTCATGTTTTTTTCATAAACACGATTTCCCTAGGACCTCGACCTATCAATACAATGGCAAGGTTCCCTCTTCTCTTCCTTCACGTATCGACATGATCGATGATGATACACATTCTATTAACATCGTTACATGTCGGGATGATGAGTCTATCCTCACCTACCTTGGTGCGGAAGATTCTTATATTCACCAGTTATTACCTTCTGAGATGCAAACCATGTTGAATGAATCAACTATCAAAATCAACATTAACACTCGGGATGACCCAAACATTCTAAAGATAGGCTAGTGTTTTGATGCTCTTGAACAAGAAGCTTTTACCTCTTTCCTTCGGGACCATAGAAATGCTTTTAGTTGGTCCTATACCAATATGCCCAGTATTTACCCAAACATTGTGGTCTACAATATCGTAACCATTCCGATGCTAAACCCATAAAAAAGTTATGGAAAATACATCCTTAAATTAATCTTCTAGTCAAAGAAGAAATTCAACGTCTTCTCTTAGTTTCCTTCATCCTACCATTTGACTATCCCCAATGGATTTCTAACATCGTTCCGGTCATATAAGAAATAGGAAACTCCACATTTGCATAAATTTCCATAACCTCAACCTTGCTTGCCCCAAAGATGAATTTCCTCTACGGGCATTGACCAATTGGCTTATCTCACCACCGGTCATGAGATGCTAGCGCTCATGGACTGTTTCTCAGGTTATAATCAAATACTACTTTCTCTAGAATATCAACACAAAACTACCTTCATCACTTCTTGGGGGACCTTCTGCTATCGATTAATTCCTTTTGGCCTTAAAAACCCTGGTGCTACATATTGGTGAGCCATGAATTATATCTTCCATGAAATCATGCATCGCATATTAGAAGATTACATGGATGGCCTTCTTGTCAAATCAAACATCGGGCTAAACACTGACAATCCTTAAGGTCTTCTTTAACCACCTCATCAAGTATTGTGTTTGCCTCTAACCTAAGAAGTTTAACTTTGTGGTGCTTTTAGGAAAAATCCTTGGTTTCATCATTTCCTTACATGGAATAGAAGTTGATCTGCTAAAGTGAAGGTTATTCTAGAAATGCCTTTGCCTACTAATCTCTCATCAACTTCAAAGTTTGCAAGGTAAGTTACAATCTATCCATTAGTTCATTTAACAACTTTCCACCACTGCCGACCATTTCATCATCTTCTCAAAAATGAAATATCCTTCAAATGGAATGATGAATGGAACAAAGCCTTTGATGTCTTAAAACAATACCTTCTCCAACCTCAAGTTCTCATTCCTCCTAAGGATGACCAACCATTTTACTGTATATTTATGCTACTAATCATTCCTTGGGTGCTATGCTCACTCTTCACGATGAGAAACAAAGAAATAAAGTGGTTTATTACATAAGTTGTACCCTTTTGGACTATGAAACTAGATACACCATGCCAAAAACTCTACTTAGCCTTAGTTTTGGTCATCACCAAGCTTTGTCATTATCTACTCAACCAAAAAAAAAAATTCGTCACCAATGCGACCACTTACATTACATGTACGCAATACCCTACCAACATCAATGCATTGCGTGTTGGCTCATGCTTCTTGCAAACCTCAAACTCAAATTCATTCATCAAAAATCCATCAAAGGCCAAACCATCGCTAACTATCTCGTAGACACACCTATCTCCGAAATCAACCCTGTAACTTTGATTTTCTAGATGAATCCATAGCTACCCTCTCCTTGGAAGATACCACTTACCAAATGAACCTCTTCTTTAACAATTCTAAGTGTTAGCGTGGGGCCGGTTCTGGTGTTATCCTCATTCCTTTTGGCAATGAACTCATGCCTTTATCTTTCAAACTAGATTTTTATTATACAAACAATATCACCGAATACGAAGCACTCAGATTGGGTGTCTAGGATACTTATGCCTTAGATGTTAAGTTAGTCAATATATTTGGTGATTCCCAACTGGTTGTAAACCAAGTCAATGGTATATACTAGTGTTGTAATGAAATACTATAAAAGTACAAATGTCATGTCGATAAAATTTTGACTACCTTCAACCATTACAAACCTCAAACCACCCCACGTTCTACCAATAAATTTATAGATACCATGGCTTGTCTGGCTTCTCAGATAACCACTTCGCCTGATGAATCCAAAATATTTGTCACAATAGAAAGGTTGTAATCACTCTCTTATTTACCTCGTGAGGTCCATTCCATTGGAACCATTACACACGACCCATGTGACCTTCTGGTATAAGTAGTTGATGACTACCTTTCCCTTTCAATTCTACCTCGATATCACTCGTAATAGACAACGTGCATTTCTTAAAAGGGTCTCTCACTATATCATCATGTGTGGTCTCATTTATAAGTTCAAACTTCGATGGTATTCTCTTATGATGCGTTACTAAGTTCTGAAATTCCTTACACCATCAATGAAGTTCACGATGGAATTTACGGAGGCCACTTTAGTGGTTTAGCTATCACTAATCACATTCTTCACCTTGGCTATTTTTGGCTAACCTTGAACCATGATTGTTTCGACTATGTCAAACATTGTGTGAAATGCCAACAACATGTTAATCTTCATCACACACCTAGTCACAATTTATAGGTCACACGAGACCTTTGGCCTTTCTCTTAATGGGGTTTGGATTTTTTCGAGAGGTCAATCCTAATTCTTCACAATGCCATCAATGGATTATAACCATGATTGAATACTACACTAAATGGGTAGAATCCATTCCCCTCATTTCTACAAAAGTTGATAAGATATGTGAATTCATCAACCATCACATCATTTGTTACTTTGGTGTTCCTCACTGCCTCATCACTGATAATGGAAAACAATTAAAAAACAAAACCATACGTAAGATATGCAATTCTTTTGGCATTTAAATCAGTTTCTCCTCACCTTATTACCCACAAACCAATGGCCAAGCAAAATCAACCAATAAAATCTTGAACAAAATTCTTATGAAAGCAGTTGATGATACAAGGAAGGATTGGCATATGCACATTCCATTTGAATTATGGGCCTACCACACTAGTATTCATAATTCAACTACTTCCACACCTTTCTCTTTGGTCTACAAGATCTTGAGGATGTCTTTCCTCTTGAAGTCTAGATTCTGTCTCTCCGCTTCTCACTACAAGACATGCTCAATGATGATGAATTTCACGGGACCATTTAACATAACTTGAGTTATTAGATGAACGTCATCTCAATTCTCTTGAACATCTCCAAATCTACCAAAAATTTATCAAGTGTGCTTATGAAAAACATATCCATGGGACGAACCTTCCGAGTTGGCTCCCTCATCTTGAAGAAAATCAACATGTATCCAAAGAATAGAAAAGCAAATGGGGAAAACTTTCTCCTAATTAGCTTGGACCTTATATCGTTACTCATTCCTATGGATTTAGTGATTATATTTTATCTTTACTCGAAGGTAAACCCAAACCCTAGCCCCTCAATGCCTTGCATCTTAGACCATTTTATTGTTGAAATCAAATCCTATATCACCTTATGTCTATTGACCACTCATCCCTTGAGCATTGTTCACCTTCTATGTTACCCGTTTTGAGGATTAATGAATAAACAAGAATCATGTGATTACCTATCACCTTTCAGCCTTATCTTCAATATGAGTATCACGGCTCTACTCATAGCATGATTCTCATGGATAATTTTCATATTTTTCAAAGATGGAATCCCATGGTTGTTCGTCACTTGAAACCATCTCTTTCATAGTTAACCTCTGTGTACTATGGTTTTGTCTTCTAAAAATAACCTAATCTTCCTCTATAGTCTTATCCATGAATTAAACATCCAAAAACAAAATGAGATTCAACTCCTTGAGTCAAACTTCCAAGCAAATAGATGACTTCCTCAAAAAGGACATCTCTTATCTCATAGATTATAAATAGACTACTCCTCGTAGGACATATATATAAAGTCATTGCAAAATACAATAAAATTTTCATAAGCTTCCCATATCGATCACTTCACGAATACCTCAAGGAGATAATATACTCATCCAATATAGACTTCCTACATTGATCAATCTATTAAAAAAAACACAAGAAGAAAAAGATAACTTTTTCATCATGGACTTGCCTTTTTTTTTTATCATGGGTTTCTTACCTGTAAACATGCTAGTGTACACTAAGTTACGCTAAACCACCCACTTTCACCTCATTTCCCTTTCACTTTAATTTTCTCTTTACTCAAGGGACTTTCATAACTATGACATTTTGTGATGAGGTGACTTTATTCACCCTTAGAATAGTCCATTATGCAATGCCTTTATGGTCTTACGTTCATATGTCTATCTTGGGTATGGTATACTCATTAGGGTTCTTATCAATTAAGTGGCTCTTTTACCACCTCTTACCATTCACCTTCATCATTACTTATTTATTATCCTATACAGGACTAGACCATCGACACCTACATTTTAAAATATTCTCACTTTCACCTAAGACTCAACCATGCCTATCACCTAAGACTCAACCATGCCTATGAGTGAGACTCAATAATGCCTAAAAATTATTAACCCATTCCTCTACCTCATCATATTATTCCCTATCTTATGGGAGAACTACATCGGCTTGAGGCCCCTTTTAATCGGGGCTATGTAGGCAACACTCTAGGGCACGGGGCACTTGGAGGTTAGCTCGATCATTCTTTACCTAACCTATTTTCCCCATTTTCCTATTCATATTATTAGTTTCCATTTTCTACAAAACTCGAGAAAATAATACAAACATACATATGTACCATGTTACCAAATCATAACAACATCCAATCAATCATTTCACATTTCTATAAGATCAAAGATTTTGGAAATCTAGACCATAACATACATATAACTCATCATTTATTTCCCATGTTACCAATAAGTTGGATATTAAATCAAAATTAAAAAAGAATCCACCATGCCTAATCGACTGAATCCATCATGCCTAAACCGACATGATTCCATCATGCCTAAATTAACCTAACTCCATGTGCCTAAACCGACTCGACTCCATCATGCCTAAACTAACCTAACTCAATCTTGCCTAAACTGACCTAAATCTATCATGCCTAAAATGACCTAACTCCATCATGCCTAATCTACCTAGTTTTCACCCATATACATATACCAATGAAAATTTTACAACATAAGCACAACATCATACCATAAATATCACCATCTCTATATAAATCATCAAAATCTGTGTGTCCATACATATGTGCATAGAAGAAAAATCAATACACATGCCTCTCATGTACATCCTCACTATCTTTGGCACATATGCTGGTATAATAATCAAAACACTCAAAAAATCTCATATACATCCTCACTATATTTGGAACGCGAGACGGTATAAATAAAAAAATACAAAAATTGATATCACGAACATATATGGTGACTAATCATCACCCACCTGATGTCCAGGCTGGTCTCATCTATCTCCTCCTCTCCTCTAGCCCAACGCCCTTCCACCATCTCTCCACCATGTACAAG